>CM075293.1:9520462-9540266 GCA_037672795.1 Lagerstroemia speciosa | reverse complement strand
TTATTGATGGAAGACTAGATTCCAAACGAGTGTCCGGACCGATGGTATAATACAGGTTCCGGGTGGGGTCCTGTTCTTAAAACCAGCACGGTAGGGTTGGTTCCAAATTTTAGGAACCGGTATTAAATAATGTAGGGGTCCGTGTATCATAAAAAATATAGGGTATCCGGACCCGATCGCCCCCTGTGCCACATAAGCAATGGTGAAAAATATAATAAGTTAACTCGGTTGATGGTTCATGAATGAGTAATTCGAACAATACGATAATTTTGGTTATTATTAAAACATATCAAAACATAGAAATAAGAGAATGCATGTATTTTATTATTTAATAAAATTGATTAAAAATAAATATGTAGAGATTAAATAATGTTATAACTATAGTAATTGTTTATAAGTGTGGTATTTCGGTAAATTAAATATGAAAAAAATAATAAATTTAGAAAAAAAAAGTGATTTTAGTAAATTAAATATGAAATTAAGTATAAATTAGAATACATAAAGTGATTTATATAATTAATCTGATAAATAGGTAATTAGAGAAAAACATGTGTTGGGATAAGAGAGAAGGTGACAATAGAGAAAGATTATGTAAGTAAATTTACCATTACACTCCTAACTTTTCTTAATCTCATAATTATTAAAAATTGAATTTTATGTATCAACGCGTAATTTGAGAAGTACTAAAATTTCTAAATCTTTGCATATGTAATATAAAATTTGCATAATGTTTTAGGTACGTACCCTCTGTATTTATTACAAATTTCAGTTAAGTCATTGATTTATTTTTAAAGTATTATTTCATTTATTTAATTTTTTCGAACTATCTTATTATTTATTTTGATATTTACCTTTCTACCCACATTAATTATGTGCGACTGAAATTTCTACATGGTGTAAAATACCGACGAAGATTTAAAAAGAAAAAAAGAATAAATTAATGACCATGAATGATTGTCGCGCTCACACGTACTGGTAGAAGACGTGGACATGTTTTCATCGAGCCCAATACTTCGTATCCCTATATTATAATCAGAAAAAATAAAATAAAATTCTCGAGAGAATAAGAAAGTAATTGGGTTCAAATTATATTTCGTATTAAATTTATTCAGAGTATTTCACGACTGTATCATTGTAAATAGAGAAAATAATTACAAAATTTTTTAATCATCTCCTGAAATTTCCCACGCCACCGTATCATATATTGTCACCCTCCATATCCTTGAACGAAAAGACATAGCATTCATGTGTACAACTTACCATTGCAACACATCAGAAATTGTCACCCTTCGCAGCCTTTTATGGAAGATGTCCAAACACTTCACGTCGATGAAGTACTGTACAGCCTTTCAGCGCAATAATGTAATAGACAAATCAGAGATTTCACACCGCCGTAACATTTAGTGAAATATCACAAAACACGTGGGGCTGGCGAAGCGTACAGCGTCCCGGACGTATAAGAAAATTGTCATCCATCGTGCCCTCTGACAGAAGACGTCCAAACGTATTAGACGCACCGTGCAGCGTGCTACCACCATCCATCCCCTTAGTACAAGAGATCCGAATGCGTTGCATCGACAAAGTATGCGACTTCTTAGTGCAATGTGTTCGACGCACAGGAAATTACCCTTCGTACCCTTTAGCTAAAGATGCCCAAACACATTGCATTGATGAAGTGCACGACTTCTCGAGGCAAAGCATTAGGCTTATAATTGAAAGGTGACCAACCAATAGAAATCTACATGTACCAAACTTCTATGTTCTATCTCTTACCGAGAAAGAATAAAGACAATTTTCCCTTTCTTGGATATGGGAAAACTATTTAAACTATCATGCGATTTTTTTAAAAAAAATATCAATTATTTTGTTTTTAGTCTGGAAAACGACATGTTTAATAGAAGTGAAAAATCATCATAACTGTTTGTTCTAAAAAATTAATCTGTCAAATAACGGTATGATTTATTATTTGTTATTTAATAATCCCTCTCAATCGTGGGCTGAATCAGTTTTTAAATGCCCATCACGTAAAATTAGTTCAATAGGGGTTAGTGCACACACTGTGACTCGAACCTGTACTCTCATACCATGATATAATGGAAGCTCTCTTAATCATTTACTCTTTAAGTTAACATGTTTATTAATGTTTGCTGGTGTAAAATCCGCGTTTTGCGGCGAGAATATAAATTATTAAGAATGTAATATTTACAATTTGTTAAAATAAAATTAATGTGAAGAGAATAGACATTGATGTGAAGAGTAGACATATTTCTAGCCTAAATCGTATTGTATATAGTATGAGAAAGCAAATTACTTCTTAGATTTCTGCAGAAAATAAACTATTTCGTTCAATCTCCTCATGCAACAAATAAAAATGAAATAGAAAATAAAGAAAAGGAAAGACAAATAGAAAGCTAAGAACAACAGTGTAGAGAGTTGTGTGAGCCCTACTACACATAAAATTTTAAAAATGATATAGAAACTTTGATAGGAAGTAAAAGTCAAAGATAATGGCTTGAAGGATTGTGTAAGCCCCACTGCATTAAAAAAAAAAAAAAAAAATAAAAAAAATGAGGAGGCTTACCAATTATAAAAAACAAAAATTTGAGGAGGCCGTCACGTAGCAGTCTAAGAGGGTTGTAACTCTCTTTTATTATATTCAGAATATGGATTACTTGATAATGGTTTGCTTTGTTTTTTCATTTTGTCACCTATTGATTTTTCTTTACAATACTATTAATTTTCTCCGATAGTTGCATATACGGACACTGATAGAATGCCGCATATGCACTTAAAGGAGAAATAGCAAAAAATCGACCGATGATAAAATGGAAAAAATTATTAATTACATGATTTTCTAGGATAAAATAAAGATCGTTATTTTTTAAAAAAACCACATTTTTTTAGCTAAGTTTCACTTTAAATAAAAGGCTACCACTTTCATTTATTGGAAATATCTTTACACGGAGGGATATTCAAATTTCGTCCAGCTAATCTCCACGGTGTCACACGCACACCCAAATACACATGACAAGGTAAATTCAGAAGTACTATTGTCTCAAAGGGGATTTAAAACCTAAGAAGTGAGAGGCCACTTGAACTCCCCCTCACTATCAAACCAAAACCCGAATAAATCTGGAGATGTTGGCTATCTCGAAGACGATTTAAACTTAAAATAGGGAGGATACTTGTACTCCTCCTTTCTATCGGACCAGAACCCGATGTTGCTCGCACACTTATAGCTTGGCAACCCTTGGTTCTCTCCTTTGTCTTTATCACCTTTAATTCCTCTAGTTAATTCATGGAAAGGAAAGAACAAAACGAAGCAGGTTTGATGTTCAGCTGCTCTCCTGGAAGGATTGGTATCGGGAGGGGCCACCATTGCCTTGGAGGAGTGGCAGAAGGGGAAAATGAGAAGAATCTTCGTCTTTCTGTACAGAACTTATTACTCAGAAATTTAATATGCACTGATCCAGATGCGATTTGCCCGTTCCACTGATTGATAAAAGTTTCGATTACAATTTTTTCTATTAAAATGATTCGAAGAATTTTTCAAAATTTATTAAAGAAAAATAAGTTCAACCAACCCCACTTTGGCGGATGAGGCTGTCTTTGATTCGCTTTACGGAAAGACAAATTCATCAAATTATGGAGCATCGATTCTATGTTACTCCTCCACTGAAATATGTTTAAAAGACAACATTACATATTAATTTAATCAGAACTTAAAAAAAATAATAATAAAAGGAATTAACTTGTTAGACAATTAACATTACGAATCTTCTTGCTCTCAAATCTCATCAATAATTGCATCTTTTGTTTCCAAAATCGTGATTCCACCACCTAATCAATTTGGATTATAATCAATTTTAGAATTATTTTTTTCCGTACTTGCTGAACTTTACCATTAATTTCATATTTTTTGAAAGAATTACGCAATCAAGAAATAAAACAGTCTCGCATTTCAATTTATAATTAAAAAAGTTATTTAAATTTTAGTGTACTCTAAACGAAATAATTACTAACAATCTCAATAATAGTAATGAAGATTTCCTCATAATAAATCAAGAAAAGATTAAAGGGAAAATCATTTGATACTAAAATGCCTTAAATCTCTTGAAAAAAAAATTTAATAAGATGAAGAACAGTAGGAACAAGGTAGACATATATGATTCCAATATCTAATTCATGTGTGTAAATGATAAACTTTTTATTAAATGATTTTTATTAAATAGTATTTAAGGTAAAAGACAAAAATCAACACCTCTTATACATAAAATATTAGGTATTTATTTAATACTAAAATCTTATTTTCTAAAGACAATAAAATCTTATTTTCCAATGACAATAAAATCTTATCTTCACGTGTCACGTGCTTTCTTTAATGTATCGCGTAGCTTAAAATTTGCCTACTTACTATTCTCAAGTTTCTCATGTCCTTTTTAAGTTCATAAACTTATGCCGTACTTGAAAAGTCGTTTTTTTTTTGTCTGAATCACTAATATACAGAAGGATGATAGGCAATTACTAATTCAATTCAAGCTAGAAGGACCCGGTAGGGGGTAAAATTCTTCTGAGATGAATTATCTCGATTTACAAAACTCGAACTCGGAATCTTAATTAAAGAAAAGAGGCGTCATGTCATCACAGTATTTCCCTTTCTCTCTCGATAGATTTGGACCAGAGGAGGATGGACACTGAAATTAGTAGAATGCAATTATTAGGTGTGACATTGATCGCGGAGAGTGATTGGAATTTTCAAAAGATTAAATTGGGAGATGATGCCACTGATTAAGATTTCTACAAAGGCAACAGTCAGCTGTATTTACAAATTACATCACATGTTAAATATTAAAGTGACTTATAAAAGCAAAACCATTTTCACAAAAGAATCTGTAAATATGGGATTTTACTTGATGCTTGTTATGAATCGAATCACGCGTCGAAAAGTTAAAAAATTTATTCTGAAATATGAAAGAATTGGATACGATTAATAGCTTTTGCATTGAACACGAACTCAACTTCTTAAGAAGTACTTTTTGCAATAATATTTTCGAAAATAAAAATCACAAATTTGATAGGAGAAGAGAAGGGTACTAGGGCATTTATCGGTGGAGAAAGTCGAAAGCACGGTGGCCGTATCTCGTGGCACCGTTCACATGGTATATATGTCTGCTAAAAAACTTGTATGTGTAAGTTTTGGTGATGTGGTGGTATCACGTGACAATACTTACATGATAACTTTGTCACGTGCCGACATCTAAATGGTTATCAATAATGTTGACGTGTTAAAAACTACAGGATCAATTTTTTATTGGGCTGTTGTACCACCGCTCTACCCGAGACTCACTGCTGTCAGTGACTACAAACCCCTTTAAATTGAGGTTCCCAATCGACTTATCGATTATCAACAATCTGAGTGGGAATGACTCACGTGACGAACGCCTGTCACGTATTAGAAGGTTGAGAAGTAGAAGTAAGTTTTTTAAATTAAGGTTTCCATTTAGAGAAATGTTTTTTTTTCCCTTTTTATAATGGAGAAAGTTGTGAAAGTCGCCAATACATGGGAAATGAAAACAAGAGCCTGTATTCAACTTTGGCATCCTCACTTCTTGTCTCTGTAAAACCGGAAGACAAATTCAAAACAATGACTGCCACGAACAACTTCTTTTCATGTCGGAATGTGGCGGGGAAAGAGGTTGTTTTGTATGAAGGAGGCAGTCCATCGGATTGATTACCCCTTTTCTTAAAATAAAATAAAAAGTATTGGCTTTTGAGGCTTCATCTGTTTCGTCAAATTGACATTTTTAGTGAATAATTGTCTGTGTTCACTTGGATTAATTGTAGTTTTCTTTGGACTTATGTAGGCGACGGCTTACGGTCAGCAACGGGCACTGCCACCGGCCAGCTGCACTCACATTGACTTTAAGCGGGGAGAATGTCTTGTTTGTACGGTTGCCACCACATGACGGCAGTGTGTACGTGATGATACGAATCAATAAAATTAATCTTTACGGACCCATAAACATGCCCAAAAACGTACAGACCGGGGTAAACCCAAAGGAGCTAGCTAATTTCAAGGGGATTCGAACTTGGGATGGGAAGGATACCCTTGGTCTTCCTCCTTCCTACCAGAGCTAGGATTTAAGATTCGAAAAACGATGGAAAATTTTATTAATATAAGAGAGATGATTTATCAGCACGAATTTTTAGGTTAGACATGACCCGATCTCTCATAAATCTAGTAATTTCACATATTATCAGAGCATGTTATTATATTTGCCCGCAAATAGTAAATTTCAAAATTTCCATTGATATAATTATAGGAGGTTTGAAACAATGTCCAATTCAAAAATTTAAACTTATAGATGGTAATATCTGATTCTCTTATATAGTAGCGAGGATCAAATTTCCACGAGCATGACAATTTTCTTTTGTTTTCAGAAAAGGGGAAACAACTAATGATGAGTAGGACTTTTTCTTCTGTACTCGAGCTTACTAACCATGAAATCCAAACTCGAGCATCAACAATTGGCTACAAGTCGGACATTCTCTTCCGTGCTTGGGTTAGACTTCCACACTGAGACTTTGTGATGTGTGAGCTCACATATTAACTTGCTATGATATTACGTCAAATTTTCACCAGGTCTATACGCGATTTTGTTTCATGTCAAATTCAAATGTTTAAGTTTAAAGATGCTAGTATCCAACTCTCCTATTTTCTCTTAATTTCTAGCTACCTTTCAGTGTCGATTATTTCTCTCAATATAAGACCCCGAATGCAAAGAGAAAACTCGCCTTGCACTTAGTCAATCCTCTCATCTCAGCACGAAAGAATAGAATCTTACTTGGGATCAATTGTTGAGAGCGAATGTCAACACGCACCGAGGTGGCCAAGTAAACTGATAATGATATTCTTATTGTGGATAGTGGTCAACTTTATTATTTATATATTAAACAATAAAAATTCAACAGCAGTGAGGATGTCAAGTAACTGTCATCTGGTGATACGGGTCAATAAAATACAGATATTTTCGTGATTCTTTTTATAAAATCTAAATAAAAATAAAAAAAGCTGATTCTGATTGACATGCGTTCCACATAAGCGATAACACCGTTTCATAAGAAGACTTTCTCGCTACGTGGACTGATAATGATATGTTTATTGATGATAGTGATCAACTTTATTACTTATATTAAACAATAAAAATTGAACACGCGATGTGGCTGTTCAGTAGACCGATAATGATATGTTTATCGCTGACATTGATCAACGTTATTATTTATATTATAAGCGAGCACGAATTTGATGAATATTACTTTTTATCATGGATGAGTGATATTCATTTCGAATTAATTATATGAAAAACAGATTTTTCTGCATTGCCTCAATTAAATAAACTATAATTGAATAGATCATCAACTTTAGGCTTATTTTTCTAAAACTTAAATAACGCGTAAATAAATAAATAAATATAAATTCCAAATGGGATGAGGGTGATTGGTCGGGGGCTCGCCAGCATCTATCACCCTCGATAGGGAATATCAAACCACATTTTCGATATGTGGTGGTTGCCAGTAAGCCTCCACCGATCAGATGAAAGGGAAACTGAAAGGGAGAGCGCAGTGGGAGTCTCACCGGTGACCACCAGACCCAGTTGGGGCTACCAGCACCACTGTGGGTCATGGCGAACCTTGAATAGAGTAGTGGTTATTAACGAGGATCCTACTATGACCACGTGTTTGGTTTTCTTTTTTAATTTTTGTAATTTTTTAATATTATTTTGTTAATAAAAAAATGACATTTTCGTACGAGATATATTAAAAACAGCAAGATGCTTAAAATTAAAAATCCACCCGAAAAGTTTTAAGACTGAAGAGGAATAAGAGTAAATATTCAATGTATAAATACACGATAAATCCGCTATGTAAATTATATCTTTTTTCGCTGTATTACGGTGCTCGAACTCTTCTCCGATCGTAAAGTAATTCTTTTATGGTACCTAGAAGTCGAGTTGTTCGAGGGGTCGACTGGCTACGAGGCGAAACTCTACTGACATGAAATTTTTTACGTTCATAAGACTCGAATCCGAAATCTTACTTGAAGAGAAGAGGTATCAGATCTTTTCAACGAACTCATATCGATAACCATAAAGTAATTAATAATCGCGGGTTTAACTTGAAGTCCCTGCACTAATAAAAGTGATAAAAAATATATATTTTTCCTCAACTTCTAAAAATATAAATATTTCGTTAATTTTTAGGGGACATGAAAATACATTTCCTAGGACCTAAATAATACGGAATTTTGGAAAGATGTTTAGCCGATGATGATATGGTATACCTGTCTAATTAAAATCTATTATTTATATATTTGTCCAATTAATTTTTACAATTTATTAATTTTTTAGAAATTTTAGAATTAATAATTATATGTGTACAATTATTGATTACATGTCAAATTTCAATTTGACATATATATCACGTTATTACTTATACGTGCTATAACTACTTCACTAAATATTTTCTCGTAACCTGCAGGTCTATCTCACCAGTAAAAATTCTTGTACCTCTTTTATCACAATTTTCTTTTATTCATTACACCTTTACTATCTCGTACATATATAGAAAAATACGAAATTTTAATTAAAAAATTGGTTTTTCCCCCGGAAAATGCCGCAGCTTTTTAATGCGCAGGACTGTCGATGCCCTCAAAACATTTTTGAAGTGACGTTGCTGGTTTTGTGGGCGGTCGTTGACTTCGGGTCGCACCCATTTAGTGTGCGCGCGCGCACACACACACAGAGACACTGTTGTGTGTTTCGGGTTCACGCGAAAAACGACGCAAGAATTCGCGTTGCTCTGCACAATTTTGTGAATTCACAAGTCATCCAACTTGACTTACTTCCATTAGCATCGGATAATGGAAGACCTGGTGTGCACCCGCAAACCCCCGGGTTACCTCTCGTCACCCAACCTGATCGATGTTCGAGTTGAGGCTATCCAGACTCACCCAACACCTCCAACACGCGGATGGAATCGTCGGAATTCGATCGCATCTCGGGTCATCCAGTTACTCGAGAGATTTCGTAATATATTTATCGTCTAGTAGCTGGAAATTGGACTCATCTACAGGATTCGATTTAAGTGGTGTGCGAGGGTAACTATTTTGTAATTCGAGAAAAAATTTGTGAAAAATAATATGAATTTTACCCTTTTTTTCTATTTTAATTTTTTGTACAAATTTTTTGGAACCGCCGCTACTTCTTAGTTGTGGAATGTATTGGACAAATTCTCAGATGAAACTAAATAATAGAATAAAAGAAAAAAAGAAATCTATTACGAGAAAATAAGTTCGATTACACTGATAAGACTGAAATTGATAAAAGGGAAGGATGTTGAGGTTGTGTTAGTCACAGCATCTTTTAGACATGTGCGGCCCGTACACAGGAGAAAGTTTAGTCTACCACTGTCATGTGATATTACAAACTAATAAAAATTAATCACATCGGTAAATTTATGAAAGATAATGTACAGTGTAAAATGCGAATAGAAATTCTAAATAAAAATTCCGAAAATCGTAAAAACTAATTACCCTTAATACAAACTCGCAATAATGCTCCGTGCCCTTTTCCACTTCTTGTTAATTGATGTTGGGATTTTTAGGGTTTTTGTTATAATAATGAAGTTTATTCTCTCCGAACCCAAGAAATATCCCACAAATCCATGAATTCAGGTAATTCCATGTGCAAGGCATATATGTGAGTGGTCTGTCTCACCAAGGAATACGCGTTCAAAGATGAGTCGAATTTCCGACATCGTTGATTTTCTTGCGATTTAAACTTGTGTCCTAGGGACTTTTCATTTTTAAGAAATGCTTAAATTTTTATTTTACCACCTAATTTTTTTCCATCATAAATTTGCTTGCGTGACTTATTCCTTTTGGCTTGTTACTCTGCATAGCTAATATGGTGTACCCGTGACATACAAGACTATCTCGTGACAAAGTCGTGACAAAGACCCACACTGCAAGAAAGCTATCGAATACCGAAGGAATACAATCCGTCGGAATTAACGATGGATTTCTGACGATTAATCCGTGGCAGATGTCTGCAGAGTTTTTCGATGAATTTTCCGACGGATTAATCCGTAGGTAAATCCATCATAAAACATACATTTTACGTATAAAATATACTAAGTATCCTTTCAGCTTATCAATATATAGTCGAGTTCCCCCTATCCTCTAATGTGAATTCGTTCAGATTCCATCTATACGATTCACGGTTTCTCTTACTTAACAAAATTCTTTCGGATAAATCTGACCACATATTCCTAAGAAATGATTTCTCAATCACAGGTTTCGGTCTTCTGTCAACTGACGGGACACATCCAGAGAGAGAGAGAGAGAGCGAGCCATGTTTTCCAAGGCGGGGAGGGCCATTGGACGATGAAGACGATGAAGAAGATGCAACACAACTACTAACGAAGGTTGGCGCAAGTGGAAGGGACTAGTGTCGCTTAAGCAGAGGTGCCGGGTTCGAGCCCCTGTGAACGCAGCAGACCTTCTTGGGAGGGGTCCCCGGGAAACCGCCCGACAGTACCCCGAATCCGGATTAGTCGGCCAGCCTTCGGGTACCGGACACCGGGTGGAAAACAAAAAAAAAAAAAAAAAAGATGCAACACAACTGACGCAGACAGGCCTAGAGAATGTGGTCGGTGCGGGTGACGGTGGGTCCCACCCTCCTCGTTCTCCCATGGTTTTGGTTTTCCATTGTCGCGGCCCAGGCCACCATTGAATTGGGAGGCAAACATTGTACGGCTCCCGTTTTAATCGACTTCGACCTGCTTCCATTGCCACAATAATTCTTTTTCTTTTTTGTTTTTAAAATAATTATCGTAATATCTCAAATCATTAAACGCGCACCCTTTCTTTTTAATCTTTTTTTACATGCAAAAGCTAAGAGACATTAAGGGTCCGTTTGGCGTGTAGTGCTGAAATGGAAATGCAAATGGAAACAAAATGGGACGGAATTAGAAACTGAATGACAATTTTTAGTTCGAGTTTGGTTGGAGTCGGAATCCGATTCCTCTTGTTTTTGCTTAGTTAAAATTGTACGTATTTGAAATTTATAAAAAAATAGTTAGAACATATCAAAATAAAAAAGGATCGTTAAAAGAAAAAATATTGATTTATTAAAGAATCCACCGATATATATTACTATATGAAAAATATATATTATTATACGGATTCTTATCATCAATATTTTTTACGATTTTTTGATATATGGGTCGTTAAGTTCTAGAATTTAGTTGAGATTTTTAGGAGATTTTATTTTCTATTTTATAGATCATTCCACCGTACGATTCCCTAATTTTGTGGGAGGAATCAGACTCCGTTGTACGGAGGAGATGGAATCTGCTGTATGGGGGAAGCGAAATCATTTTTTTTCCCTCAACAAGCACACTCAAACGGAATCGGTGATTCCGAATCTGATCCCAGAGCTATTTTTTGATGTAAACAAAGAGGCCGTAAGTAACAAATTAATTGAATTAAAAAATAATTTTAAATTTACAGGATAATTATATATCGTCATTTTATAATTCAATCATTTGGATGAAAACGGAGTCGGTCTTTTATAACATCCATTGAAAACTATACAATATTGCACGTCATTAACCCCGGTCACCTCGCATAAGCTCGATGCTGGCTGATAAGAACTCCTTTCCAGCCCGTTTCATCCAAACTCAACTGAGAGCTTAAGCCGGTGGTTTGCTCGCAATATTTAATAATAGTAAAATGGAAAAAAGAAAAATAAATAAATGCATACGTGACCTTTGTGTTGACCATAAAAATAAGTTCGAGAAGGCTGATTACGGTGGAGAACTGGTGCAAGCAACCTTAATTTTTGACTAATTAAGGTTGCTAGTTGGATTTCTCTTCAGCAAACTCTCGGCAGCCAGCAGCACCTTGTTTTCTATTTTGATTTATTCCCCTAAATTCACGGTATCCTTTATAGCCGAAAATAGGGTCAATCTCATTAATTAAAAATGCATGCAATTTGCAATTCAGGACCCAGCACTCTGAATCATATCGTTTCCATGTTGAGAGCATTTACAGTAGGAAAAAAAAAATCTTAAATGGTCATACTTCACAATAATGTGACGAGGACGAACCGAGTAAATTGCTCCAGTTAATAATAATTAAGGTTACTGCTATAATAATTAGTACTAATTTACTCGTTTGTATGGTATTCCCTCATACGACGTGGTGATATATGGTCATCTAAAAATTTCTCACGTGGGAAATATGTTTTGCTATGTTATTTTTTAATGGGAATAAAATGAATAGCATGATTTGACTGAAATATATGTATATATATATATCTTATATGCTTTTTTTTTTTTTCCAAACCGCGCTTCAGAATGGATAAAATTTGTCTATGTCTCCTGCAAGAAGATACCGAGATGTGAACAAACATGAAAGGAAAAAAAATGATCCAAAGATCAAACATAGAAAAAAATTGAGCTACACGGCAGACATGTCCGGATTGGACGGTGATCGCGATAGATAACATAAATATAATTAGGGTAAATTATACAGAAAAGTATATGGTTTATTATTTTTAAAAAAAGTCAAATTTTAAAATTTAAGAAATAAAATTATGTAATTTCATCTTATTCCTAAATTAAGCCATATATTTTGAGTTTTAAAAATAAATCACATAATTTTATTTTAGAGTTATTTGCCTAAAAAATCACAAATTATTGTAAAATTTCCTATTTTACCAAGAAATTTCTTTTTTTGCCCAGAAAATCATGAATTATGCTCCGTTTTTTCTAATCTATTACGCCGTTAATTTTAACCGTTAATTGCTGACGTGTACTGTTAATTTTGCCGATTGTGTGAACGAAGTCTGACGTGGCATATTACGTGGCATCTAGCTTGTTCTAAAAAATTGTGAACTATTGTCGAATTCCCTATTCCATCACGAACGATCATCGAATTCTCCTATTGTACCAAGAACTATTGTCAAATTCTCTATTCTACAACGAACTATTGTTAATTCCCTATTCTACCACAAGTTATTTTTTGCCAAAAAATTTTACATATTTTGTTTCATGTTCCTCATTTAGCATGTCATCAATTGAATTAAAAAAATTATTATTATTTACATCTTACTCTCAGTAATGTTTATGGCGCTTTAATTAATATTATACTATCATATTTTATCATATTATTTTGTATTTTCTTTTAAAAATATAATTAGAAGAACATAGATAGGACAAAAAAATCAACTTATATATTATACTTTCTCATGCTACGCTTTTTAAAGTAACGTCAATTATGTGTATTTGTATTCCTTACAATGTGAGAACACCAAATAATTATTAAAATCAATATATACCTCACCCTATAATTGGTTATTTTTTATGTCAAATTTATATTCTTTTAATTTTATTTGTAAAAGAAAATACAAAATAGTAGGGTAACAAGTAAGAGCATAATATTAATTAAAACACCACTAATACTACCGAGAGTAAGATGTAAAAAATAACAATTTTCTTTCATTCAATTGATAATGTGGTAAATGAGAGCACAATTTGTGAATTTTTTGGTAAAAAATAACTTGTGGTGTAATAGGAAATTAATAATAGTTCATGGTAGAGTAGGGAATTAATAATAGTTTGTGATAGAATAATGAATTCGATAATAGTTTGTGGTAGAATAGGAAAATTCAATAATAGTTTGTGATAGAATAGAGAATTCGACAATAATTCTTAATTTTTTATTATAAGCTGGATGCCATGTAAGATATCATATTAGACTCAGTTTACACAATCAGTAAAATTAACAGTATATGTTAGTAATTAACGGTCAAAATTAACGACGTGGTAGATTAGAGAAAATAGAGCATAGTTCGCGATTTTTTAGGGAAAAAAAGTTTGTGGTAGAATGTAGAATTTTGTAGTAATTTGTGATTTTTTAGGCAAATAACCCTTTATTTTATTCCCAAACGAAGCCAAACTTTTCAATTTTATAAAATAAAAATCATACTATTTTATTTATCAACAAGTTAGAGTAGTATATCAAAATATAGGCAGCCTAGCGAACGTTAATTCCAGACTTAGGGGACAATTGGTATACTTGCACGATATATCTTACTTAATCTTTTCTTATCATGTACACGTGACTCAATAAAACTAGCATACTTTTATTTAAAACTGATTTAATAATTTTCTCTCAATTAAAATTAATATTAATTATAAAAAAAATCAAGATGAGCTTTATATATAAGAAATTGGTGTAAATTTGAAAAAAGTTTCTAATATGCTCTTATTATGTGATGAAGAAAAATACTATAAGGAATTACACAATTAGGGGTTTAACTTCAAGTTAAATGAGTTAGTCCAATTGAAAGGTAAAATAAATAATGCATTTTAAAATATGAAATGTGCGGCTAAAATTGGGATTAAAAAGAAACTGTGTGACTTTATTTTTAAAATTTGAAAGGACTGGTTTGATTTGGGAATAAAATAAAATTTAAATAATTTTATTTTTCAAATTTAAAATATTTGATTTTTTTTGAGAAAATGAGTAAATCACATCTAATTTACCCATATAATTAGCTTCTTAAAGACAATAATATGATTTACATTTTTCTATTAGATGTGTCAACAATATTGTGGAGAATTAAATCTCATATCAAATAGATAATCAAAATAATCTGGTGTACAAGAAACTTAGGTACCACTACCTTTAAATTTATCGTTACGGCAAATTTTATATATGATATTGTAGTGGTTTATCACGTGTCTCCATGCTCGAGCATACAATTCAAAATATTACCAAGATTTATATCTCACAACATGATAAAGAAGTGAAATGCATATGATTATCGAACAAAAATGTGTATCACACAGTTAAATAGTTTAATCTAACTAATTAATACCATTGATTCAATAAAGGTTTGGAACCTTTCTAGAGTAAAATTTGGAAACTTAAAGATACACGACAGACTCAAACTCCATTTATGGAGAATAGTAAAGGGAGGTCTCCCTTGGACAAACAGTACAACCTCATTTGATGATGGAACTCATCTTTTCGTAGGTTGCTTCTCCGTTAGGGTGCCTTGGAGAGAGTCAAAATAGGGTGTATGCAATATACTTGCTAACAACTGGATCAAACTTATTAATTTCATTATTAACCCCACAAAGTTTTCTATCAAATTGCAAAGATAAAGCATTGTTCAACTTGTATAGCAGCATTTTACTATCTAATCTCAAAAGTAGTGTTATAATATGATGCTACCGCTGATCTAGTTGGATTTTCACAGAGTTTTCTTCTGGTTTCATGGAACATTTTGAAGGAAGAACATGTAAAGCTAATGATAGTATTCATTCCACTGTGGATCAAGGCTTAGTCATGCAACCACCCTCACCGTCTTCTTCTCCACCATCATCATGTGACTGATAAAACCTCCACGACCTAGACAACAGCATGATCAAAATTTCTATCGATGCTGCTTGACTTTCAAAAGGGACGTTTATTACAGGTGCAACTTTTGGGAAGGAAAGAAAGATGACAAATTGGACACAATAAGTGCAAGCTTGCTCTCCCAGTCAAGTAGAATCTCTCACAGTGCTTGTAGCAACAAAGATTGCTGTGCAACAAGAGCGGAAAAGACCCAAAATCTATTTAGATACACAACAAGTAATTCACACAGCTAGCAGTAAGCAAGCACCAAATTGGGAATTAAGTAACATCCTCTTTAATTTAACTTTCCTTAATTCCTCTTTTCATATCTAGAAAATTTGTTGGAAACAGAGATTTAAAAAAAAAACTCTTATGCTCATGATCATTACCAGGCAGGTCTTTTGATTCCATTTGATGATGTACATTTTTTGGTGAACTCTTTGATGTAACTATTATATTAATATAATTCTGTTTCACTTACAAAAAGAAAAAAGAAAAAATGATATTGGAAGTCCTATCTATTTATCATTTTTGATAACTGAGTCCTATAACTTTAAAAATTGATAATTCAGTCATATAAGATCAATTTTATTATACTTTCAATCCGAATTATCATTGTTTGGTTAATGAAATTATTGATGGCGTGAAGTCCACATCAGTAAAATAGTGATGATTCGGACTTAAGGGTTAAGAAAATTGATGTTATAGGACTGGATCAACCATTTTTAAACTTATAGGATTCAATTACTAAAAATGATAAACATATAGGACTTCTACTGTAATTATCCCAAAAGAAGTGTAAACCTCCTTTACCATGCGAGAGCAAATATTTAACATTAAATCCCACAACAAATGGACGAGGAAAAGAATCTTGATAAAAAAAACACTTATAAGTTTAGGTTTTTATGTGAATACGAAGTTACTCTATTATAAATCAGATGAAAATTTTACAGGTAACTCACCAAAATAACGGACTCATAGTTACAATTTAATGAAATTACCTTTGGTCGTACGCAAAATCCTTTATTGTCAACAAAATAATCCTAATGAGAGATAATGTGAGATACGGCGAGACGGTCGTCCCCCTTATTCTGAAAAATCGATATACTTTTATATAAAATTAATTGATTTTTTCTATATAAATCACCTTATTTAACCCCCTTTTAAACCTTTATTTACTCTTCTTTAAATTTTTTTTAAGAATTTCATCATTAAAATAAATGTCCGAAATCCATTCGATTGTAGCCATCATTAACTTAAAACTTGTATGGGGACGAAAAGCTGTACTGCAGTTTTTGCACTGACTAATTTGAGCAAGTTGAATTCAAAGCTAAGGCATTTATGGCAACTCTTCATGTGTTTCACAATTTTGAAATCGAAACCCGGACACCTTACATCTCAAAAAACCTTTCTTCAAGTTCATTCTTAGTTTTTATTTTTATTTCGGCGATTCTTAACTCCTTCTTTCGCATTCTGATACTTTCACATTGCGGCCATATTTTCGGATTGACGAAATGAAATTGTTTTTAATCCGAAAGTTGTTGATCTTCTAGCTCAAATATGTATTGTATAATCGATAAAATCTAAAATATATTTTGAAAATAAATTAAAACGATCGAGAAAAAATCGAATGGTGGGAGAGCGACGAAATCTTCGTCAGCAACCCCCTTCCCACACGGTGTCACCGACCACTCCATGGACTCGGTCGAAACCTCCAAATCGAGTGTTTTTTTTTTTTTTTTTTTTTTAAAAAAAAAAATTCTGTAAATGTTAGAGGCTTTTTGACTGAATCTTGAGCCTCAAGAAACAAATTTGACGACTGATCATCGGGACGACGCGTGGAATTTTGACCGAATCTCGAGCCGCAGGAAACAAATCTTGGGGGGGGGGGGGGGGGGGGGGGGGGGGGTGGACTTTTACGACGGATCATTGGAACGACGCGGGGAACGTTGGTGTCTTACCTATCCATAGCTAAGGATTATTGCGGTATGGACGGGTTTAAAAAATCAATTCACGAGACGAAATTCGGGAAAGTTAAAAGGAATGGGTTAAAAGGTCAGTTTTAAGGGTAAAATAAGTTAATTTAATGAAATTTTAGATAAAATTCGTGAAATTTGTATAAGATTTATTGTTCTATAGAGTTAAAAGGGAGTAATAGCCGATCATTCCCTCTCTAAATCAACCCTGGACATAAGGACAACCTTAAGCATCTACATGTTTCTTGCAATCTGGGAGGTCGAGATTCCACGTTCGAATCTCCCTCCAAGCAAAATTGCTATAGGATGCTCTTTAAGCCCGAACCTTGACACATAATTGTACTAAGTTTTTGGTAGTATTATGTTAACGAGTTAGCGTAAAAGATGAAATATTACAGAGAATAAGTGGCTATGTCACCGCTGCTACTGCTCTCCTCCTCGTCTAGCAAAAAATAAATATATCTATGGACTTATACTAAAGGAGAATGTCAATGGAGGATGGGGAGAGCGAGTGCCCCGTGCGAGTAGAAAAATCTGGAGTAAGCATTCTGCATGTAATATACAACGAATTTATTGTGTAACTTTTTCTCAGATTTTGAGTTTTTGAAAGTCAATTTTACACGCGACAATATCTGAACGGTGATTTACGCAATAAATTTATTATATATTATACAATAATTATTTACTCGAAAATATAAGTTCTGTATCGTCTTTATAATTTTTTTTGTTTTTAAATGTGTATATTATCTATTATTCTCTTTTAATATGAATACGAAACTATTATTATTGAATGAAAATTTCAAAAATAAATTATCAGTATAAAAATATTTGTATGTTGAGCCTCCGATTATTCTATAGCAGAGCGCGGATTTTTCAACTAGTGTGTGTCTATATACATACATACATATATATATATATATATATATATATATATAAAAGAGATGGAAACATGACACATCATAAATGGTTTTGGGACCACGAAGGTTTTGTCTGTATACCCAGGCACGCACTGTTACTAACCATGGAAACTGATGCAGCAGTTCTATGAATTGTACTGTTAGCATAAAAAATTCAGCGGCTCTACTTCATAGGCTTTGAACTGTGACCAAAAGGCTGATCCTCTAAAATAAATTAAAATAAATTAAAATAAAAATATGCTGTTGTAATCTTACATATGACATCAGTGGTGGATAAAATTGTCTTTTGTCACATTATGTGTTCCTGTTGGATATGCGGCTTGCTTTTGCATCCACGTGAGAGCATTGCCTTCACCTTCCTTTCAATTTCATGCTAGTAAAGTCATTATGCTAGCAATAGTGTCATTACGTCGCAGTATTTTCGTGATAATATTAATAAATTAAATTAAGTTATTTTTAGGTCTTTTTTTTTAAGTTTTGTGAAAAATCACAAAAATAGTTTAATTTGACTGGATATTATCCCTGTGAAAAAATTGTCATGTGGCGACTCGTTGCATGTAAGATTATCTCACGAAGGCGAGTCTTAAGATGGAGAGAGTCTTATACGTAACGGTTATACCACGTGACAATGCTGATGTGGTATCACCAGTCAATAGAGTTCTGTTACTTTTAGGATTTTTTAAATAAAACCTAAAAAGAATAAAAAAAAACCTAAAAATTACTTAAATTTGATTGGTAGTGTCATCACGTACGAGAAAATCTTTAGTGGAACGGTCATACAACATATGCGATGTTGATGTAGTATAGTATATCCGTTAAATGGGGACTTGATATGTTATAAATAATTATACAGTTATTATTATTAAATTCTAAAAAATCTTTAAAAAATATAAACATTCTTAAGTAAATGGTAAATCATAATTGGAAATAACATATAAATGATACAAAACAATAAAAATCTAATAAATGGTTAACCGTAATTGAAAAATATGTAAATGATGAATTCTAATTGGACGGATATACCATATCAATATTGTCTACATTGTATGATAGCTTCACTGAAAACTTTCTCCACCACGTAAGCATTACCACGTGATTACACAATCACATGCAAGACTTTCTCCTTAACATGGGCTCAACTAATATAGGAATATTTAGTAAAACTCGGGCCATTCGATAAGATTTAGGTACCATCATACCTGTAAACTTAAACCTTTTAGGCAAGTCACATTATAAGTTAAAACTCTTGTAAATCACTGTAAATTCAATATGATATCAGAATTAGGGTAAACCTCGAAATTACGAATCCAATCCACTGTGCTATTTTAAGATCTTATCAATTTTAGACCGATCCCTAAAACTCATGAGCTCGGTACTATGTGCTTGCTCGTGCCCTCGAGGGAATCTTCTGTATAACATGTATATTGCATGACAATACT
>CM075293.1:9197371-9519962 GCA_037672795.1 Lagerstroemia speciosa | reverse complement strand
TTTTGAAGATTAGCGCAACTGATAATCAGAAATAAATCAGACCCACGTCTTGATATTCAGAAAATTTAATAGATTTAAATAATTTAGATAGGACATATTTATTATGACCGGTATCGAAAAAATAACATCTCTCATTACTTCAAGCAAACACAGCAGAATTTTGGTCTTGTTTTTGTATTCCAAAAATACCCTTCTCAAATTTAATTTATAATAGAATAATAGAATATATGAAAGGGTATTATTGTTATTTCAAAATTTCAACGTGTTTATCTATATTTTCAACCTCTTACGATTTTCTTAATTGTTCCCAGAATCATTTAAACAATTTTCACGATTCTCTTAGTTATCGTATTCCCTTATCCATGTTCACGATTCACTTGCCCTTTCTATCTCCTCCCACTCTTTGAAATTCCTCTCGGTTCAAATTAACTTTAACAGCTTCGTACCTAAGATTTCTCGCGAACACTACCGTAGTTCTGACTGACGGAGGCTGTTAAGGTAATTCTCAGTCCCTTATTTTTTTTTTCATATACAAGCTTTGTTCCTAAGTTCCATTACTCAACAAAAAATAATAAGACGCAGGTTTCTAAGTTCAGTTTTTACCCTCTTTTCGGATTCGTATTTTCGAACAAATTATTGTAAATAAAACTTTATTTAATTATTTATACCTTCATTTCTACTAGTTTCTTTAAATGATGAAATCTGAGCGTACGGGTTACCTCTATTACGAGTAAACAAACATGGAAGTCATTTTACTTTTTACCACAAAAAATCATCAGGTGGTCCTAGATGGTCCAAATTAATCCAACTCAGTGGGAAGTGAATGGCTCCAACATGAATGATTATATTTAATCAAGCAATTAAAACGTGCGGAAAACATGTGGTGTGAAGATGACAAAGAAAAAACAAACCTGCGTGTTGAAACCTAATCAATCTGTTGATGGCAGATTAGCATTATTAAATAACAATTAAATTACATCAGTTGAAACACGTTTTGTATATTTCTATCTCAAGTTTCACGAGCTCGCGTACGCGTTGATTTACATATTTATTACAGAAAGTCGAGAAATTAGGTATATGATTAACTACGCATGATCATAAGGTCGTGTTCGGATTTGACAATTTTTTAATTCAACGTTTATTTTTTTTTTCCTACAATTAGTATCTCCTATTTCTTAAATTTTTCCCCCATTTGGTTGAGATGTGATAGACTAACCCAATCTAATAAACAAAATCTATGGAGTTAGAAAGGGGTAATAGGAAGGTGAAAATATTTAGTGTATAATATCTGGCGAGTTCGTTGTATAAATCACCGTTCAAATCTTGACATGCGTAAAATTAGCCATGGAAATTTGTGATAGCTTTACACGCGTCAAGATCTGAGAAAAATTTTAAGCAATGAACTCGTCGTACATTGCACATGGAATGCTTACTCAATAAGAAGATTACAATCGGGTTATAAAAATTAAATCTAAAACCCCTTAATTTCAAATTAAGAACTATGACAATCACATCCAATCCCGTTTCACAGGAGCAAATTTTCTGTACAAAACACTTATATGACGATAATAACCAATAAATATTTTTATAAAATCTTAAAAATAAAAATTAGTCCTAAAAATAACTAAATTTTATTCATTAAGATTATTATTATAAAATATCATCACACAGTAACTTTGCTGCATGCAAGATTTTCTCCTGTTTTATTTTAAAATTGGATACAGTTGCTTGTGATCATGGCAAATAATTATTTTACTTAATTATTAATATCATTCAATATGAATATATTATGACTGAAAATTGCAAGTTATATATACATATATATATATATATATATATTACAATACGGCTCTACAAGAAAATTAATTATATACGGGTCCACTATCATTTCACACGGCTACTCCTTACCCCTAACATTTGTTATCTATCCATATTATAAGTAGGCATTGGCTTTGACAAATAGAGATATAAAAGTACACATTCCCAAATTACCCATTAATATATGTGTAAATTTTACTGACCATTATATTACAAAAAATAAGGATACAATAATAAATTTATTAACGTGTAACTATTACATAGCACGTATCTCTCTCCATTCTTACTTTCTTTTTTCTCTCTTATTTTTCACTGTAACTTTTCATCATTTCCATTTCTACCCTTTTCACTCTATACAAAATCAACTTAATTTTATTTCTTAATAAATATAATTAAGACTTTGTTAAGTTATTGACATATTTATTTTTTTATCAAATTTATTAAATAATAAAATCCGTGCTAAATATAGATATTGGAGGGGGAACCTCAAGAGGACGGGGGTGGGTTCACATTGCTGTCTGTAGCTTTATTAAAGAAGTCCCACCTGTTCCCCAACTTCTCGAGGACCCACCCTTTGAAATATATATACCCTATATTAATCGAGCAACAAACCAGGATGACGGACATTCGATCGCTCGATGATTCCGCATTTTTCGTTTTAAATTTCTTCGACGATAATGAATTAGGTTTTAGGTGAAATCAAGGTGAACAATCTGTTATTTTTCTTGCTCGTTCAACTTCTTGTTTGTGAGAGACTGATTTCTTGGTGATGAGAGGTCGAGAAAACTAGGAAAGAAGGGAGAAGGACGCGACTTGACATATTGAGAGAGCCCGAGAATTTCGATCATACGAGTCTATATCAACTGACCTCGATGAAGACGGTCTTCGAGAGCCTGCCGGAGAAGGCGGTGATGTTGGCAGTGATGATCTTCAGCTTCAAGGACTCGAAGACCTCGCAGAGCTTGACCATGGTGTCTGTTCTTTTGCTGCAGGTTAAGCTCACCACCACTGTCCTCTCCCCCATGTACGTCACCCTTAGCTGCACCACAAAATATCAATCCCACGATCACGATTTCAATCGTTGCGATCAAGAACAACGCCACCGCAACAAACTGTTAATCATTTAATACCCATTTGACCGGTAAATTAATGGATTGTCATATCCAATCGGGATAAGTATCTTGTACTTCCATTACAGATATAGGATTATCTCATGTCCCGTTACGTAAGGAGACATGAGATGCCTTCTGGTGCCATGTCAGGTCATGTTCATGGTGAGGACAAGTTGATGCTCATTCACTTTAGTCAAGAGCCGTCGAACTGTGCTGTGCCTTTTTTATGGATATAAAAGATAGCCGTACTAGTGACAGTCTAACCTCTCTGTTATATCATATTGGGCATCTGCCTTTAATAACGAACATATCAGACGAATTTGGACAAGTGCTTCGAACTGAGCCATCAACGGTCCAGTAAGTTTAAGAAGCTGATGTCCATCAAGGTTCTGTTATAAAAAGTACGCTCCTAATGGATGATTTTGATAAGTGCATGGAAGAGATTCTGAACTTGAAATCTCGACCTCATCAAACTATATATGAATGATATTCGGACCATTATACCACCGGACCTGGTGATTGAATTGTGCTGTGCCGGTTTCTAGATTTGGTTAGATGAAATGAAATTAAGGAACTGAGGAGAACTCACTTCGAGGTCTTCAATGGGGGAAGTTCTGGATCCTCCACTGGAGTCGTAGCCCAGATCAGTCCTCTTCTTCTTGGATCTCAGGTAGAGGGGGAGATCCTGGTCAAAGTCAACCCCGCACAGCTCCCCACCAGTGGCGTGGTGGTCGCCGCTCCGGCCACCCATCTTCCCGCTCTCCAGGTCCACGATCTCCGCCTGTATCCTCCTCTCTTGGTCGTGCAGCTCTTGTATGTAATCGATCGCATCTTTTATGATTGACGCCTTGTCCATCTGAAAACCAAACCAGAGAAACACCGAACCGTCATCAGTTAAGGCCCACATGGCCGGCTTGCCGAGCTCTCGACTAATTCAGGATTGAGTCGGGTCAGCCCGGATAAGCTCTTCCAGCACTTAGTTTTCTGGATTCACGGAACTCGAGAAGCTAGCTAGCCGGTGGGGTTTACCTTGCTGATGTTGGGGACCACGGCCCTCAGCGCGAAGAGCCTCTCGTTGAGCTTCTTCCTCCGGTTCCTCTCCGAGACGATGTTCTTCGACGCGGCCGATGATGCTCCCCCATCGGGAGAGCTGGAGTCGTAGTACCCCGAGATCGCCTCGTCGACCCAACTAAGATCAAGCATCCCCGATATCACACCCACCAAGAGAATTCACAAGATTCAGCAAGAAAAACGTTTTCTCAATAATCCTTTAGAGAATTTAGAGAACGAGCGAGAGAGAGATTTTCCTGTTCCATGGGATAATACCTATCAAACTCTTCAGCCTGGTAGAACATGTTCGTCTCCCAGTCCCAGTAGTTGTGGTACTCCTCTCCATTGTCCATTGTTCTTTTTTTTTTCCTTTTATGCAATCAAAGAGAGAGAACGTGAGCACTGTTCTTTTAGAGAGAGAGAGGGAGAGACAGAGGATCCTATGATCTTGTGTTCTCTTTTTTTGGTGGGTTTTCCTGATGAGAAGAGCTTTGAGCTTGAAGACTCCCAGTGTGCAGGGAGAGTGGTGTCGGGTTTACTTTATATAAGGAAGAGGGAATGGAAGTAACTCAATGACAGGTCTCCCGGAAGACTAGCACTCTTTTTCACTGCACCACACAAACTCGGATTTTCCTCGGCCTGTTAGTCGAAATAATTCCGGTTTGAGGGTGGTCGGGCAGCTCCGACCATCGAGCAGTTTATTAACTGCATCACATCTCTTTTATTTTTATTTTTATTTTTGTATTACGAAGACTGCCATGAGTATGCAAGGGAATATGGGAGATTAGGAAATAAATAAGTAGAGGAAATTCTGGTAAATAAAAATTGAATAAAACATCTCTTAATCTCAGTTTAAGTACGCTTGTCTTTTTTTTTCTTTTACTTTTTTCTTTTACGTGGGGAGACTATATTATGTGTGTATCACTCATCAACTGTGAATGTATAAGAATCAATCAAAACTGATCTAAGTTGGATATGTGAAACCGTGCAGAGTGAGATTGGATTGATTCTTACACATTCACCGTGGATGAATAATGAACGCGAAAATATCTAGTCCCATGTGCGAAGGTGCGTGGGCGTGGGTTTGATGCTTCCGAGAAAGGTCTTTCCTATCCTTGTATAACAGTCCAATCATTGACGGTCTTCTAGGCCGCGTTTGGACACGGACGTAAATTGCCGGAAAGTTCTCGGGCAGCCGCGGATTTCCAACGTTTCGTGCGGTCCGATGCTTTCAGGAGAAAAATTAATCACGTGGGAATCATTACTGCCGTTCTCAGGAGAGGAATACACACGGACGATTAGGTTTGAGTTTGACTAGGCCGGAATCGTTTTCTGGTTGTTCTATAAATCTACTTTTAACACGGATTCGACCCTGACCACCCCCATGTAGAAATTGGGTGGAATTCGCAGCCTCGGTCGATCGTGACATGTTTCAGAAATCTACCCACCGAGGTTGATTTTTGAAACGTTTTCACCGGGTCGATGTCCAGATCGGCCTTTGGTACAATACGGAAGATCCTACAAACTCGAGTCTGTGGTGGGTGCTTGGTGACGGGGAGCTGGTCGGCTCTGCTCGTACCAAATTTCGGAAAATGGCATGTCCCAATAACAAGTAATCATGAGAGAAGAAAACAAACATATGGTGGAGGTTAATTACCATTTATGGTTGAGGGATGTGATATTGTTTTATTTTCTTTATTAATCGTATGGGTCTATGCGTACAACGTACATATTTTATTATTTAATTAAACTGTTGAAGAGAGCGAGAATGTAGATGATTAAATAAAAGTTTTAATTGTAATTAATGTCTCATTTGCGCGATTTTGGTAAATCAAATATTACGTTAAGTAATAAACTTAGAAAAAGTAAGTAGTTTTAAATTTTTATGTATAATAAAAGTAGGGAGAAATTACCAAAATGGATTGGTTGAACTAGTAGAGCGCCTCTTCCTCTTAAGCAAGATTTCGAGCTCGAGATTCACATTGGAGGAGTTTTATCCCCTGGTGAATCTTTCCGGCTCGAACTGGATTAGCTAAGACCCATTAAATTTCTAGATACCAATGGTTCATACAAAAAAATAGAGAGAAAGTACGAGAATATTTAGAGAAAGAAAGTGAGAGTAGAAAAATATGGACACTAATATATTATTAATTTTACCATCATACACATTCTTTTATTAATTTAACAGTTGTTAAAAATCAAATTTCATATGTTAACGGATAATTTAGGAAGCAGAAAACGACACCCAAGAGGACTAATATTTACATATACAATATAAATATCGATTCGATTCTTATAATATAATAAAAAAGTTTTACTCTTACTCCTTATTTAGATGGATGCGAAAGGACAGATAACAAAGGAGGTGAATTTTTCACCGTATTTAGATGTGAATTTTTAAAGGGTGTGCAAGTGAATTGAGGTGAAACTTTTGCCTCCTTTACCATCTTAGAGCCTATTTCCTCTAAACCCTACCTAGATTAGGGGTGAATGGAGGTAAATGATCATAGGAATCTCTAGCACCGATTGGAGTTCTTGTAGACTCCTCCCGACTAGGATCCTGCTTGTCCTTGTTGAATGGCTTCAACAGACTGACATGAAACATCGAATGTGCCTTCACCTACTTCGAAAGTTCTGACCAGTATGCCATCTTATCCGCGTCCTTGAGGATTCAAAATATATCATTGTACCTTTGCACAGGTTCCTTGTGTCAGAGAATTCGATGCAGTTTCACCGACACAAGGTCTCCCACTTGGTACTGCGCATGGCAGCCTGAAATTCCCTCTGCCTCCACCGTACTTCAGCTTGGTAGTTTCCACCGCCTATCCAGGTTTGAGACCTAAGATTTGACGGCGGACTTAAAAAGCCACCTACAGATGCTTTATACCCAACCATTCCGGATAATTACCCTTCTTATCTGCCAACTGCTTCATGCGTTTTGCGGCCTTCTTAGACTCGATCGCGCCAATTCCACCTCGTTTTGCCGTGTTTTGCCAAACATGTATGCAGCGGGACTGCTTCCATTTTAGTCCATAGCCATGTTATTTGGCATTGATGGACATTGCTCCATCATGATCTCGAGCAAGCTTTTTCCTCTGGACCCGCTCCACTAAAAGTTGTATGAGAACGGGCCATATCCTGCAGTTCGGTCCAATCACGTTGCATTGATCTCACATATAGGTGGAGATGCAACTCCAAGAGCGTGGTTACCCTCTGCGTCTGTTCATCGGTTTGGGAATGCAAGCTTGTGGAGAAGTTGAACCCCCTACTCAAGAGCTGAACATCCTCGTCCAGGATTGTCTCGTGAATCCAGGATTGTGGTCGCTCACGATGGCACTCCCCAGTACCCGGCCACATGACACATACAAGACGTACGCGATAACACGACATGGATAGACGCCCATATCTGGTTTGATCTGTGGCAAGAGCGTAGTAGAGTTGTCATTAGTGAGTACGTGTCAATCCTATCAGACAAGCGTGTTCCCATTTCCAAGCCACATCTGTACTGATATCGATACTATTCGCAATTCGAAGGTTTTGACAGATCCGTAATGATGTAAAAGACATTGAAAGCACCCAACTTACAGGTCCTCTCAGGATTCTGTCTTATTTGGTATGACAAGCGCACCGAGATTTGGCTTTTTTTACGTGCATAAACTGTGTCGGGTCTCCATTTTCAAGAATAACCCCACAATTGTCCGTTGGTAACTTATCTCCTTCACTCGTTGGGTAACTATGAACGATGCGGACAGCCATATCCATCAATTAATTGGAGACGTACGTGCCCTTTCAACTCCTGCGGACAGCGTGGTGGGGGCCTGGCACGGGAGGACTGTTTTTGGAATTTTACCTTATGCAGTGGGCCAGGCATTTGATAATATATTTTTATAATTTTCTTTTCATTTTGTGAAAGAGACGGGAGGCTCATCGGCATTCATAAAAAAGATAAAGAAATCGTTTTGTGTGGCCCGAATTTTCTATGTGATGGACCTTACTGTCCTTATCAAAATTGCTCCTAAAAATATACTAATAATTGTCTCGTCTTATTCATAAATTAGTTGAGATAGTTTGGTATCTTTTTTCTATTTAAATAATGTCCTGAGTCTAGTTCCGATAATGGAGAAAATTCATACTTGACAGATATTTTATCTTATAATGTATCGATTGACTCGATCTAAGAATAGTTGTGAAGAATTTTTACTGAAAAATTACCATGTCTTTAAAACATTTTACCTGAAGATCTTTGTCGTGTAAGACATTTATGGATGCTGGGAAAATCATAGCTCATAGCTTTCCTAGTGTCAGTAAGATTACCAAGAGGATACCATTAAGCACTGTCGTCAAATTGTTTAAAACTTATTTTTATGTGATTTGATGAGTTTGAAATCTCATATTTAAATCTCTTCTATAAACAGGTGAAATATACCTAATGAAAGTGTACTCTTTAGACCTAGAATTGGAGAATATCGGCTCCTTAAATTATATTAATTTTTTTACGATGCTACACCCGACAAGCCACCGCTTAAGATTTGACGTTTTTATGGTTGACAACGAAAGTTTGAACATTACACAATAGGAAGTCGTTGGGTCGTGAATACTGTTGCCTTCCTAAATTGGCTTGGTGGTCTGAATCGATTTAGAACTGAACCGAACCGAACCAAAAGAACCAATTTGATTTGATTCAGCATGGCAAGCATGAACTATAATTGGTTTGCATAAAAAAATGGATTAGTTTAAACCAATTCGATTAACCACTCTAAACTGAATTGGTTTGTCAAATTGAATTGGTTTTGAAACTATTTAATTCGGTTCGAAACTGGCTCGAACCAAACTGAATCAGTTTTGAAATAGCTCAATTAGTTCGAAACTTGTTCAAACCAAATATTCGCATCAAATTGGTTTTAAAATTGTATTTTCATATTATTGTAATATTATTATATTAAAAACAATTCAATTCGGTTTGAACCAATTAACTACACCAATTATAGTTAGAAATTAAATGGACTACTTTTTGTTCAAACCGCACTAAATTAGAACTGATTTGGGAAGAACATGTTCAAATCAATTTGGTTCCAGTTTGGTTCTCCTCGAACCATTTTTTTTACACGCCCCAGCAATCTGAAGTCTTATGTGTTTGTTGATTTTTACAAGTGAATCTTAAATATTTCAAAGTATTGAATCAACTTCTATATGTTGCCCACATTACAATATCAAATTATTTCTGTTGTTTACTGCTATTTTAAGCTAAAGTGTGTTAGCGTAATGGCAGGGCTATTTAACTCTGCGCTAACTTAAAATAATGGTAGATTATGAAAAAAATCGATATTATAATCGAACAACACATGGTAGATTCGTGATTTGACATTACACATTTCTAGCCGCGTGTAAATCTCATATGTGCCAAGGATGTGCACGAGTACTGGATAGACCCAAAACCGATTGGAATCTATCCCATATGGTAGGTTTCGAGTAAATTATCATGAGAATATGGTAGGTTTCAAGTCGAAAAATAGGGAATCGGTTAAAATAGACTCCGGATCCAGTTTCAGTTCCATTAAAGGTGATACTCGAAATTAGGACCGAAATCGATACATGGAACCGAGAAATATATATTTTTATTTTTATGAAATACAAAACAATAAATTACTACATTTTATCTTAACATTTATTCTATCCATTTATTACTATATTCAAATCCTCGGTGTCTCTAGAAACTCATCATTTTCCTAGTTTTTGTCATTTAATAATCTTGATTCTTTTATTGTAAGAATTTGGCCGATCAGACAACCCCTCCCCTATTGCATTCAATTGAATATTTTTTAACATTTTTTGAGTATATCAAATAACAAATTATTCGATAATTACTCATTAATTGATTTTAAGTTTTTATTTTTATTTATTGATGGAAGACTAGATTCCAAACGAGTGTCCGGAACCGATGGTATAATACAGGTTCCGGGTGGGGTCCTGTTCTTAAAACCAGCACGGTAGGGTTGGTTCCAAATTTTAGGAACCGGTATTAAATAATGTAGGGTCCGTGTATCATAAAAAATATAGGGTATCCGGACCCGATCGCCCCTATGTGCCACATAAGCAAATGGTGAAAAATATAATAAAGTTAACTCGGTTGATGGTTCATGAATGAGTAATTCGAACAATACGATAATTTTGGTTATTATTAAAACATATCAAAACATAGAAAATAAGAGAATGCATGTATTTTATTATTTAATAAAATTGATTAAAAATAAATATGTAGAGATTAAATAATGTTATAACTATAGTAAATGTTTTATAAGTGTGGTATTTCGGTAAATTAAATATGAAACTAAATAATAAATTTAGAAAAAAAAGTGATTTTAGTAAATTAAATATGAAATTAAGTAATAAATTTAGAATACATAAAGTGATTTATATAATTAATCTGATAAATAGGTAATTAGAGAAAAACATGTGTGGGATAAGAGAGAAGGTGACAATAGAGAAAGATTATGTAAGTAAATTTACCATTACACTCCTAACTTTTCTTAATCTCATAATTATTAAAAATTGAATTTTATGTATCAACGCGTAATTTGAGAAGTACTAAAATTTCTAAATCTTTGCATATGTAATATAAAATTTGCATAATGTTTTAGGTACGTACCCTCTGTATTTATTACAAATTTCAGTTAAGTCATTTGATTTATTTTTAAAGTAATTATTTGCATTTTATTTAATTTTTCGAACTATCTTATTATTATTTTGATATTTACCTTTCTACCCACATTAATTATGTGCGACTGAAATTTCTACATGGTGTAAAATACCGACGAAGATTTAAAAAAGAAAAAAAGAATAAATTAATGAACATGAATGATTGTCGCGCTCACACGTACTGGTAGAAGACGTGGACATGTTTTCATCGAGCCCAATACTTCGTATCCCTATATTATAATCAGAAAAAATAAAATAAAATTCTCGAGAGAATAAGAAAGTAATTGGGTTCAAATTATATTTCGTATTAAATTTATTCAGAGTATTTCACGACTGTATCATTGTAAATAGAGAAAATAAATATAAATTTTTTTAATCATCTCCTGAAATTTCCCACGCCACCGTATCCTAAATTGTCACCCTCCATATCCTTGAACGGAAAGACATGGCATTCATGTGTACAACTTACCATTGCAATGTATTAACCACATCGGAAATTGTCACCCTTCGCAGCCTTTTATGGAAGATGTCCAAACACTTCACGTCGATGAAGTACTGTACAGCCTTTCAGCGCAATAATGTAATAGACAAATCAGAGATTTCACACCGCCGTAACATTTAGTGAAATATCACAAAACACGTGGGGCTGGCGAAGCGTACAGCGTCCCGGACGTATAAGAAAATTGTCATCCATCGTGCCCTCTGACAGAAGACGTCCAAACGTATTAGACGCACCGTGCAGCGTGCTACCACCATCCATCCCCTTTAGTACAAGAGATCCGAATGCGTTGCATCGACAAAGTATGCGACTTCTTAGTGCAATGTGTTCGACGCACAGGAAATTACCCTTCGTACCCTTTAGCTAAAGATGCCCAAACACATTGCATTGATGAAGTGCACGACTTCTCGAGGCAAAGCATTAGGCTTATAATTGAAAGGTGACCAACCAATAGAAATCTACATGTACCAAACTTCTATGTTCTATCTCTTACCGAGAAAGAATAAAGACAATTTTCCCTTTCTTGGATATGGGAAAACTATTTAAACTATCATGCGATTTTTAAAAAAGAATATCAATTATTTTGTTTTTAGTCTGGAAAACGACATGTTTAATAGAAGTGAAAAATCATCATAACTGTTTGTTCTAAAAAATTAATCTGTCAAATAACGGTATGATTTATTATTTGTTATTTAATAATCCCTCTCAATCGTGGGCTGAATCAGTTTTTAAATGCCCATCACGTAAAATTAGTTCAATAGGGGTTAGTGCACACACTGTGACTCGAACCTGTACTCTCATACCATGATATAATTGGAAGCTCTCTTAATCATTTACTCTTTAAAGTTAACATGTTTATTAATGTTTGCTGGTGTAAAATCCGCGTTTTGCGGCGAGAATATAAATTATTAAGAATGTAATATTTACAATTTGTTAAAATAAAATTAATGTGAAGAGAATAGACATTGATGTGAAGAGTAGACATATTTCTAGCCTAAATCGTATTGTATATAGTATGAGAAAGCAAATTACTTCTTAGATTTCTGCAGAAAATAAAATATTTCGTTCAATCTCCTCATGCAACAAATAAAAATGAAATAGAAAATAAAGAAAAGGAAAGACAAATAGAAAGCTAAGAACAACAGTGTAGAGAGTTGTGTGAGCCCTACTACACATAAAAATTTTAAAAATGATATAGAAACTTTGATAGGAAGTAAAAGTCAAAGATAATGGCTTGAAGGATTGTGTAAGCCCCACTGCATTAAAAAAATAAAAAAAATAAAAAAAATTGAGGAGGCTTACCAATTATAAAAAACAAAAATTTGAGGAGGCCGTCACGTAGCAGTCTAAGAGGGTTGTAACTCTCTTTTATTATATTCAGAATATGGATTACTTGATAATGGTTTGCTTTGTTTTTTCATTTTGTCACCTATTGATTTTTCTTTACAATACTATTAATTTTCTCCGATAGTTGCATATACGGACACTGATAGAATGCCGCATATGCACTTAAAGGAGAAATAGCAAAAAATCGACCGATGATAAAATGGAAAAAATTATTATATTACATGATTTTCTAGGATAAAAATAAAGATCGTTTATTTTTTAAAAAAACCACATTTTTTTAGCTAAGTTTCACTTTAAATAAAAGGCTACCACTTTCATTTATTTGGAAATATCTTTACACGGAGGGATATTCAAATTTCGTCCAGCTAATCTCCACGGTGTCACACGCACCCAACAAATACACATGACAAGGTAAATTCAGAAGTACTATTGTCTCAAAGGGGATTTAAACCTAAGAAGTGAGAGGCCACTTGAACTCCCCCTCACTATCAAACCAAAACCCGAATAAATCTGGAGATGTTGGCTATCTCGAAGACGATTTAAACTTAAAATAGGGAGGATACTTGTACTCCTCCTTTCTATCGGACCAGAACCCGATGTTGCTCGCACACTTATAGCTTGGCAACCCTTGGTTCTCTCCTTTGTCTTTTATCACCTTTAATTCCTCTAGTTAATTCATGGAAAGGAAAGAACAAAACGAAGCAGGTTTGATGTTCAGCTGCTCTCCTGGAAGGATTGGTATCGGGAGGGGCCACCATTGCCTTGGAGGAGTGGCAGAAGGGAAAATGAGAAGAATCTTCGTCTTTCTGTACAGAACTTATTACTCAGAAATTTAATATGCACTGATCCAGATGCGATTTTGCCCGTTCCACTGATTGATAAAAATGTTTCGATTACAATTTTTTCTATTAAAATGATTCGAAGAATTTTTCAAAATTTTATTAAAGAAAAATAAGTTCAACCAACCCACTTTGGCGGATGAGGCTGTCTTTGATTCGCTTTACGGAAAGACAAATTCATCAAATTATGGAGCATCGATTCTATGTTACTCCTCCACTGAAATATGTTTAAAAAGACAACATTACATATTAATTTAATCAGAACTTAAAAAAAATAATAATAAAAGGAATTAACTTGTTAGACAATTAACATTACGAATCTTCTTGCTCTCAAATCTCATCAATAATTGCATCTTTTGTTTCCAAAATCGTGATTCCACCACCTAATCAATTTGGATTATAATCAATTTTAGAATTATTTTTTTCCGTACTTGCTGAACTTTACCATTAATTTCATATTTTTTGAAAGAATTACGCAATCAAGAAATAAAACAGTCTCGCATTTCAATTTATAATTAAAAAAGTTATTTAAATTTTAGTGTACTCTAAACGAAATAATTACTAACAATCTCAATAATAGTAATGAAGATTTCCTCATAATAAATCAAGAAAAGATTAAAGGGAAAATCATTTGATACTAAAATGCCTTAAATCTCTTGAAAAAAAAATTTAATAAGATGAAGAACAGTAGGAACAAGGTAGACATATATGATTCCAATATCTAATTCATGTGTGTAAATGATAAACTTTTTATTAAATGATTTTTATTAAATAGTATTTAAGGTAAAAGACAAAAATCAACACCTCTTATACATAAAAATATTAGGTATTTATTTAATACTAAAATCTTATTTTCTAAAGACAATAAAATCTTATTTTCCAATGACAATAAAATCTTATCTTCACGTGTCACGTGCTTTCTTTAATGTATCGCGTAGCTTAAAATTTGCCTACTTACTATTCTCAAGTTTCTCATGTCCTTTTTAAGTTCATAAACTTATGCCGTACTTGAAAAGTCGTTTTTTTTTGTCTGAATCACTAATATACAGAAGGATGATAGGCAATTACTAATTCAATTCAAGCTAGAAGGACCCGGTAGGGGGTAAAATTCTTCTGAGATGAATTATCTCGATTTACAAAACTCGAACTCGGAATCTTAATTAAAGAAAAGAGGCGTCATGTCATCACAGTATTTCCCTTTCTCTCTCGATAGATTTGGACCAGAGGAGGATGGACACTGAAATTAGTAGAATGCAATTATTAGGTGTGACATTGATCGCGGAGAGTGATTGGAATTTTCAAAAGATTAAATTGGGAGATGATGCCACTGATTAAGATTTCTACAAAGGCAACAGTCAGCTGTATTTACAAATTACATCACATGTTAAATATTAAAGTGACTTATAAAAGCAAAACCATTTTCACAAAAGAATCTGTAAATATGGGATTTTACTTGATGCTTGTTATGAATCGAATCACGCGTCGAAAAGTTAAAAAATTTATTCTGAAATATGAAAGAATTGGATACAATTAATAGCTTTTGCGTTGAACACGAACTCAACTTCTTAGGAAGCACTTTTTACAATAATATTTTCGAAAATAAGAATCATAAATTTGATAGGAGAAGAAAAGGGTATTAGGGCATCCATCAGTGGAGAAAGTCGAAAGCACGGTGGCCGTATCTCGTGGCACCGTTCACATGGTAATATGTTCGCTAAAAAACTTGTATGTGTAAGTTCTGGTGATGTGGTGGTATCACGTGACAATACTTACATGATAACTTTGTCACGTGCCGACATCTAAATGGTTATCAATAATGTTGACGTGTTAAAAACTACAGAATCAATTTTTTATTAGGCTGTTGTACCACCGCTCTACCCGAGACTCACTGCTGTCAGTGACTACAAACCCCTTTAAATCGAGGTTGCCAGTCGGCTTATCGATTGTCAAGAATCCGAGTGGGAATGACGTCACGTGACGAATACCTGTCACGTATTACAAGGTTGAGAAGTAGAAGTAAGTTTTTTAAATTGAGGTTTCCATTTAGAGAAATGTTTTTTTTCCCTTTTTATACTGGGGAAAGTTGTGAAAGTCGCCAGTACATGGGAAATGAAAACAAGAACCTGTATTCAACTTTGGCATCCTCACTTCTTGTCTCTGTAAAACCGGAAGACAAATTCAAAACAATGACTGCCACGAACAACTTCTTTTCATGTCGGAATGTGGCGGGGAAAGAGGTTGTTTTGTATGAAGGAGGCAGTCCATCGGATTGATTACCCCTTTTCTTAAAATAAAATAAAAAGTATTGGCTTTTGAGGCTTCATCTGTTTCGTCAAATTGACATTTTTAGTGAATAATTGTCTGTGTTCACTTGGATTAATTGTAGTTTTCTTTGGACTTATGTAGGCGACGGCTTACGGTCAGCAACGGGCACTGCCACCGGCCAGCTGCACTCACATTGACTTTAAGCGGGGAGAATGTCTTGTTTGTACGGTTGCCACCACATGACGGCAGTGTGTACGTGATGATACGAATCAATAAAATTAATCTTTACGGACCCATAAACATGCCCAAAAACGTACAGACCGGGGTAAACCCAAAGGAGCTAGCTAATTTCAAGGGGATTCGAACTTGGGATGGGAAGGATACCCTTGGTCTTCCTCCTTCCTACCAGAGCTAGGATTTAAGATTCGAAAAACGATGGAAAATTTTATTAATATAAGAGAGATGATTTATCAGCACGAATTTTTAGGTTAGACATGACCCGATCTCTCATAAATCTAGTAATTTCACATATTATCAGAGCATGTTATTATATTTGCCCGCAAATAGTAAATTTCAAAATTTCCATTGATATAATTATAGGAGGTTTGAAACAATGTCCAATTCAAAAATTTAAACTTATAGATGGTAATATCTGATTCTCTTATATAGTAGCGAGGATCAAATTTCCACGAGCATGACAATTTCTTTTGTTTTCAGAAAAGGGGAAACAACTAATGATGAGTAGGACTTTTCTTCTGTACTCGAGCTTACTAACCATGAAATCCAAACTCGAGCATCAACAATTGGCTACAAGTCGGACATTCTCTTCCGTGCTTGGGTTAGACTTCCACACTGAGACTTTGTGATGTGTGAGCTCACATATTAACTTGCTATGATATTACGTCAAATTTTCACCAGGTCTATACGCGATTTTGTTTCATGTCAAATTCAAATGTTTAAGTTTAAAGATGCTAGTATCCAACTCTCCTATTTTCTCTTAATTTTCTAGCTACCTTTCAGTGTCGATTATTTCTCTCAATATAAGACCCCGAATGCAAAAGAGAAAACTCGCCTTGCACTTAGTCAATCCTCTCATCTCAGCACGAAAGAATAGAATCTTACTTGGGATCAATTGTTGAGAGCGAATGTCAACACGCACCGAGGTGGCCAAGTAAACTGATAATGCTATTCTTATTGTGGATAGTGGTCAACTTTATTATTTATATTAAACAATAAAAATTCAACAGCAGTGAGGATGTCAAGTAACTGTCATCTGGTGATACGGGTCAATCAGATACGGATATTTTCGTGATTCTTTTTATAAAATCTAAATAAAAACAAAACAAAACTGATTCTGATTGACATGCGTTCCACATAAGCGATAACACCGTTTCATAAGAAGACTTTCTCGCTACGTGGACTGATAATGATATGTTTATTGATGATAGTGATCAACTTTATTACTTATATTAAACAATAAAAATTGAACACGCGATGTGGCTGTTCAGTAGACCGATAATGATATGTTTATCGCTGACATTGATCAACGTTATTATTTATATTATAAGCGAGCACGAATTTGATGAATATTACTTTTTATCATGGATGAGTGATATTCATTTCGAATTAATTTATATGAAAAACAGATTTTTCTGCATTGCCTCAATTAAATAAACTATAATTGAATAGATCATCAACTTTAGGCTTATTTTTCTAAAACTTAAAATAACGCGTAAATAAATAAATAAATATAAATTCCAAATGGGATGAGGGTGATTGGTCGGGGGCTCGCCAGCATCTATCACCCTCGATAGGGAATATCAAACCACATTTTCGATATGTGGTGGTTGCCAGTAAGCCTCCACCGATCAGATGAAAGGGAAACTGAAAGGGAGAGCGCAGTGGGAGTCTCACCGGTGACCACCAGACCCAGTTGGGGCTACCAGCACCACTGTGGGTCATGGCGAACCTTGAATAGAGTAGTGGTTATTAACGAGGATCCTACTATGACCACGTGTTTGGTTTTCTTTTTTAATTTTTGTAATTTTTTAATATTATTTTGTTAATAAAAAAATGACATTTTCGTACGAGATATATTAAAAACAGCAAGATGCTTAAAATTAAAAATCCACCCGAAAAGTTTTAAGACTGAAGAGGAATAAGAGTAAATATTCAATGTATAAATACACGATAAATCCGCTATGTAAATTATATCTTTTTTCGCTGTATTACGGTGCTCGAACTCTTCTCCGATCGTAAAGTAATTCTTTTATGGTACCTAGAAGTCGAGTTGTTCGAGGGGTCGACTGGCTACGAGGCGAAACTCTACTGACATGAAATTTTTTACGTTCATAAGACTCGAATCCGAAATCTTACTTGAAGAGAAGAGGTATCAGATCTTTTCAACGAACTCATATCGATAACCATAAAGTAATTAATAATCGCGGGTTTAACTTGAAGTCCCTGCACTAATAAAAGTGATAAAAAATATATATTTTTCCTCAACTTCTAAAAATATAAATATTTCGTTAATTTTTTAGGGGACATGAAAATACATTTCCTAGGACCTAAATAATACGGAATTTTGGAAAGATGTTTAGCCGATGATGATATGGTATACCTGTCTAATTAAAATCTATTATTTATATATTTGTCCAATTAATTTTTACAATTTATTAATTTTTTAGAAATTTTAGAATTAATAATTATATGTGTACAATTATTGATTACATGTCAAATTTCAATTTGACATATATATCACGTTATTACTTATACGTGCTATAACTACTTCACTAAATATTTTCTCGTAACCTGCAGGTCTATCTCACCAGTAAAAATTCTTGTACCTCTTTTATCACAATTTTCTTTTATTCATTACACCTTTACTATCTCGTACATATATAGAAAAAATACGAAATTTTAATTAAAAAATTGGTTTTTCCCCCGGAAAATGCCGCAGCTTTTTAATGCGCAGGACTGTCGATGCCCTCAAAACATTTTTGAAGTGACGTTGCTGGTTTTGTGGGCGGTCGTTGACTTCGGGTCGCACCCATTTAGTGTGCGCGCGCGCACACACACACAGAGACACTGTTGTGTGTTTCGGGTTCACGCGAAAAACGACGCAAGAATTCGCGTTGCTCTGCACAATTTTGTGAATTCACAAGTCATCCAACTTGACTTACTTCCATTAGCATCGGATAATGGAAGACCTGGTGTGCACCCGCAAACCCCCGGGTTACCTCTCGTCACCCAACCTGATCGATGTTCGAGTTGAGGCTATCCAGACTCACCCAACACCTCCAACACGCGGATGGAATCGTCGGAATTCGATCGCATCTCGGGTCATCCAGTTACTCGAGAGATTTCGTAATATATTTATCGTCTAGTAGCTGGAAATTGGACTCATCTACAGGATTCGATTTAAGTGGTGTGCGAGGGTAACTATTTTGTAATTCGAGAAAAAATTTGTGAAAAATAATATGAATTTTACCCTTTTTTTCTATTTTAATTTTTTGTACAAATTTTTTGGAACCGCCGCTGCTTCTTAGTTGTGGAATGTATCGGACAAATTCTCAGATGAAACTAAATAATAGAATAAAAGAAAAAAAGAAATCTATTACGAGAAAATAAGTTCGATTACACTGATAAGACTGAAATTGATAAAAGGGAAGGATGTTGAGGTTGTGTTAGTCACAGCATCTTTTAGACATGTGCGGCCCGTACACAGGAGAAAGTTTAGTCTACCACTGTCATGTGATATTACAAACTAATAAAAATTAATCACATCGGTAAATTTATGAAAGATAATGTACAGTGTAAAATGCGAATAGAAATTCTAAATAAAAATTCCGAAAATCGTAAAAACTAATTACCCTTAATACAAACTCGCAATAATGCTCCGTGCCCTTTTCCACTTCTTGTTAATTGATGTTGGGATTTTTAGGGTTTTTGTTATAATAATGAAGTTTATTCTCTCCGAACCCAAGAAATATCCCACAAATCCATGAATTCAGGTAATTCCATGTGCAAGGCATATATGTGAGTGGTCTGTCTCACCAAGGAATACGCGTTCAAAGATGAGTCGAATTTCCGACATCGTTGATTTTCTTGCGATTTAAACTTGTGTCCTAGGGACTTTTCATTTTTAAGAAATGCTTAAATTTTTATTTTACCACCTAATTTTTTTCCATCATAAATTTGCTTGCGTGACTTATTCCTTTTGGCTTGTTACTCTGCATAGCTAATATGGTGTACCCGTGACATACAAGACTATCTCGTGACAAAGTCGTGACAAAGACCCACACTGCAAGAAAGCTATCGAATACCGAAGGAATACAATCCGTCGGAATTAACGATGGATTTCTGACGATTAATCCGTGGCAGATGTCTGCAGAGTTTTTCGATGAATTTTCCGACGGATTAATCCGTAGGTAAATCCATCATAAAACATACATTTTACGTATAAAATATACTAAGTATCCTTTCAGCTTATCAATATATAGTCGAGTTCCCCCTATCCTCTAATGTGAATTCGTTCAGATTCCATCTATACGATTCACGGTTTCTCTTACTTAACAAAATTCTTTCGGATAAATCTGACCACATATTCCTAAGAAATGATTTCTCAATCACAGGTTTCGGTCTTCTGTCAACTGACGGGACACATCCAGAGAGAGAGAGAGAGAGCGAGCCATGTTTTCCAAGGCGGGGAGGGCCATTGGACGATGAAGACGATGAAGAAGATGCAACACAACTACTAACGAAGGTTGGCGCAAGTGGAAGGGACTAGTGTCGCTTAAGCAGAGGTGCCGGGTTCGAGCCCCTGTGAACGCAGCAGACCTTCTTGGGAGGGGTCCCCGGGAAACCGCCCGACAGTACCCCGAATCCGGATTAGTCGGCCAGCCTTCGGGTACCGGACACCGGGTGGAAAACCAAAAAAAAAAAAAAAAAGATGCAACACAACTGACGCAGACAGGCCTAGAGAATGTGGTCGGTGCGGGTGACGGTGGGTCCCACCCTCCTCGTTCTCCCATGGTTTTGGTTTTCCATTGTCGCGGCCCAGGCCACCATTGAATTGGGAGGCAAACATTGTACGGCTCCCGTTTTAATCGACTTCGACCTGCTTCCATTGCCACAATAATTCTTTTTCTTTTTTGTTTTTAAAATAATTATCGTAATATCTCAAATCATTAAACGCGCACCCTTTCTTTTTAATCTTTTTTTACATGCAAAAGCTAAGAGACATTAAGGGTCCGTTTGGCGTGTAGTGCTGAAATGGAAATGCAAATGGAAACAAAATGGGACGGAATTAGAAACTGAATGACAATTTTTAGTTCGAGTTTGGTTGGAGTCGGAATCCGATTCCTCTTGTTTTTGCTTAGTTAAAATTGTACGTATTTGAAATTTATAAAAAAATAGTTAGAACATATCAAAATAAAAAAGGATCGTTAAAAGAAAAAATATTGATTTATTAAAGAATCCACCGATATATATTACTATATGAAAAATATATATTATTACACGGATTCTTATCATCAATATTTTTTACGATTTTTTGATATATGGGTCGTTAAGTTCTAGAATTTAGTTGAGATTTTTAGGAGATTTTATTTTCTATTTTATAGATCATTTTTTTTTTTTTTTTTTTTTCACCAAGAGGGGTTGGGCCGAGTGGTAAGCAGCTCGGTACCGCTTAAGGAGGTCTCGGGTTCGAGACCTCACGTACGCAGACACCCCTCTTGGGAGCCTCACCCGCCATTGCCAGGCGTGCGACCCGGGGCGACCAACGGATTAGTCAAGTATGGTTGGCTGAAAGATGCCATCTCACCGCTGGTGGGGCCTGCTTGGATACCGTGGCTGGCGACCAAAAAAAAGAAATCATTTTTTTCCCTCAACAAGCACACTCAAACGGAATCGGTGATTCCGAATCTGATCCCAGAGCTATTTTTTGATGTAAACAAAGAGGCCGTAAGTAACAAATTAATTGAATTAAAAAATAATTTTAAATTTACAGGATAATTATATATCGTCATTTTATAATTCAATCATTTGGATGAAAACAGAGTCGGTCTTTTATAACATCCATTGAAAACTATACAATATTGCACGTCATTAACCCCGGTCACCTCGCATAAGCTCGATGCTGGCTGATAAGAACTCCTTTCCAGCCCGTTTCATCCAAACTCAACTGAGAGCTTAAGCCGGTGGTTTGCTCGCAATATTTAATAATAGTAAAATGGAAAAAAGAAAAATAAATAAATGCATACGTGACCTTTGTGTTGACCATAAAAATAAGTTCGAGAAGGCTGATTACGGTGGAGAACTGGTGCAAGCAACCTTAATTTTTGACTAATTAAGGTTGCTAGTTGGATTTCTCTCAGCAAACTCTCGGCAGCCAGCAGCACCTTGTTTTCTATTTTGATTTATTCCCCTAAATTCACGGTATCCTTTATAGCCGAAAATAGGGTCAATCTCATTAATTAAAAATGCATGCAATTTGCAATTCAGGACCCAGCACTCTGAATCATATCGTTTCCATGTTGAGAGCATTTACAGTAGGAAAAAAAAAATCTTAAATGGTCATACTTCACAATAATGTGACGAGGACGAACCGAGTAAATTGCTCCAGTTAATAATAATTAAGGTTACTGCTATGATAATTAGTACTAATTTACTCGTTTGTATGGTATTCCCTCATACGACGTGGTGATATATGGTCATCTAAAAATTTCTCACGTGGGAAATATGTTTTGCTATGTTATTTTTTAATGGGAATAAAATGAATAGCATGATTTGACTGAAATATATGTATATATATATATATATCTTATATGCTTTTTTTTTTTTTCCAAACCGCGCTTCAGAATGGATAAAATTTGTCTATGTCTCCTGCAAGAAGATACCGAGATGTGAACAAACATGAAAGGAAAAAAAATGATCCAAAGATCAAACATAGAAAAAAATTGAGCTACACGGCAGACATGTCCGGATTGGACGGTGATCGCGATAGATAACATAAATATAATTAGGGTAAATTATACAGAAAAGTATATGGTTTATTATTTTTAAAAAAAGTCAAATTTTTAAAATTTAAGAAATAAAATTATGTAATTTCATCTTATTCCTAAATTAAGCCATATATTTTGAGTTTTAAAAATAAATCACATAATTTTATTTTAGAGTTATTTGCCTAAAAAATCACAAATTATTGTAAAATTTCCTATTTTACCAAGAAATTTCTTTTTTTGCCCAGAAAATCATGAATTATGCTCCGTTTTTTCTAATCTATTACGCCGTTAATTTTAACCGTTAATTGCTGACGTGTACTGTTAATTTTGCCGATTGTGTGAACGAAGTCTGACGTGGCATATTACGTGGCATCTAGCTTGTTCTAAAAAATTGTGAACTATTGTCGAATTCCCTATTCCATCACGAACGATCATCGAATTCTCCTATTGTACCAAGAACTATTGTCAAATTCTCTATTCTACAACGAACTATTGTTAATTCCCTATTCTACCACAAGTTATTTTTTGCCAAAAAATTTTACATATTTTGTTTCATGTTCCTCATTTAGCATGTCATCAATTGAATTAAAAAAATTATTATTTACATCTTACTCTCAGTAATGTTTATGGCGCTTTAATTAATATTATACTATCATATTTTATCATATTATTTTGTATTTTCTTTTAAAAATATAATTAGAAGAACATAGATAGGACAAAAAAATCAACTTATATATTATACTTTCTCATGCTACGCTTTTTAAAGTAACGTCAATTATGTGTATTTGTATTCCTTACAATGTGAGAACACCAAATAATTATTAAAATCAATATATACCTCACCCTATAATTGGTTATTTTTTATGTCAATTTATATTCTTTTAATTTTATTTGTAAAAGAAAATACAAAATAGTAGGGTAACAAGTAAGAGCATAATATTAATTAAAACACCACTAATACTACCGAGAGTAAGATGTAAAAAATAACAATTTTCTTTCATTCAATTGATATGTGGTAAATGAGAGCACAATTTGTGAATTTTTTGGTAAAAAATAACTTGTGGTGTAATAGGAAATTAATAATAGTTCATGGTAGAGTAGGGAATTAATAATAGTTTGTGATAGAATAATGAATTCGATAATAGTTTGTGGTAGAATAGGAAAATTCAATAATAGTTTGTGATAGAATAGAGAATTCGACAATAATTCTTAATTTTTTATTATAAGCTGGATGCCATGTAAGATATCATATTAGACTCAGTTTACACAATCAGTAAAATTAACAGTATATGTTAGTAATAACGGTCAAAATTAACGACGTGGTAGATTAGAGAAAATAGAGCATAGTTCGCGATTTTTTAGGGAAAAAAAGTTTGTGGTAGAATGTAGAATTTTGTAGTAATTTGTGATTTTTTAGGCAAATAACCCTTTATTTTATTCCCAAACGAAGCCAAACTTTTCAATTTTATAAAATAAAAATCATACTATTTTATTTATCAACAAGTTAGAGTAGTATATCAAAATATAGGCAGCCTAGCGAACGTTAATTCCAGACTTAGGGGACAATTGATATACTTGCACGATATATTTTACTTAATCTTTTCTTATCATGTACATGTGACTCAATAAAACTAGCATACTTTTATTTAAAACTGATTTAATAATTTTCTCTCAATTAAAATTAATATTAGTTATAAAAAAAATCAAGATGAGCTTTATATATAAGAAATTGGTGTAAATTTGAAAAAAGTTTCTAATATGCTCTTATTATGTGATGAAGAAAAATACTATAAGGAATTGCACAATTAGGGGTTTAACTTCAAGTTAAATGATTTAGTCCAATTGGAAGGTAAAATAAATAATGCATTTTAAAATATGAAATGTGCAGATAAAATTGGGATTAAAAAGAAACTATGTGACTTTATTTTTAAAATTTGAAAGGACTGGTTTGATTTTGGAATAAAATAAAATTTAAATAATTTTATTTTTCAAATTTAAAATATTTGATTTTTTTTGAGAAAATGAGTAAATCACATCTAATTTACCCATATAATTAGCTTCTTAAAGACAATAATATGATTTACATTGTTCTATTAGATGTGTCAACAGTATTGTGGAGAATTAAATCTTATATCAAATAGATAATGAAAATAATCTGGTGTACAAGAAACTTAGGTACCACTATCTTTAAATTTATCGATGTGGCAAATTTTATATATGATATTGTAGTGGGTTATCATGTGTGATCACATGTCTCCATGCTCGAGCATAGAATTTGTGGCAAGTATATGCCTGCGCATGGAAGAAAATTGTTCCACTTGTGATTACTTGTTGAAACCGAGTGTAAAACTCGTGGTTAGTAAAAATTGAGCGGCCAAGTAAGCCTCAATATGGAAGAGAATTTCAAATTCACACCAATTGTTAGTTTGAGAGCATAAGAGAAAACGCATCTCATGGATATTCCTCTCCTAAAAACCTGAGTGCAGAAAGTAAATACTCCTCTCAATATCAGATGTGTAGGGTAGGCGATTAATGGCACGTTGTAAGCGCAAGCCACGTTTGTCAGGGCTTCAAAGCAAACCTCAAATTTCCCTCTGTACCTATTGAAGATTAATTGACAGTTGGGGAACTAATTTGCACCCAATTCTGAGACCTAGAAAATGGATCTATAGGACAACATGTTCGGTAAAAAACAGCTCAAAATATTACCAAGATTTATATCTCACAACATAATAAAGAAGTGAAATGCATATGATTATCGAACAAAAATGTGTATCACACAGTTAAATAGTTTTATCTAACTAATTAATACCATTGATTCAATAAAGGTTTGGAACCTTTCTAGAGTAAAATTTGGAAACTTAAGATACACAACAGACTCAAACTCCATTTATGGAGAATAGTAAAGGGAGGTCTCCCTTGGGTACAGCCTCATTTGATGATGGAACTCATCTTTTCATAGGTTGCTTCTCCGTTAGGGTGCCTTGGAGAGAGTCAAAATAGGGTGTATGCAATATACTTGCTAACAACTGGATCAAACTTATTAATTTCATTATTAACCCCACAAAGTTTTCTATCAAATTGCAAAGATAAAGCATTGTTCAACTTGTATAGCAGCATTTTACTATCTAATCTCAAAAGTAGTGCTATAATCTGATGCTACCCTCGATCTAGTTGGATTTTCATATAGAGTTTTCTTCTAGTTTCAAGGAACATTTCGAAGGACGAACATGTAAAGCTAATGATAGTATTCATTCCACTGTGGATCAAGGCTTAGTCATGCAACCACCCTCACCGTCTTCTTCTCCACCATCATCATGTGACTGATAAAACCTCCACGACCTAGACAACAACATGATCAAAATTTCTATCGATGCTGCTTGACTTTCAAAAGGGACGTTTGTTACAGGTGCAATTTTTGGGAAGGAAAGAAAGGTGACACATTGAACACAAAAAGTGCAAGCTTCCTCTCCCAATCAAGTAGAATCTCTCAAAGTGCTTGTAGCAACAAAGATTGCTGTGCAACAAGAGTGGAAAAGAACCAAAATCTACTCAGATACACAACAAGTAGTTCACACAACTAGCAGTAAGCAAGCACCAAATTGGGAATTAAGTAACATCCTCTTTATAACTTTCCTTAATTCCTCTTTTCATATCTAGGAAATTTGCTGGAAACATAGATTAAAAAAAAAAATTGTTATGCTCATGATCATTACCAGGTAGGTCTTTTGATTCCATTTGATGATGTACATTTTATGGTGAACTCTTTGATGTAACTATTCTATTAATATAATTTTGTTTCACTTACCAAAAAGGGGAAATGATATTGGAAGTCATATATATTTATTATTTTTGACAACTGAATCCTATAACTTTGAAAATTACTAATTCAGTCCTATAAGATTAATTTTGTTACACTTTCAGTTCGAATTGTCACTATTTGGTTAATGGAACTGTTGACGGAGTGGGCATCAGCAAAACGGTAATGATTCGAACTTAAAAGGTTAACGAAACTGATATTATAGGATTGGATCAACCATTTTTAAACTTATAGAATTCAATTGCTACAAATGATAAACATATAGGAATTCTATTGTAATTATCCAAAAAAGTGTAAACCTTCTTTATCATGCGAGAGCAAATATTTAACATTAAATCCCACAACAAATGGACAAGGAAAAGAATCTTGATAAAAAAAAAAAAGAATTAGATACTACCACTTATAAGTCTAAGTTTTTATGTGAATACGAAATTACTCTCTTATAAATCAGATGAAAATTTTACAGGTAACTCACCAAAATAACGGATTCATAGTTACAATTTAATTAAATTACCTTAGGTCGTACAAAAAATCCTTTATTGTCAACAAAATAATCCTAATGAGAGATAATGTGAGATACGGCGAGACAGTCGTCCCCCTTATTTTGAAAAATCGATATACTTTTATATAAATTTAATTGATTTTTTTCTATATAAATAACCTTATTTAACCCCCTTTTAAACCTTTATTTACTCTTCTTTAATTTTTTTTTTAGAATTTCATCATTAATATAAATGTCCAAAATCCATTCGATTGTAGCCATCATTAACTTAAAACTTGTTTGGGGACAAAAAGCTGTACTGCAGTTTTTGCACTGACTAATTTGAGCAAGTTGAATTCAAGCATGTTCTTTTATTTGAAAGCTAAGGCATTTATGGCAACTCTTCATGTGTTTCACAATTTTGAAATCGAAACCCGGACACCTTACATCTCAAAAAACCTTTCTTCAAGTTCATTCTTAGTTTTTATTTTTATTTCGGCGGTTCTTAACTCCTGCTTTCGCATTCTGATACTTTCATATTGCGGCCATATTTTCGGATTGACGAAATGAAATTGTTTTTAATCCGAAAGTTGTTGATCTTCTAACTCAAATATGTATTGTATAATCGATAAAATCTAAAATATATTTTGAAAATAAATTAAAACGATCGAGAAAAAATCGAATGGTGGGAGAGCGACGAAATCTTCGCCAGCAACCACCTTCCCACACGGTGTCACCGACCACTCTATGGACTGGGTCGATACCTCCAAATCGAGTTTTTTTTTCCTGTAAATGTTAAAGGCTTTTTGACCGAATCTTGAGCCTCAAGGAACAAATTTGACGACTGATCATCGGGACGACGCGTGGAATTTTTGACCGAATCTCGAGCCGCAGGAAACAAATATCTTTGGGGGGGACATTTGACGATGGATCATCGGAACGACGCGTGGAACGTTGGTGTCTTCCCGATCCATAGCTAAGGATTATTGCGGCATGGACGGGTTTAAAAAATCAATTCACGAGACGAAATTCGGGAAAGTTAAAAGGAATGGGTTAAAAGGTCAGTTTTAAGGGTAAAATAAGTTAATTTAATGAAATTTTAGATAAAATTTGTGAAATTTGTATAAGATTTATTGTTCTATAGAGTTAAAAGGGAGTAATAGCTAGTGTTGTTAGCCGGGCCGGTTCGGGCCGGTTCATGAACCGGCTGGGACGGGGTCCGACCCGGACCGGGAAGTAAACGGTCCGGTCCGGTCCGGTCCGGGTTGACGGTTCGGGCCTGAGTGACCCGGCTCGGAACCGTCATATAGACGGGCCGGTTACGGTCCAGTCCGGGTTGAACCGGCTATTTTTATTTTTGAATTTTTAGGGTTTCTTATGGTTTTAAAATAAAATGAAAGATATTATTGTTAGGATTCGAACCCAAGTCTTTGATTTGAAAGTCAAGAATTGTAATCAATTAGACTAATTAAAATTTGCTTACATTTTTATATTCAATATTATATAACTAATTTTATTGAGGTACGCTAAATCTTTAGTATTTTCAAATAAACTTGAATGATTCATTTTTAAATAAAATTAAAAAATAAATATTTCAATTTAAAAAAATCACTCATCGGTAAATATGTTAAATATTGTAAATATAATATAAATTAAATAATATTTTAAAAAGGAAGACTTTGGGGGAGTGGGGCCCACTGCCAAGGTGTCACTTCTGTGGGGTGGAGGACGTGGGGCCCACTGCTTTGGGAGTATGGGGACGTGGGGCCCACCCCCATTTGACTGTTGGCCTTCACATTGCAAGCCTTTTTTTTTTTGCTGTTCAAAGCAACGGTTCCAGTCCGGTTCGGGCCGGTCACGGTTCCGGTCCGGTTACGGGCCTATAACGGGCCGGTCCGGTTACGGTTCAACGGGCCTATTTTGTCCACCCAACCCGTAACCGTGCCTCCACCCGTAGGGGGCGGGCCAGTTACGGTTCATGACCGGTCCGGTCCGGTTCACGGTTTATACGGGCCGGTTCCGGGCCGAACCGGCCCATTTAACAACACTAGTAATAGCCGATCATTCCCTCTCTAAATCAACCCCGGATATAAGGACAACCTTAAGCATCTACATGTTTCTTGTAGTCTAGGAGGTCGAGATTCCACGTTCGAATCTCCCTCCAAGCAAAATTGCTATAGGATGCTCTTTAAGTCCGAACCTTGACACATAATTGTACTAAGTTTTTGGTAGTATTATATTAACGAGTTAGCGTAAAAGATGAAATATTACAGAAAATAAGTGGCTATGTCACAGCTGCTACTGCTCTCCTCCTCGTCTAGCAAAAAATAAATATATCTATGGACTTATACTAAAGGAGAATGTCAATGGAGGATGGGGAGAGTGAGTGCCCCGTGCGAGTAGGAAAATCTGGAGTAAGCATTCTGCGTGTAATATACAACGAATTTATTGTGTAACTTTCTCTCAGATTTTGAGTTTTTGAAAGTCAATTTTACACGCGACAATAACTGAACGGTGATTTACGCAATAAATTTATTATATATTATACAATAAATATTTACTCGAAAATATAAGTTCTGTATCGTCTTTATAATTTTTTTGTTTTTAAATATGTATATTATCTATTATTCTCTTTTAATATGAATATGAAACTATTATTATTGAATGAAAATTTCAAAAATAAATTATCAGTATAAAAATATTTGTATGTTGAGCCTCTGATTATTCTATAGCGGAGCGCGGATTTTTCAACTAGTGTGTGTCTACATACATACATATATATATATATATATATATATAAGAGAGATGGAAACATGACACATCATAAATGGTTTTGGGACCACGAAGGTTTTGTCTGTATACCCAGGCACGTACTGTTACTAACCATGGAAACTGATGCAGCAGTTCTATGAATTGTACTGTTAGCATAAAAAATTCAGCAGCTCTACTTCAAAGGCTTTTTGAACTGTGACCAAAAGGCTGATCCGCTAAAATAAAATAAAAATATGCTATTAAAATCTTACATATGACATCAGTGGTGGATAAAATTGTCTTTTATCACATCATGCGTTCCTGTTGGATATGCGGCTTGCTTTTGCATCCACGTGAGAGCATTGCCTTTACCTTCCTTTCAATTTCATGCTAGTAAAGTCATTATGCTAGTAATAGTATCATTACATTGCAGTATTTTTGTGATAATATTAATCAATTTAATTAAGTCATTTTTAGGTCTTTTTTATTTTTACATTTTGTGAAAAATCACAAAAATAGTTTAATTTGACTGGATATTATCCCTGTGAAAAAATTGTCACGTGACGACCCGTTGCATGTAAGATTTTCTCACGAAGGCGAGTCTTAAGATGGAGAGAGTCTTATATACGTAACGGTTATATCACGTGACAATGCTGATGTGGTATTACTAACCAATAGAGTTCAGTTATTTTTAAAATTTTTTTTAAAATAAAACCTAAAAAGAATAAAAAACCCAAAAAATTACTTAATTTAATCATCACGTATGAGAAAGTCTTTAGTGAAATGGTCATACCACATATACGATGCGGATGTGGTATAATATACCCGTCAAGTCGGGACTTGATATGCCATAAATAATTATACATTTATTATTATTAAATTCTAAAAAATCTTAAAAAAATATAAAGATTCTTAAGTAAATGGTGAATCATAATTGGAAATAATATATAAATGATACAAAACAATAAAAATCTAATAAATGGTTAACCGTAATTGAAAAATATGTAAATGATGAATTCTAATGGGACGGATATACCAGATCAATATTGTCTACGTTGTACGATAGCTTCACTGAAAACTTTCTCCACCACACAGGCATTACGACGGCATTACGACGTGATTACACCATCACATGCAAGACTTTCTCCTTCCCATGGGCTCAACTAATATAGGAATATTTAGTAAAACTTGGGCCATTCGATAAGATTTAGGTACCATCATACCTGTAAACTTAAACTTTTTAGGCAAGTCACATTATAAGTTAAAACTATTGTAGATCACTGTAAATTCAATATGATATCAGAATTAGGGTAAACCTTGAAATTACGAATCCAATCCACTGTGCTATTTTAAGATCTTATCAATTTTAGACCGATCCCTAAAACTCATGAGCTCGGTACTATGTGCTTGCTCGTGCCCTCGAGGGAATTTTCTGTATAACGTGTATATTGCATGACAATACTCATATGATATCACAAACTAAAAAGATTTAGCCATTTTAAGATTTTTTAATCAAATAAAATCATTCGCTTTAAAAACTTAAATTTTAATTTCTATTTATTCTTTTCCCTATCAATTATTTTCCAGAAGCTAAACATGGGCCCGCGGACAACCCCTTAGTGGCCAACACCAACAAAGCAACACCTTACGTGAATAATGAATTGACTTTACATCTCACTGTCCACAAAAATGAGTTGCAAACAAAGCCAACTAAGTCGAGATAATTCAACATCTCTTCCTCCTTATATTGTATCCCGTTTTTCAAGTTTCGTGTTGGAGAAAATGTACGACCGAGAGAATTGTAATCCAGATCACCCGTTGGGTTTGCATGTATAATCTAAGCCGCTCCCAACAGGAATGACTCTTGCCCCCACGATTTGCATTTTCATAGCCTATGTGTGTACACGACAATCTCAAATGCTGCGGCGATGACTAGTCCGGGGCAGAAAGTGTGAACTCCCCTGCGTCATCGTCATTCGTTCGAACGATGAAGATCGGGATGATTAAGGCACAGAGGAAAGGTTAGCCTTCAGTACGCGGGTGACTATTGACTTTAGAAGTCAATACATAGGAAAGAACAACACAACTGGGCTTTCGTGGCCACATGATACTGCTGAAACATCGTACCATGCACCGACCATGCCGCGACTGAACGCTTCCGTTTACACTCTGAGAGAGAATGTGTTAGGCATGTGTTGTTTGGGTCCTGTCGTGTTTCGTTTCATTGGATGCATTCTCTCCCATTTTCTCTCGGAAAGGAACTGGTGAGGCGACAGAATAAGACTGACCAGCCCTACCTAGGATTGATTTGGCAAGATTCTGTGCCTCTACGAGAAAGGGGATTACAACGAGAGAGCATTGGAGGAGTAGAAATTCTTATGTGGGTCGAACTCATAGATAATGTACTGAATTTAATCAGCGAATGTTTGACACAAAAGCTATTTCAAATAAAAATGAATACTATTAATGGATAGATAATGACAGTGTGATATTTAATGATAATTTGTTAAAAATTAATTAATGAAGTTTACGGATGACGTGGTGAGCTGGGTTCATGTAAGAATCTCTCGGTATGGGTCGTGATAATGTTGACGTAGTGTCACAAACAAATACAATTATCTTATTTTTAGGGTTGTTTTTTTTTCATTTTTTAATTTTATTAAAAAATCATAAAATTACTGAATCTTATTGGTTTGTGACACCACATCGGTACTGATAAGTGACGTATCTGTTAGACACAGTACTCTCTCGATTACACCCACAATGACATCACCAAAATGACCTTTTAGAAAAAGAAAGGGGAAAAAAGAGATAACAGTAGTGACAGTTCGGAAGTATCGGCTAAGAGGCGCGAAACTCAAGCTAGTCGCATAGTAAAGGTTGAAGAAAGAATCCATAAGGGGGTGAAATACAATCTTTTAACTAAAACATAGACAAAATCATTTAAATACATGTAATATTTCACAGATTTTTTCTAGTTTAAGGGAACGATTACTCTTACCCCTTAAATCCAACACTATAGCACTATCTAATGTTCAGAGTTCCATGTCGACCATGAACACATTGGATGTATTGAAGAACTAGTGTTCAACACTGGCCTCTTCAATACAGTACCACGAAGTTCTTAATATAATATAATAATTCAAAAAGTCAATATCCTTTGAATTTCTCACAAATATTTTGACACAAATGTGGAAAAAAGATTCCAACATGTGACGTTGAACTGATCAAATTATATGAAAGTCACTATACTATCTCCCGTTTTCACATGAAAATGTTACATGGTATTAAAGAAATGATTATTAAAAGTTCGAATATCGAAGAAAAGTATAAAGATCAAGGTCAGTTGCATAATTGAAGGGCAAAAGAGAAAGTTGAATAAGAAGAATTATAAAATGTAATAAAATAAAATAAAATTTGGGTTATCAATTTAAACTCTTAATTATGTTTTCCAAAACTCTTATGTCGGCCAATCTGCCAGCCAAAAAAGTCGATGATAAATAGTCTCTTCTATCTTTTTTTCCGACAAACATAATTGATCAGTAAAAACGTATTAAGTAATAAAAAATTGACCGAAATAGCTAGACCATTTTCATGAAGAGAAAAACAGAAATATTGCCCGATAACAAAAGACTTTTTACTGTAGTTTAGGGGGATAAAAAAACAAAGGGAAAAAAAAACATAAGAATTAGACCACAAGTTATCCATACAATCATGGACATTAGACGAAGAACACTGTTCATCTAAGCATACTCACGAAAAATGGATAAAACATGACAACGAAAGAGCTAATTATTCAACAACGAAGGAATTTCCCGATACAGCTGTGATCTTAACATCTCGCAAAATTCTTTTTTGGGTGCATAGACAAGATAGATAACTCTAGAAATGGTAGAATAAAGAGGATATAAGGGGAGGCACAAGAAGTCCAACGGATGAGATAGAACTCGGGACCTCTAGGTTATAGAGCGAAAATAGTACCAACTGTACTAAGTCATCTTTCTTAATATTTTACGAAATTGACCAAAAGGATGTGCGTAGGGGCATAGGGCGCGTACCCTTTGACCTCACATCCCCGTTCCCATTGCTGTTCGGTTGGTCCGATATATGTGTCCCTCGATGGGATGAATTGGTCGCGCATGGTTTGGCGATGTTGAGGTCATGACATTGCAGAAGTCTGTGTCGCGAACTCTCCAGCTGCACGTTGGAATTATGGATGCCAGGCACAGCCAATGTGGCCAGGTAGTCGGGGACTGAGTGGGCTTTGCTTCCCAAACCACTCTTTCTTTCAGGCAAAAATTGAACAAGCCACAGGCCATATATTTCCTCTGCCACAAATAAGACTTCCGGATAGAATTATGTTTGTTTACAGTGAAAAACTGGACTTTTGCGTCCCATTTTCTTTTTTTTTTCCCCTCCCACAGAGGATAACTATGAAATTAGAATAGGATGAAAGGAAGATGAAAATTTAAAAAAGGAAAGTGTGTGTATCATATGAGACCCAAGCCTGTTGAGGATTGAATTCCACGTCAGAGAGTTAAGAGATTGAAACTTAGTTTATAAGAAAATTTAGTACCATAACCTAATAGCTTAGGATTTTAGATGAAAATAAAATCAATTTTTTATATGTCCAAGTGAAATATTTTGCACGTATCAAAGTAGATTTTACTGTGAGCCAAACATATTACCACATGAGGACATGTATTGAGAGTTGAATCTCATATGGAGGAGTTGAGATTTTGAAATCTTCTGTATAAGAGAATTAGGTATTACTACTTAATATTTTATATTTTTAAGTGAAAATAGACTCGGTTGTTTATGTCTAGGTGAATATTTTACAAAAGCCAAGGGTAAAATCACCGCATAAAATTTTATCTCTCATATCTTGAATTTTGTCTTTGGGCTTTTGTACATGTTGAGAATTGAATCATACATCAAGCGGATAATAAATGCAACCCTAATATATGATAAAAATTAGGTGCTACCACTTATAAGTTCGAATTTTAGGTAGATATGTGCATACCTCTTATAGGATATTAGAAATTTTACACTGTATCATAACTAGTTATTATTTAAACTCACACCTAACTTCCAATGTGTATAGAAGTCATGGTCAATATATAAAAAAAGCTATAGATCAAAGAAAAATGTTTGGCCCTTTTAAAGTATTAGTCTAAAAATGAAAGAAAAAGTCCAACTCTTGATTAGTTGTCACTCATCTGAGTATAGAAAAAATGTCTGATTTGATATCACTTGTTGGAAGCAAGCATTTAAGAGATGTGGTACGTGTAGACCGCATTAACACGTGAGAGTGGGGTACAAACTATTGAATCCAACGTCGAATGTGTTAGTTCACACACAGGTTATATAATATAATAATAATGAGTTTATAAAAGAATTGTAAACGATCACTGATAGCTTAGGATTATAAGTGGAAATGAGTTTACCCTCTTATAAGGCCCGCTAATAATAATATAACATATGAACGTTTAATAAGTTATGACAGTCTTTGACATAAACTCTCATAGTCCATTCATCTGCTTTGCTAGTAGTCCGCTCACAATAACATGATTGAATAGAACAAGAAGTAAATAGACGTTATATATATATAATTGAATATCACTATCTACAAATTTGAACCGTTTCCTTAGAGCTGTCGCCATTGAAAGCAAAGAACTTTCCAGCTAGTTCGCAGTATAAATTTGCTGCATCTTGCCTGTCAACAGGGCATGATACTTGCTAGTTACGAAATTACCCTCAACCCTACAATCACATATATAGGCCCATAATTCTAAAAGTGATGAACAAGGGCCTCCAATTTGCTCTATTTTTGTAATTTGATGCCGATTGAGCCCAATTGCCTGAACCTGCAATTCATGTCTCCCTTTTCCAAGTTTTGTTTGTAAGTAATATTTACATCACGTGTTAGTCAAATACAAATCCGTGGCACAACCTTCGAGTAAACATAAGTATATAAAAGTTGATCTGAGACCATATTGTCCCAGATCATGTGCTCCAAGACTATCCTGTGTCGAAGTCTATGAACAATGCCATTCCACAGAAAAAGGAAGTAATTTCCTAATTTCTAATACTTCGTATTTGGTAACGATGAATGAAAATAACGAGTAAGTGACAATGAGAGGAATAAATATAAAAGGGAATTGAAGGAAAATCAAATTAATCTATATCCCTTATTTGGTTTTAAGGAATGAATTATAAAAATTTCATTAGGAAAATAAACATGTGAAGTGAATAACAAAATTTTTCTATGATGTTTATATATGAAAAGACATATAGTTATAATTATACAGAGGTCGCACTCCATTTGAAAATAAAATAAAAATAAATAAAGTGAAATATAAAGAAACCAACTAGATTACTAATTCATGATATACCGCAATTCAATTCATTCATTTTCTTTCTTACACTTGATAGTGACCCTTTTTAATAGTAAATCTGTTAAAAATATGTACAAATAAGATTTGAAAAATTAGTTTTTTACCACTTAATTAGGGGTGAGATAGTAGAATCTGAACTGCTAAAGTGGAAGTTATTTTGCTACAGATATTATAATTTGAGTTGTTAGCTTAAAAAGATATGAATTTTCAGTAGATAAATAAATTATATCACGAATTTAAAAATGGTCTGTAAAATATAAACTTTACTCCTGTCACCGCCATCAATCACGTGAATGACTGGGCAGATGACAGAGCGGCGTGGCATTGACGAAACTGCCATGGTAATCAACAAAGATCACTTGGCACTGATGTACCGTTTTATTTTGGGATAGAAATCCCAAAAAAAAAATGAACTTTCAAGCAAATATATCAGAAACTTTCAACGAATGATTAAATTATATTATAAACTTTCAACAAATAATCAAATTATATCAGGAACTTTCAATCATTATTTTTTTTACAAACTAAAAAGGTAAAACACTTTAAAACTTGTCGTATCGATACTTCTATTTTTAGGTCTAATTCAAAAAATATCATCAACTACAATATAATTTTAACACAAAAGTGTGATTCTTTAAAAAACTATAACAATACCAAAATTTCTACTATCTTGAATAATATCAAACTTTCATTGTTCCAATAATTTACTTATAAAATATATTTCATCTATTCATAAAAGAAAAACAATCATTGAAATTGAAAGTTTTGTACTGTTTATACGAAACATGTTTAAACTGCCGACCATGTCTAAAATTTTGTTAATCTTAAATATGTTTAAATTGAAATACTCATGTCTCTCAAATATTTCCTTTTTCTATGTTCGACAGGAACTCTTCGCCATTGCTTTCGTTGGTGGCCTGTTAATCTTCACCAGCAACCTACTGAACACTAGCTTCACATGCACGTAAGCCATTGAATTTTATAAACCTGTTAATCTTCTCAAGCAACCTACTGTTCATTTTATAAGTAATACATGGAATAAGGGGTTGTTCATTTGGTAAGTAATACATGGAATAATGGGTTGTTCATTTGTCAGTATATTTTATAAATTGACATAATCTTCATTTTGTCAGTAACTCATTAGAATAATCAAAATTTTGTATTGTTTAAAACTGCGAAAGGTTTAGTGTCAGTTACACTTTTTTGAATCAGTGTTACATTTTTTTATTAGAATTATGATGTGATTGATGACATTTTCTAGTTGAAGCAGACCTAAAAGTACAAGTGTCCATGGCAAGTTATAAAATGTTTTTCCTTTTCAATTCGTGAAGAAACAATGATCGGAAGTCGTGATGTAATTTGCCCAACTGTTTGAAAGTTCATGGTATAATTTGATAATCCATTAAAAGTTTGTGTTATAGTTTGATTAGACATTAAGAGTTCGTATTTTTTAGGTTACCACCCAAAATGAAGTGCCACATCAACTCCATTAAATGTCATGTTACCTCTATCATCTGCCAAGTCATTCACATGATGGATGGTCATACTAATAGTAAAATTTGTGATTTTACAATCCATTTTTAAGTTCGTAATATAATTTGGTCATTTGCTAAAAGTTCGTGTCTTTTCAAGCTAATAATCCTTATAATTATGAAGTGAGATGGAAAGTGATAAAGGGAGAATTCGTATGAGATAAAAGAGAGAAAGTGATATTAAAAGAGATTTGGTAGTTAAATATTAGTGAATTTATCATCACACTTATTTTTCTTGATCTACTAGATATTATAAATTAAATTTTATATGCTAATAAATAGTTACTTGACACCAAAACCCCAAACATTTGCATATATTAATGCTAGATTAAATTTTATATGCTAATAAATAGTTACTTGACACCAAAACCCCAAACATTTGCATATATTAATACTAGATGTTAGCAGTGCAATGCATAGATTTTAATTTTTTTTAATGAAATTGACAAAAATAAGTCAATAAATGATTAATAAAATTTTAGTTGATTAATATTCTGAATATGTAATTTTTGTGTAGATTAAATATAAAACTAAGCAATAAATTTAGAAAGAAATAGAGTGATTTGGTAAGAGTATTGTTCTGATAGATTAACTCTTTTGTAGAATTCATTAATATCCAAGCTTATTAACTTACCTCCATCTATCTGAATGATGGGTTGTAGCTTTTATATAGAATAAATATTTAGATGATTAGAGAAAAATCTATGTGAAATTAGAGAGAGATTGGTAGTTAAATAATAGTGAATTTACCATCACACACTGATTTTTTTCTTGATCTATTGATTATTAATAATTGTATTTTATACATTAATGATTAGTTTGGAAATCTAAAAATAACACACAACATCCCGAAATATTTGCACATAATAAGAAGATAGATAGACGATACATATTTACAATTGAAATAAAATAAAATAAATTAATTTTAAGTATAATTTTTATAAAATTTAAATCTAAATTTTGTATAATTTTTCATTTATAAAAAAATATTACTATATTTTTAACTTTACATATCAAAATGGTGGGCAAAGTAATTTCAATAAAAATTTATGAAGCACTAGAATTTTTTCTTTATTCCCATTTGGATGGTTATGAAGTATAGGGCTGATAGTTGATCCTTATTACTTGTGAATGGGGAGTAGAAACTTCATAAGAAATTCTTGTTACAAATCAAATTAGCAACCAAATAGTTGAATAGAGATTTCATACGGAATTCATCGTAATCGACAATGTGATTCCATGCTATCAAACACACCAGAAGGCTACATTTGATTTGTGGGAAGAGATTGACAAGGAATAAAATAAATTGGAAAAGTGAATAGATAAATGAACTGATCAATTGATGAGATAGATAAGTTATGTAAGAGTTTTTTTTAGGGCTATCCTGCTGATAGAAGGGTCTTCCATCTTGTAAACTGGGACCTAGTAACCCAACCCAATGAAGATGTGGGCGCCACATTTTCAGACTACATGAACTTAATGAAGCTTTGCTAAAATTTATTGGGGTTTGGTCTCTAATCATGATAAGCTATGGTGCAAGTGCTGAGAAACAAATATGACAACCCTTGTGCTTTAATCCTGAAGTTTCGGAGCCGATCTGTAGCCTCATGGCTGTGGAATTCTCTGTCACATTGGGCCTCAAGTCTTGGCTATTAGGTACGGGTCAATATACCAAATTCTAGGTAGACCATTGGATAACTAACTAGAAAACTTTTGTTAAGATGGTTATTGGCAGAATACCTTAAGAATGGCTAGGGAGACTGGTGATTGAGTTTGCCCGCCTAGATGGAAGCTGGAATTAGGGAAAGTACTTAAATATTATTTAATGGACGAAAATGGGAGGATTTATAATCCCGATCCATGCAGTAACATCGTTTTGAATTCATTTGTAGTGCCGCTCCTTCATAGTGCCATCCCTAGAATCACTGCTTCCCCAGCACCGAGCCAAAATGGAAAACTCGATCGATCGTACTGGCGCCTCTCAAATGATGGGTCATTCTCGGTAAAGCTTAGCCTATAATTTGCTCCTTAGAGATGTTTGGGTAGAAGAGAAGATTATTTGGAAGTTAGTTTTGAAGTGGAGAGGCCCCCAATGCATTAGGATGTTCCTTTGGCTCGTGGGTCATAATCGGCTCCACACAAATAAACTGAGGTGGAAGAGACATATCGGAGTAGTTGTCCCCTCTGTCGATCGGATATAGAGTCAACCCTCCATGCATTGCGAGATTGTCCTCTAGTAGAGTCAATATGGAGACAACTAGTCTCGTAAGATGACTTCTTTGCCCTAAACCTGGAGAACTGGATAATTGACAACCTAGCTAGTTCTCACTCCCATCATGACCGCTTGTGGCTGCTAGATTTAGGAGTTGGATGTTGATTTATATTGTTGTGGTGTAATAAACTATTTGAGGCACGCTTCCTAAGGTCAGTAGAAGGGCAGTAGGCGATCATGAAGATGACCTTTAATTTCATACATGCCATGTGTGTTGAAGATGAATTCAAGGACGAGCAACATAGGATGTGGTAGAATATTAGATGGAGAAAACTGAAAATAGGTTGAGCAAACCTTAATATAGATGGGGCGGCCAAAGGTAACCTGAGATTAGCTAGTGCAGGTGGTCTCTTCAAGAACGACTCAAGGCATTGTCTTGGAGGATTTGTTAACTTTTTTGGTATCACAATGTTGGTTCGTGTAGAGTTATGTGCATTTAAGGATGATTGGAGTTGGCTTTGGACTTGGGCATTCGTCGCATTATTCTTGAAGTTATTCACAAATAGTAGCTTGATTTGTAATGACCCAAAGAGGAAGTCTTGGCGGGAATGATGTGATTGCCTGGGACATTTGCTTATTGCTCGAACGAAATTGCAACGTGGTCATCTAGCACACCTATAGGGAAGGGAATTCGTACGCATATTGGTTAACAAATCATATGTACTTCTCTATAGGCATCCATCAACTTAGTTCATGTCCATTGAGACTCGATTTAATATTGTTTAGTGATTTTATTGGAGCTACCATGTCTTGTCTTTGTATAGTTTAATTAGTTTATCTCATTTATTATGGGCTACGTTTTGATTTTCATAGGAAAAATGAGATAAAAAGACAAAAATAATGAAATTAAAAATGACGAAAATGGGAATAGTGAAGTAGGACGATCTGCACGTCCTTTCTTCATTCCATGGCTCCTACTCCACCTTCTTCCCAGTTCCGCCACCGACGCGTTTTTGGCTAGCCTATCCCCTGTTCCTCAGCCATCTCTCCTTTAAAAGGGGAGGCCGGTTCTCCTTCAGGGGAGGAGGGCAACCATCAACTCCTCGCCCCTCCTCCATCGAAGCAACGTCTCTAACCCCCTCGGCTCACCGGAGAGATCTCCACCACCGGGCCTCCTCCTCCATCCCGAGTACCCTAGCCCCTCTGTTCCTCAATGCTAGGGAAACATGGTCGCTCCGACACTACCTGTCAAGTCTTGGGATATCCCGAACGAGATGATGAAACGAAAAATTCAGAAAATTGACATCGGATATCCGTGATAAAACCCTCATTGTAGAGGGAAACGTCCACAGACAAAGTAGGAGGTTTCACTAGATCAAATCAGGAGATTACAGTTTTCCAAGATACCACCAATCCCAAGCTCTATTACAAACCCACTCGAAAAGAGTCATAATCCTACCTCTTAAGTTCTCATCCCGAGAATTTTATCATAAAGATCTCTTACTAGACTCTTTCACTCGGGCCCCAAGACCCTCGGGGTTTCACAGCACCGAGACACATCCTTAGAACTCATACAAGACCCTACTTATAAGCACAAGACCATATCCTATTTGATATCCTAGAAAATATTATCTACATATATTTTCTAAATTAAATAGATTATGAGATACATGATATCCTATTCAAATGAGGAAATAATATCTACAAAATCTTCCAAATATCTGCCAAGATTCTATCCAGGATATTACATGCTTCCAACCACGATCTCAATCGTTGATCATTGTTCGCACATATCTTGTATCTTGAATCTGATCTCCAACTCATTATTCAGGTCTTCTGATCTTCGAGTTACGGCTTATATCGAGACATATCCCAACAAATCTCCACCTTGGCTTGCATAAGCTAAGCACGACTTGTTCTCCTTCTCGATTGCTTTATCTTAGCCCTTCAAGGGCTTCACCTCATATTGTGCATGCCGCTCAAGTCCAAACCACCATTGGAGTTATCCCAGGTCCCGGGCTTTGTCAGCACTCCTGTAGGATTCCAGCTAACCGACCGACAAGCCAACTTTCACACAGCTTCAATATTCTCCAAGATCACCACTCCTTGAGACCCGATTCGTCTAGGTGATCTTAACCATTTCCTCTGCCTGTTCTGAGCATGCTCTTTCTCCAATTTCTCTAATAGAAGTTATTGCCTCCCTGCAAGTTTTCCCAACTTACCAACTCCTATCTCCACAGGTTGAGTTCTAGGAGTGTACACCGACTCAACCTTCTCTCCAAGGTGCCTCCACCTTCTATCGGATCTCGTCCTTAAGCTGCTCGGCCAGAACAAGTTTATCAAAGGACATTATTTATTCACGAGGGATTTCGAGGCCTTCCCAACGGTGCACAACACCTTGCACATGTTCACCCTTCGTACCCAGGATCTTCTACCGTCACTAGATCTAATCAAGGTTGACCAAGCATCTCCTTCTAGCACTCCTTTAGGCTATGTAAATCCAGCAAATCCTTCAGCTTCAAATGCCACTATCCAAAAATATTGAACTTCTTCATCTCGAATCTCGTATCTGACATCTTCAGCTACCCTAGACCTAAAGTCTTCTTAACCCAGCTCTAATATCTTCTGAGCCTGGGCTCGATACCACTTTTTGGGGAAATGCAATCACTCCGATACTACCTGTCGGGTCTCGGGATGTCCTAAACGAGATTATGAAATGAGAAATTCAAAAAATCGACGCCGAATACACGTGGTAAACCCTCATCGCAGAGGAAATGTCTAGGGCAAAGCAGGAGATTCCACTAGATCAAATCAGGAGATTACAGTCTTATGGGATACCATTAATCCTAAGCCCTAACAAACCCCACTCAGAAAAGAGTCATAACTCGATTTCCCAAGTTCTCATGCTCTCACGCTCCGAAGAAATTTATCGAAAAGATATCTTACCAAACTCTCTCACCTGGGCCCCAAGGCCCCTGGGGTTTCACGGCACCGAGGCACATCTTCAGAACTTGTACAAGACCCTATTTATAAGCACAAGATCATATTATATTTGATATCCTAGAAAATATTATCTACATATATTTTCTAAATCAAATAGATTACGAGATCTAGAATACCCTATTCAAACGAGAAAACAATATCCACAAAATCTCCCAAATATCTACTAAGATTCTATTCAGATATTCCATGCTTCCAACTGCTATATCGACCGTTCATCGTTTTTCGTACATATCTTGTATCTTGAATATGATCTCCAACTCGTTATTCAGGTTTTCCGATCTTCGAGTTCCGGCTTATGCCGAGACATATCCCAACACTCAATCTCGCTTGTCTGAGCTCTATTGGAAAAATGGCATTGAATTGAATGAGAAATTGTTATCATGGATTGAAAATTATATTTGGGCCTAAGTCCAATTGAATGAGAAATTGAAGGAATTGAAATGAGTTTAAGTCCATGGACTTATTGTTTTCATGTGGATTGGGTTATAAAGAGCCCAAGCCCACAAGGGTCCATGGGGCCCATAGAGCCCATAGTGGAAATAGTGGAAACTCAATCCCACATCGATTAGGGATGAGGATTTCAAAGGGTTTATAAGCTAAGAGTGGTTTTATGATAAGTAACTACTTTAGTTACAATAAACGGCTTTCTCGTGGCTCCCGCTGATGGCAGGGCCGAGTTTTGCTATTTCTTGAAATTTTTTTTCCTCAGCATGACTAGAGGGGACGAAACAATCTTAAGGACACTGTGACTACCACAGGCCTCGACATCCAGTAACAAATTTTAGATTATAAGTTTGTCATTTCTATTTTAGTGATATTCGGTTCTTGTTCTTCTTCTACCCCAATTTCTAGTAAGTCTTTCTTGCACGATTTCGTGCATACAGAAAGATAAATTAATAAAATCATTTTTATACTAGTTCTTCAATTGTGGCCATCGAGATAATTGTTATCAATTTTATATATTTCGAGTTACAAACTTAAGATTGATTCTCATTTGTTCTTTGATCTTAGATGGCTACCAAAAACAATACGGCTGTTGTTCCTGCTGCTGATGCTGCCACTGTGGCTAGGGGCTCTGGTGCCCCAGTCACACCGGGCCTGGGATCTGTCCTAGCCATGCCTCTCAGAGGTACAGGCTCCATGCCTACAGGCTCTGTGCCTACTGGCTCGATGCCTACTATGGTTCCTATGAACCATAGTGAAAAACCTGAGAAGTTCAATGGGTTTAACTTTAAAAGATGGCAGCAGAAGATGCTCTTCTACTTGACCACCCTGAACTTTGCTCGGTTCTTGACTGAGGAGGCTCCCAAGCTTCCTGAGGGACAGTCAGATGTCCAAGCAACTCAAGCTGTTGATGCCTGGTACCACTCTTATTTCCTGTGCAGAAATTACGTTCTGAACGGGGCTGCACGATTCGCTGTACAACGTGTATTGTACACTGAAGATGGTGAAAACACTGTGGGATTCCCTGGACTGCAAATATAGGACAGAGGATGCTGGCGCAAAAAAGTTTGTCATCGAATGGTTTCTCGACTATAAAATAGTGGACTCCAAAACGGTGATCAGTCAAGTGCAAGAGATTAAGGTAATCTTGCATGAAATTCATGCTGAAGGGATGGTTCTAAGTGAAACCTTTCAGGTGGCTGTAATAATTGAGAAGCTAAGACCGACATGGAAGGACGTCAAGAACTATCTGAAGCACAATAGAAAGGAAGTATCACTGGAGGACCTTATTGTCAGACTTCGAATTGAAGAAGACAACAAGGGAGGAACTTTTCTGTTGCAGGTGCTGCGAAGGCCAACGTGGTCGAGCATGCGCAAAAGCCCAAAAAGAGCAAGGCCAAGACTGGGCCCAAAGTGGCTGGGCCCAAAGGTGGAGTTTTCAAGCCGAAATTCCAGGGAAAATGCTTCAATTGTGGCAAGAAGAGCCATAGGTCTACTGATTGCCAGCTTCCAAAGAAGAAGAAGCCCGAGGCCAATGTGGTTGATGCCATAGCCCAAGACGTCTCTGACATCAACCTTTCTGCGGTAATCTTTGAAGTGAACCTAGTGGGGTCAAATCCGAAGGAATGGTGGATTGACACTGAAGCCACCTGGCACATCTGCTCCAACAGAGATCTCTTCACAAGTTTTGAGCCGATTAGTGGAGAGAAACTATACATGGGGAACTCTGCCTCATCTGAAGTTGAAGGCAAAGGCAAAGTGGTGTTGAAAATGACCTCCGGGAAGATGCTGACTCTCAATAACGTGTTGTACGTGCCAGAGATCCGGAAGAATCTAGTTTTCGGTTCTTTGCTGAATAAACATGGGTTTCGTATGGTATTTGAGTCAAACAAAGTTATGATAACGAAATCCGGTATGTATGTCCGAAAGGGGTATGAATGTAATGGGCTTTTTAAGCTCAATGTATTGACAATGATCAATAAAGATAAAGCATCTTCCTCTTATTTGATTGAGTCTTCCAGTTTATGGCATGGTAGACTAGGACATGTTAATTATGATTCAATTCGGAAACTAATGAACATGGAACACATACCGACATTCCAGATTGATTCTAGACACAAATGCAAAATTTGTGTAGAAGCGAAATTAACGAGATCATCCTTTCAAACCGTTGAAAGAAATACCGAACCACTTGACCTAATTCATAGTGATGTTTGTGAGTTAAAGTCTATACAAACAAGAGGTGTTAATAAGTATTTTGTTACTTTTATTGACGATAGTACAAAGTACTGCTACGTGTATTTGCTTAAAAACAAAGACGAAGCCTTAGAAAAATTTATTCTCTATAAGAACGAAATTGAGAATCAACTCAATAAGAGAATAAAAAGACTAAGAAGTGATAGAGGCGGTGAATATGAAGCACTATTTAGTGACTTTTGTACACAATATGGAATAATCCATGAAGTAACTGCGCCTTACTCACCTCAGTTAAATGGTGTTGCTGAATCGAAAAATCGCACCTTAAAAGAAATGATGAATGCAATACTTCTGAGTTCGGGGTTACCCCAGAACATGTGGGGGGAAGCTATTTTGACAAGTAATTACCTTTTAAATAAGGTACCTCGAAAGAAAGAGGAGAAGACGCCATATGAACTATGACATGGTAGGAGACCATCCCACAAACACTTACAAGTGTGGGGGTATCTTGCAAAAGCGACAATACCAACACCAAAAAAGGTAAAAATAGGTCCCAAAATAGTGGACTGTGTTTTCATAGGCTATGCACATAACAGTAATGCATATTGATTCCTTGTGTATGAATAAAAAATTCATGATATACACAAGAATACGATAATGGAATCGAGAAATGCATCGTTTTTTGAAGATGTATTTCCGTATAGATCCAACGAAGGATCTAGTTCATTGAAACGAACTGCCGAAACTATGAATGATAAAAGTCATGAATCAGATCATGGTTCTGATCATGAATTTGAGCCTATACGTAGCAAAAGGATGAGAGCGGAAAAATTATTTGGAGATGATTTTATAACATATCTGTTGGAAAAAGAACCACAGACATATAAAGAAGCCATAACTTCTTTAGATAGACCTCTTTGGAAGGAGGCGATCAATAGTGAAATTGATTCTATTTTATAGAATCATACATGGGAATTCGTCAATCTTCCTCCCGGTTGTAAACCTTTAGGATTTAAGTGGATCTTTAAAAGGAAAATAAGAGCAGATGGCTCCATATATACATACAAGACTAGACTTGTTATCAAGGGATACAAGCAAAAGGGAGGCCTTGATTATTTTGATACTTATTCTCCTATAATGAGAATAAATTCCATTAGGATGATACTTGCAATTGCGGCATTGCGTAATTTAGAGGTACATCAAGTGGATGTGAAAATGGCATTCTTAAATGGAGATTTAGATGAAGAAATCTACATGGAACAACCCGAGGGGTTTGTGTCTCCAGGAAAGGAAAAGAAAGTATGCAAATTGGTTAAATCATTGTACGGCTTGAAGCAAGCGCCAAAACAATGGTATGAGAAATTTGACAATACAATGATTACCAATGGCTACAAAGTTAATGAGTGTGATAAGTGTATATACATAAAAGAGACGGAAAACAGTTACGCCATTTTGTGTTTATATGTAGACGACATACTCATTGTTGGTAGTGATGAGAAAATCGTCAAATCTACCAAGAGCATGTTAAATGCAAGATTCGACATGAAAGATGTGGGTTTTGCTCATGTGATTTTAGGAATTAAGATCACGAGGACATCAGAAGGATTTATCTTAAGCCAGTCGTACTATGTGGACAAAATTCTTGAGAACTTTAACATGAATGATTCTGGTGTTGCTAGAACACCATTAGATACAAGTCTCCATCTATCGAAGAATAGATGAGAGAGTATTCCCAAGAGTTATTGGCAGTTTGATGTATCTAATGAATTGTACTAGACCAGATATAGCCTACACAATCAATAGGTTGAGTAGATATACAAGTAACTCGAGTACTGACCATTGGAAGGCAATTGTAAGAGTATTACGGTACCTAAGATATACTCGGGATTATGGGCTGCATTATACCAAGTATCCAGCCATACTTGAAGGGTAAAATGATGCAAATTGGATATTTGATATAAAAGACTCGAAATCTACAAGTGGATATGTATTCACTTTAGCGGGAGCAGCCGTATCATGGAAATCTTCAAAACAAACAGTGATAGCCCGATTCACAATAGAATCTGAGTTTATAGCCTTAGATAAGTGTGAAGAAGAGGCTAAATGGCTACGCTATTTTCTTAAGGATATCCCAAAATGGGAAAAACCGGTGCTGCCAATTTGTATACATTGTGATAGTCAATCTGCTATTGGAAGGGCACAAAGTCAAATGCATAATGGTAAGTCTAGACATATACGTCATAGACACAATACCATTAAATAATTACTCTCAACTAGAATTATCACAATTGACTATGTGAAATCAAAGGATAATTTAGCGGATCCGCTAACGAAAGGATTAAACAGAGAACTGGTTCAGAAAATGTCGAAAGGAATGGGATTGAAGCCCATGAAAGAAAAGGTTTTATGAAGGAAAACCCTACCTTATTGATTGGAGATCCCAAGATCAAGGTTCAAAGGGACAACCTACTCATAAGACTTGATAAAGTCGCTATGGAGGGATTATTTCTCAACCTGTTCATTGACAAGAAACAGTGGCATTATAAGGATGAGGTTAGCATTTTTTATGCTTTAATGATTTATAAAAGAGTAAACAGAATACTCTTGAGATTATAAATCACCTATGTGAGAGAGAAGTGGGGCCGCTTCAAAGGAGAATAAAGGGTTTAATTCTTTAGAAACTCTCACAGAGCCAGGACGGTGTTCATGGCCAAACAAACACAACCGTGAGAACAGAACAGAAGTGTTGTGGACTCCTGTGTGAGGTATATGATCATTTACACAAGAAAGCGGGACAGTTGAAGGACATCGTGTCTACTGGACAGCTAGTAAAGTACGTGTACTTTTACAAGGGAAGGTTCAAACGGTTACCCTACCTATCCTATGCAGGATTCACTTATTGGAAACCACCACAGAGTCAAAATAAAATAATTTTCATTCATGTGGGGGATTGTTGGAAAAATGACATTGAATTGAATGAGAAATTGTTCTCATGGATTGAAAATTATATTTGGGCCTAAGTCCAATTGAATGAGAAATTGAAGGAATTGAAATAGGTTTAAGTTCATGGACTTATTGTTTTCATGTGGATTGGGTTATGAAGAGCCCGAGCCCACAAGGGCCCATGGGGCCCATAGAACCCATAGTGGGAATAGTGAAATCTCAATCCCACATCGATTAGGGATGAGAATTTCAAAGGGTTTATAAGCTAAGAGTGGTTTTATGATAAGTAACTACTTCAGCTACAATAAACGGCTTTCTCGCGGCTCCCGCCAATGGCTGGAGGTGTTGGCCGAGTTTTGCCATTTCTTGAAATTTTTTTTCCCTCCTTCAATAAATCTACCTCGGATTCCTGACTCTTCAGATTTCGGGCAGGTTAGGGTATTAAAAGGCATATTAAGGGACGGCATTAAGGGGCCGACCTTAATAAGGGCACTGAATGCCCAATTCAATCGGATTAATGGCCGACTCGGTGCAATTAAGGGCTCTTAACGTCCGGTTTAGCCCTTTTAATGGCCGATTCAGAGCATTTACAGCCTGTTCGGGCATTCAATTGCCCGATTCTCTGCCATTAAGCTAGCGGCCCCCCTCCTACACTATAAATAGGACCTTTGGTCCTTAGGATCTGCACACCACAAGCTCTAAAGCTCTCTCTCTTCTCCCTCTCTGCATCTGCATCGGTTTTTGGTGGTTTCCAGTTTCGGTTCCAGTTCGCCTCCACATTCGAGTCTCATGCAACCTCAAGCTCAGCATTGTTGTATCCTGGGAGATTGAAGTCCACGCTTCCTCAGCACGACCAAATGGGACAAATTAATCTTAATAAACACTGTGACTGCCACAGGCCTCGACATCCAGTAACAAAGTTTATATTATAAGTTTGTCATTTCTATTTTAGTGATATTCGGTTCTTGTTCTTCTTCTACTCCAATTTCTGGTAAGTCTTTCTTGCACGATTTCGTGCCTACAGAAAGATAAATTAATAAAATCATTTTTATACTAGTTCTTCAATTATGGCCATCGAGATAATTGTTATCAATTTTATATATTTCAAGTTACAAGCTCTTCATTGCTCTTCCTTGACCATTGAGCTCTCCATAGTCCTTGAGTCCCAATACCACAGCTCGAGACTCGAAACCCACCCAAGAGCCAGAGTCGTTTCTCCTCCTCTGGTCATCTCGGCCACCTCCAAGCATCACTGCCCCACCTCAGCTCTGAAGCCAACCCCTCCAGCTGCACCCTCGAGTTGCTAACCATCAAGATCTCAGTCTCCCCTCAAATTGAGCGCGCTTCCACCTTCGGTAAGTAGGTAAGACTCCCTTGTGCCTTTACGCATTAGCTTAAATCTCAGACCTGGCTATTATCACTGTTAATTAGATATTGACCGGTTAAACTCATGAGCAAGTCGGGAAAGAGTATGGAGGTGTGTTGGGTCAAAATCTAATTTTCTGTTTGCTGGAATAATGTTGGTGAATGGTTGTTTATGTCCATTTTGATTGATTGCAAAAGTTATAGATTGGGAGTGTCCTATCGTTTCATTGTTTCCCGTCGTGAGTTGTTGTTCGAGGTCCATTGTAATGTTGCTGTTTGGATCGGCTTTGTCCCCGTTGAGTTGATTTTGGAGCACGGGGTGTCTGCCATATGTTATAGCTAGCTGTGGAGCCGCCTGAGAAATTTCAATCGAGTTTAAAGAATTGAAAGCCGACTTAGAGGTTTTAAAGGGAATTTGAGTTTGAAATTAGTAGATATCAATGGGCTTTAGATAAGCTAACTCGGTGGAGATTAATGAATCTTAAGAATGGATGGGTTCGAAGGACCCAGAGAAAGGAGATTTAGTACAATCAATACTACTCTTTTATGACTTAAATATTCTGAATTCGATCTTACCCGTAGACTTTATTGTGCTCCTTTTATCTTTTCTTCCTTATACCCTTTCTAGGCCTGGTGCTTTTTTTATACACCGAAAAAGAACAACTTAAATGAGTGTACAGGAATTTGGGTGAAAATAGGGATGGACCTGGGAGGTTTGCATGAGGTTGGAGTTTGACTGGGCTTAGGACAAATGTAATAACTAGAGACGGTTTAGAGAATGCAGTCGAACTTAGTGCTAAAATGACCCTAAGGTTAAATAAAATTGAGGTAGGAGATTGACATCGTGCCTAGAGAGCTAATTGGGCTTAGAACTGAATGAACTTATAGGTCGATTGAATTTAGAATAAAGTGAACTCGTATGAGCTTATTGGTCCCGAAGATGCTTAGGAGATATAATTAACGAGCTAAGGAAGGCCCGAGGGTCATGATTGAATCTTGATCTTATTCATATTTGGCTTGACTATGATTGTTTGTATTGATTCGTACCTTGTTCTTGTATTTGTTTGAGGTGAATTGGTTTGGTTATATTTGGACCATCCGTTCCCATTTGAGCTCGGATTTGGTGGTGATTGAAACGTCTGTCGTACTTATTTGATAAGTCGGGTTTTTCTTTCCTTTGAAACTTGAGGTTGGATAAGTCGTGGAGTGTCTGGAGAATTAAGTATCAAAAAATTGTAATGATGAGTCAGTGGTCTTTAAAATTTGATTTTACAAGTTCTCCATGCTTATATAGTTCATTCTAAGGCCATTTTTCATGAGTTTTCAAGCCGGTCACACAATTTGTAAAATTTACCAATTAATTCCTCAGTTTGTGAGATTTGCTAAGCAATCCCCTTAGTCTGTGATCTTACAAACCGGTCCCTTGGTTTATGAATTTTGCAAATGAGTCTCCTAGTTTGTGAAAAAAAAAAATCGAACTCTCGGGTTGAAATAGCATTAGGTCGCATTCCTTGGTACTTAAATCCTTATTAAAAGCAGACACGTGTTTGAATTGAGGGTTACATGGGTCCATGGGTTGTTGAAGATCGAGTTTCGTTAATTTAAAGAAAGATTATATATGACTTAGTTACACATTAAATGGTACGACATGCGATCTGATAATATCGAATTTGGCATCTTCAGAGAAAATGTATCTGATTACTTAGATTAGAAGTTCATTTGATCCTTACAAATCTATATTCTAAGTCATATATGTTTACCGTGGGATGACAATCATACATAATACTTGATCCTCAAAACTCCATTAAGCAAAAAAAAAAAAAAGTTGTCAAAAACACATGATGGACCAATCCACTTTTATATTTAGATTAATCACTTGTTACAGTGTTTTAATAGTTCAAAACTCACTCACACATCTGTTAAAATTGTGTTGGGGGCCTTGAACTCAGCGGATAACATTTTTTGAACTATACTAAACATTTAGTGGAGTTACGTTGAAATGGTTAGTGCTACGTGTTAGTTGTTCAGTACATGTAATATGTTCAAGCTGAACATGAATGCTCAGATATTACATAAATGAGTGGCGGATTGCTATAGTTATTGTCCCTTTTATTTAGAAAGAAAAAGGAATAATCAATTTGAAAATATCAATCGTGCATATGCCTGAAGTCTTATGGCATCACATTCTCTAGTTCTCTTGCCACATTCATAGGGCCCTCTTTATTACATGACTTACCTTGAAAAATGAATGACAGTCTTAAAGTGGAAAGCTATAGAAGAAACCAACTGCATTTACTAGGATACTGGAATAGAAAGAAGAGATCACCTGAAGGTATTGGATTCGAATTTTTGTAAATTGAGAAAAATTAATAATAGGAAGCTTTACCCATCCCTTAAAGGGGTCAGGCCGACCTGATTCTAACTGTATTAGTCACTAATCCAAAGAATTTTTAAATGTGAATACTAAAAAAAAAAAGAAGCAGAAAAAAGATGTCATCTCTTTTTTCGCTTTTTCTCTTAGAAGAGGCACTTTGACAGATTATTACAATTGACTGTATGAAATGAGATTCATGAGGATGGAATGAGGACACAAAGGGCCAAAACCTTTCGACGTTACGACTAGCAGGCTTCTTTTGCACGACTAGGGTTGGAGTAAATAAAAAAGGAATAGTTCAAATCAAATAAAAATGAAAAAAAAATTGAGGAATTGGGAGAACTTCTTGTAAATAAAGAAGATTTTGTGGAAATTGCAAACGTAACAAGGAGGTAAAGAATTTTAAAAGGGTGAAAGGAGATAGTATGATTAATAGAATTGTGAGAGATTATTGAGAAAATTATGAAAATAATTAACAGACTATGATAAATTAATAAAATTGATAGGTATACTGAAATAATGAAAATAATGAAAAAATTATTTTCGTATCTTATGTTATTTTGTTCTAAATTAAATTTGACCATTATAAGCTAAATTTGATTGAGGGCATTTTTAAAACTTGAAAATGAGACCTAAATTATTTTGAATTTGCTTAAAATAATAGAGATAGAGGAGTCTCCTGGCACAATGCTTAGCTTGATGCAAATCTTGCATAAACTTAAGTGTAGGATTTTCTTTATACAAGTCCTGCAACATAAACTTAATTATTTTTCTTTTTCTCATTCTTAATTTTAACTTGATGCAAATCTTGTACGCATAAAGTTTTGGAAGTCAAGACTTTGATTATTGCATTTTTAAATAGTAAATTGTTATCGCGAGTTTATATTTTTCACGTAATTTTTCAATAATCCCATTTCATTATTTAAAACAATTAATTATAACAAATAAATAAATAATTGTTGAACGATTACTTTAGTGGTTTCTAATTAAGGCAATCTAATTAATAATCCCTTGTCAAAATTATTAAAAAAAAATGGACTAGTAATCTAATTAGACCTGTACTTTCATCGAATTATCACTTTTAAAACGAACTTTTTTGTTTGACTTATGAAGACACGAATTTTAAAATGTTTGTCTCGTTTAGCACGTCGTCACAAAATCTATTAAAATTAATAGAATTTACTGACTTGTCATGTTAGGTTATATATGTGGTAGATGGAGAGTGATGTGGTGAAATTATATGATTCGCCGCATGGACGAGTAGAACAAATAGTCATTTATACCTAGCAATCAAACTCTTTGAAATAATTTTATCGGTCGAAAATCCTTAAAATCAACAAATGACATTTTGCCTTACTTGTTCATGTGGCTTTGTCACACCACTTTTCATCTGCCACATGTATAATCTAACTCGACAAGTAAGCAAATTCTATTATTTTTAATGAATTTTATGATGACATGTTAAATGGTACAAATATTTTAATGTTCATGTGTTTCTAGTTCACGCGAACAAGTGCATTATAAAAATGACAATTTGGTCAAACGACAGGACTAATTAGGTTATTGCCAAAAAAAAAAAATATCCCTGGTCAAGTACAAGCATCCAAAATTTCTTCTCGTGATTCCACGGGTGAGGTGGAAAGCATTGCAATCTTTATAACGTAAAAGGCCTAATTTGTTTCATTTTCCGTTCAATTAACGCTTCCATTCCAGATTTAGCTTCAGAATCGGGCACTGCAATTGATAACAGGATGATCGGAACTGACTTTCCCACTACATACAAGCAATCTTCCCTCTACTTGAGCTTCATCTTCACATCTCTGTACCTTCTCCATTCCACGGTGTTACAGAAACTCCTGCTGGACCACGAGAAAGTCCACATCAAGAAGTCCCCAGATCTTCCTCTCCGGTTCCGATCGGATGGCACCTTCAAGATCCTTCAGGTGACTACCCTCTGAGCTTAATCTTGTTGGGTTCCTCTCGCCTTGAGCCGAATTTTCTTGGGTCTGTTGCTGCTATGTGTTTCTGCTTATCGCCTGTGTTTTTTGAGGGTTTCTTTGTTCGTTTCTGTTCAGGTGGCTGACATGCACTATGGGAATGGGCTTGTGACGCGGTGCAGGGATGTCTTGCCATCCGAGTTCGGGTCTTGTTCGGATCTCAACACGACCCGTTTTGTTAAGCGGTTGATTGAAGCTGAAAGGCCGGATTTTGTTGCCTTCACAGGTATTGAGGGCCGTTTTCGCTCACGTTCCTTCCCTTTTGTTTGATACCTTTTAATGATGAAAGCTCATAATGCGATCCATTCCTGACATGAAGTGATCGAAGGGTTGGATTAAAGCTATAGCTTTGAGGATTCCGCTTATCTCGATACCTTTAATCGAAACCCATATAATTACAGGGTGGCGGCAGAATTGCATGTTGAGAAAGTGTCTTGACTGATAGCGAAGTCTTCAACCATAATAGTCATCTTCTGTAATACTCAAATTCCCTCTTCTAATATGCCTGCATAAATGAGTGGATCGATTCTGTGGGGATGTCTCAGCAGCATGTGCATCAACTCATTCATTTCAAGCTTGTTACAATTTACAAGTTAGCGTTCCAGTTGAGGTGGAAATGGTGATATTAAAAGTTTTAAGTTTCATCAGCATGTTTAAAATGCATATATGAAGGTACAATATGCATTTTATTGGGTGCCTTGGTAGGCTTCAAAACTTGTTCATCAATCAAATATTTATGTGTTTCGTTTTATTGTTTTTATCGGATGTAATAATCTTCAGCTAGATTCATGGTAATGAGCTAGCAAATATTTTCTGTCTTTTAGGGGATAATATATTTGGGACGAGTGCCTCTGATGCTGCTGAATCTCTGTTTGGCGCCTTTGCTCCATCGATGGAGTCAAAACTGCCATGGGCTGCAATTTTGGGGAATCATGATCAAGAATCTACCATGACCCGCGAAGAACTCATGTACTTTATCTCTCTTATGGACTATTCCATCTCGCAGATCAATCCACCTGATGAGAAAGGACTTCATGGGTTCGGGAACTATCACCTCGGAGTCCATGGGGTTTTTGGATCTCCTCTTGCAAACAGCAGTATTCTCAATCTCTTTTTCCTTGACAGTGGAGACAGGGAAGTTGTTAATGGGCGGAGAACTTATGGATGGATTAGGGAATCGCAGCTTCGCTGGCTTCAGAGTTTGTCTCAAAAACTCCAGGTACTTGGAACAGAGGATGTTTGTAGAATTTTGGCTTAACTTCCAATGTCATGATGACAAAAGTAACCACTTTGTTGCCTTACCCTTTAAGAAATACATAAAATCTATTAAACACGTTTTCATTGGTTCACTGAAAATCATGAGTTTTTGGTAGCTGCTGATGACCTTGATTCATGCCATACAGGGTACAATAAATACACGGTACCTCTTGTTTGGATAAAACACTTCAAAAGTGACAAAAGTTGCAACAAATGCATGACCTCAACATTAATGTTTTGCATAAGTGTTTGATGAATGTTACTCTATGAAGAAAATTGGAACATAATAGACCCAATCTTGACCAGTTTATTAGATTTCACTCAATAATTTCTTGTTTGTCGATTGCATTTGATGCGGCCTTAACTTTTTCTGTTTAGATTTTATTAACATTTTGCAGATGACCCAATAACAGGACCAAAGAGCGCATCTTGATAAAAAGTTGATGAATACCTTGACTCCCGCTCTTGCATTCTTCCACATCCCAATTCCTGAAATTTGGGAATTATACCACCAAAGCATTATTGGCCAATTCCAAGAGGCAGTTGCCTGTTCCTCAGTCAATTCTGGGGTTCTAGGAGCCTTTGTCTCAATGGGAAACATCAAGGCTGCCTTTATAGGCCATGATCACGTGAATGATTTCTGTGGTAACTTAAATGGTGTTTGGTTCTGCTACGGTGGTGGGAGTGGATATCATGGGTATGGGAAAGCTGGGTGGCCTAGAAGGGCAAGAGTGATTCAAGCAGAGCTCGAGCAAAAAGAGAGAGAATGGGTTGGAGTGAGGAGGATAAGAACATGGAAACGTTTCGATGATAAGAGTCTGAGTGTGATTGACAGGCAAGTGCTATGGGAGTTGCAATGATCTTCACTTGATCAATCTTAGTTGGAGGTTTCTATTACTCTATATGCTCGTCAGTTCAATGATTATACACGTATGTTTTCCCATCTGAGTTGCTGTGAATATCATTGGTATGGGAAAGCTGGTCAGCCAAGAAGGGCAGGAGTGATTCAAGCAGAGCTCAAGCAAAAAGAGAGAATGGATAGGCATGAAGAGGACAAGAACGTGGAAACATCTCGATATTGAGAAGCCGAGTGTGATTGGCGAGCAAGTACTCTGGGAGTTGCAATAATCTTCATCTGGTCTTCTTAGTTGGAGGTTTCTATTACTCTGTATGATCGTCAGTGATTGTACAATTTTGTTTTCCACTCTGAGCTTCTGTAAGATCAGAGATCTGTCTCTTCTTCACCTGTTTGCTTCCCAATGCTGAGTTCTGTAAACAAAGATTGTCTTTTTTCCTAATATACCTTGTATTGCAGACTCATATCTCAATTCCAGTTGTGAAAAGGTTTTTTTGAATATGTGCAAGTTTTGGCTATACATGATTCCATACATGAAAACAAGTCAATGGAATTTGCTTCTGGACTTGTATTAGGCAAGCTGAATTAGCTGAAAAAGGAAGGTAAAATGCTTTCTTCCAGTAGTTCTTATCCATCATCTGATACTCAACAGTGGGTTTTTTCCATTAGTACATTAACTTTTATACATTTTGTCTCCTGTGCCAGTGACCAGAGCATCATTTCCCTGCAGATAGCTGTTGGAGTCTGACAAGAGAGAAATACAAGCCAGCATCCCCCAAAGCGAGTAGCTCGGAGTGGGTGCCTTCCTCTAGGACATGTCCGCTGCCGATCACTGATATCTTGTCTGCCTTCTGGATCGTGGACAATCGATGGGCCACCACCACACAGGTCCTCCCAACCATTGTCCTGTCGAGTGCATCCTGGACCAATGTCTCCGACTCACTGTCAAGTGCACCCGTCGCCTCATCTAGGAGCAGTATTGCTGGGTTCTTTAGGATTGCTCGTGCAAGGGATATTCTTTGCTTCTGGCCCCCAGAAAGCTGCACTCCTCTCTCTCCACAGTGGGTCTCATATCCATCCTTCATAGAGCTGCACCGATGAATCTCATTTTACAGGTTTGCACGGCTATTAACGTTAGAATTTGTTCAAAACTTGAGTGGACAACAAAAAGGAATTGTTATCAGAGCAACAGAAAGGGAAAGAAAAACAGAAGAGAGGATTGGACCTGATGAATTCATGGGCATTGGTGATAGTTGCAGCCGCTATTATTTCGGTCTCAGTTGCAGTCTCTTTCCCATAAGCAATGTTTTCATGGATTGTTCCAGCAAAGAGAGTTGGTTCCTGACTTACCAGTGCTATGTGTGACCTCAAGGTCCTGAGGTTATAACTTTTAATATCAACTCCATCAACTTCAACTGACCCTCTTGATGGGTCGTAGAACCTTTCTATCAGTCTTATGATAGTAGATTTCCCTGATCCGCTCTGGCCCACTAAGGCCACAACCTTTCCAGCATCAATCCTAAGGCTAAGGTTACACAGGATCAGTTGTTTCGGCCTGGTGGGGTAAAAGAAATCCACCCTTTTGAACTTAATTCCTCCTTCGATCTTCTCTGGGTTTAAACCGTCTGGGTTACCAGGATCCATCTTGGTTTTCCTTGATAAGATAGTAAAAATGGCCTCCAGGGCATTTGTGCCCTTTGATAAGTCAGCGGTCATGCTGCCTGTCTCTGCAATAACCCTGCCCGTGGAGACCAACACAAAGAATGTCTGGAATAATTGCTTGTATGTCACTTCTCCCTTGTATAGAAGCTTTCCTCCATACCAAAACATTACTGCAGTGTTTGCAGCTGTTAGGAACTGGGAGATGAAGAGCCCAAGAGCTGCGAACCAAGACTGTCTACGGCTCACCTTCCTGGGACCCATCTGAGTGAGCTCATACAGCTTCAAGACCTTCTCTTGGGACTCGAAGGCAGTGACGATCCTGTGGTTGGCGACTGCTTCGCTCGCTAGCTCACCAGTCCGGTTTTGGGCTCTGAGTATCTTCTTGGACATGGTTTTCATCATTATGGCTCTGATATAAAAGGAAGCAATAACCAGAGGCTGCATTGCCGTGGCCACTAGCGCAAGCTTCCAGGAGAGGAACATCGCAAGAATGACTGCCAGAGTAGCTGAGCATATTGCCTGTGCCAAGAACGAGAGTCGATCGGCTACGAGAGACCTCACCATGGCCGCGTCAACGGCCAGCCTTGAGCAGAGGGCCCCGCTGCTGTTTTCCTCCAAATCGAACCACTCAGTCTCGAAGGTTAGGATCTTCGTCAAGAGTGCCTCTCGTACCCGCTTCACCAGATTCTCCCCCATGATCCCAAAGAAGTAGTGCTGCAGCACATTGGTGATGAACGAGAATACCGCAAAAGACAAGAAAGCCAAGCAATATAATCGGGTCTGCGACTCAACCTTGTGCCTATCAATGACAACATAAACAGCAACAAGTGCACCTAAGCAGTAAGAGTGGAGGGGCTGAATAATTCCGTAAGAAATTGCTCCCAGGCAGCCTAACATGGTGGATTTCCATTCTGGTGAAGTCATACGAACGAGTGCCCAAAGTAATGGAGGTGACTGCTCAGGATCTTTCTGTTCTATGTCATTATTCCTTGGATTGCTAGAGCCAGTTCCCGATGGTAGGTCAATATGTAACTCTTGGAGCAGAGTGGTTCTTTTCCTGATCGAAAGAGAATGCTCATCCTCTGATGTTCCTTTAACCATTGAATCGGCTTTGTTATCATTAGCAGTTCTCTGAAGGGTTACCATCATAGAGTACACTCCATCCGGGATCTGTCTGAGCTGGTCGTGACTACCAGATTCCACAATTTGTCCAGCGTGAATGACGGCAATTAGGTCCGCATTGCACAGTGCAGAGAGGCGGTGAGCGACTATTATAGTAGTTCGGCCTATTGAGGCTTGATTGAGAGCATCCTGGACAGCCTTTTCAGAGTGCGAGTCCAATGCGCTTGTGGCCTCGTCGAGCAGGAGGATTCGTGGATCCCGCAACAATGCCCTTGCTATAGAGATCCTCTGTTTCTGCCCCTCTGACATCTGAATCCCAAGCTGCCCTACCTGAAAGACACCGACACCAGCAGCATCAGATTACCATTTCCAGGGTCTGTTGAGATGGTGGACACTGCAAAACTTTGACATGTACGTATACCACCAACTTGTAACTTCAGTTCAAAGAATTATAATATAAGTTTAAAGAGTTATACCTTAGTCCAAAAGAGTTATAAACGATGAGCAGCAGCTCTGTGAACTGTGGTTACAAATTTTGCTCAAAGCTTATAATATCAGTACAAAGAGTTGTAACTGATCATTTACAACTCTCTAAACTTATGTTGCAGCTTTTAGAACTTATGCAAAACTTGTAATACCAGTTATTACAAGTTGATGGTGTATCGTACCCTTGACATGGTTGCCTAAAATTTTCGTTGTTGAGACTCAAGAAATTTCTGTAGAGACTTAGCATTAGCTAATCAGTTACCATTGTAAACTCATGAGTAAGAGGCTCTTAAATTCCTGAAGACTTACCTGGGTCTTGTACCCGTTTGGCAGCTGGGTTATGAAATCATGCGCATTTGCAGCTTTTGCAGCTTCAACGATTTCTTCCATGGAAGCTCCCTCCTTCCCAAACATGATGTTCTCCTTGATCGAAGTCGCAAAGAGGATCGCTTCTTGGCTCACTAAGCCCATCTGACTCCTTAACCATCCTAGCTGAAGATTCCTTAATTCAGTGCCATCCAGGAGTATTTCTCCCCTCGTCGGGTCATAGAATCTCTGGACCAGATTTATAACAGTTGATTTTCCCGAACCGCTTCGACCCACCAACCCAACTGTCTGGCTTGCAGCGACTCTGAGGTTGAATCTCCTCAGCACCGAGCTCGAAGGCCGCGAAGGATATGCAAAGTCCACGTCCTTAAACTCGATTTCGCCTCTAAAGCTCGGCAGTGTCATGCCCTTCTTGTCTGAAGAGTTGATGTCAGGGACATGTTCGATCATCTCGAAGATCCGAGCTGCTGCAGCATTTGCTTCAGCGAAGTACTTCGCATTCATCAATGAGCTTCCAAGGGCGCTGCAGTTGACAATGCATCTTATCAGCATGTTCCTTAATCTTTTCAAACTAACACCTCCCGTAATAAATTAAGGAATCAGTTCTCATTTTGGTTCAGGCCTATGAATATGCGGAAAGGGTACCGGAACTGGCTATGTAGAAACGAATTCATAAAGCTAATTTAAATCCTTATAATTTCATCGCTTCACCTCCAATTTTGAGTAGGGTCCGGTTCTTGAATTCAAGGGGGTAGGATCTAAATTTAGAATTAAAGAACCTATCTCATGCATGGTAGGATCCGATTACCGTGAGATTTCCCTTTCTAGGCCGCAGAAAAGTATCGAGTTTTTAGCATTCACTTACAGTCCTCCATAAATGGTCATAACTCCAGTGGTGAAGACATCCCCACCTCTGGCTCCCTTTCTGCTGACCAAGACGCTTCCATACCATCCCTGCAGTGCCCACACAGCGAAGGTGATTCCCACGGTCCCGATCGCCATCCCCTTCACGAGCCCTTGTTCTATCCCGAGCTTCAAGGTCGGCTCCAGGGAATCCCGGTATCTCTTCGCTGTCCTCTCTTCCCCAACATATGAGTAGACTGTCCTGATGGATGAGAATGCCTGCTGGACGATCCCCTCAGCCACCTCGTAAGACTGCTGGATCTTCTCGCCGACCCCTTTGAGGAGCTTCCCGTAGACTAGTCCCGGGACGATCAGCATCATCAGCGCCGGGATGGCGACCACTGCTAGCCGCCAGCAGAGGTACAAAGCAGCCATCTGGCCGGTGATGAACATAGTAATGTTCATGATGAAGTTTGCAACCTGCAGTTCTCAATGTTAGATAGGTCGGATTAGTGCAGTCCACCTGTAAAACTCAGCTTCCATTACGGTGTGTACAAGTTAGAGCTGGAAAACGGTTAGAAACTACCCGATAGTATAGATTCTGGATAGATCCCAATAAAATTTAGGTAAATTTCGAGTAAGAAAGTAAGAATTCAAATCCAATTCAGGCGAACTGGGTACCCAAAACTGAAACTCAAACTGGCTATATAAGAAATTGGTTCGAGCAACTCCAAGGGGCTGGCCTAGTGGTGAGGATGAGTCTATTACTATTTTCGCCATCAAGATTCAAATAATTTAGAATCAACCAATACCTCTGAATTTATCATATTCTATGCGCTTGTAGGCATACGTATAGGACTATGTTAATTAGTCATGCGAAGTGCGGAATGTCATGTGATTTCAAAATATAAACTAGTTTGCACGGTTAATTTCAGTTGTTTATGACACTCTTGTTTGACTCCAATTATTAAGTGATTTGTACTCTTATATAGTAATTAAACATATTTGATGATTTTATTATAATTACAATATTAAAATAACTTAGAAGCTAACAATAAAATATACTAAATTATAATATAATAAATAAGGTAAATTAATAAAATTTCTCTAAATTCAGCTAATCATTACTAAATAAATGATGAATGATGTCGAAATAATTTTGTATATGTGAAGGTAAGAAGAAAAAAAATATAATGAATATTTTTCAAAACTACCTGAAACCGTGTATAATACAAGTTTTGAGTAGGATCTAATTTCTACATTTAATAAGGTAGGATACATGTACCAAAAAAGTTATAGTACACCCGAGCACGATTATCAGTGTTATTGGTGAAGTTTTATTGAGACAGTGGATTAAGTATTTGGGTACCTTCTCTGTAAGAACTCCTTGTATGGTAATCGTGTCAACAGAGATGCTGGAAACAACCTGGGATGTCATGTACTTGCCATCGCTTCTCTCGAAGAACCCGACATCCTGTCGCAGTACCGCTTCCAGGTACCTTCGGCGCAGTCGAAAGCATTGCCTCTCGGCAGTGCGGGCCCAGCAGAATCCCTCTGCGGAAGAGACGCACCAAAACGAATTAACCGACCACGGACATCAGCTTATATAGGAGGAAAGATCGAAAGGACCGACTTACCGAGAAAAGCACCAGAGCCAACACCGACTGCAACGTATAACAAGTCCATGGCATACTGCATCACAAAAACTAGGTCATTCGTTGTTTCATGCAGCTGGTAGTATCATTTTAGCCGAAAATAGCAGGTGCTCGGGTTTTGATGGGGACCTTGTTTATGTCATCTAGGCGGAGAGAGGTGGAAGCGTAGCCGTTGATCAAGTTGCTGAGGACGATCATGATCGAAGCCATGGACAGTCCATCTGCGACCGAGCCGAGCGTCCCCAGCCCCATCAGCGCCATATCCTTCCAGTCGGAGTGCTTGAGAACCGTCATCAAAGACCCCGGTGCACTTCTTGTCCTCGCCCTCGGCTCATAGTTTTCTGGTTCTTCTCCTTCCAGTCCTTCCCTTCGAGCATTCTTCATCTTCTGAACATGTTCTTCTCCCATTACAATCTGGCTACACAAGCTGCTCGTTGCCAGTTAATTGTCATATATACGTAGTCAGAACCGAGAGTTACTTGCTTAGGTGCTCTAATTTGTCCATTGCCAAGTAATCAATCATACAAGGCCAAAATCAACTTTATAATTGGTTGAAAGCATCTTCCGGAGTACGTGATTTTAGTATAGTGATAGAAGATTCCAACTCACAACCTAGATGTTCTGGATTCTATCTTCACTGTGAAAGTTATGTGCGCTCCTTATTTATCTTTATTTCCTATCCTTGTACTAGACTCATGGTCTTTCAACGAAAAAAAAAACATTGTAGCACTAGGTATTTAGAAGTTCAGTAAACATGAAAGATCAGCCATCATGAGGTGGATAGTGATTTCATTTTATCATATGCTGTTGAGCTATGACAATTTCGAAACTACCTAGTGGCATAAACCTTCCTCCTAAGTAACCTTTCGGGTTCGAGTCATACAAATAAAGGAAATATAGTATTTGGACAGTTTTAAGCCTCAGTGAGCCGATCTCGCTCTGACCTAAATTAATGGAATTCACTGGGTTCTTGAGTATAAGGTGAAACTGACGGACTTCAAAATGAACAGATATGTCCCCTGGGTGTCGTGATGGGTACTGACAAATCGAAGTACTGGCAGTAGCCCCTTCTGCTTGGGACCGTCTGGGCAAGGCCGGCATTGTCTTTGCCACTGCCACCCAGCAAGTCAACTTCCATGGATGGAGTTTTTCTTCTCAACACTTGCTTCTGGCAACGAGGAAGTCAGTCCAAGGCTGTCTTATCAACCTTAGGCTTGTTGATTCCGTATCAGTGTGATCGCTGTAAACGAATAAACGGTCCATGGACATTGTTAACCGACACGGTTAACATTTGCAGAACTCGTGGTTGTGATCGTATATCTAAATATCTCGTGGGCATATGACTCCGGTTGACCGAGTGTTCCCATATTATTTTTCGTTTTTTAAACGTGGATGGAATTTTCCGAGTAGTTTAACGAATTTCTTTCTGCTCCATTCCGTTACCTCGCATAAAACATAAATTTTATCGAATCATCAGTGAGTGAATCTCCTACAAAATTATATTGAAACATTGAAGATTGCAACGTCTGGTTGTAAAGTTGGGTGTAATATGAGGTTACATGGGTTAAAATTTTACATTGTGATTGAAAAAATGTCTTCCATTCAAAACATGCAACATTCTTATATTACATCAACTTTACAACCAATTTTACAACTCTTTTACCTACCATATACCAAATTTTAAAGGGAAGAATTGCCCTCGCAGTATAAAAGCTTTGTTTGATGTAATATTTTGGTATAAAAACTAAAAATTATAAAATTTGATTACAAAACCTTTTACAATTGTACTGGCGTGGTACATTAGGTCAATTTTCCCTAGACTCCGATAGCATGGCATGTATAAAAATATTTTATAATAAAAAACTAAAAAAAGGAATATTAGCAGAAAAATAATGGAGGAAGACCGACTAGGGCTGCTGTGGGCCCCCTTATGGCGTGGTCGTCGGAGGTTAGCTGGCAGGAAGCCCCAGCTGGTGTCCCCAACGATTTTTTTTCCACATTTAAGAGAGAGAAGAGGGAGAGACCCATCGGGGTCCCTCCCTAACCCCCTCCCCATTCAGTTATGTCGCTTGACCTCCGATGACCTTGTCACCGCGAAAAAAATTTTAGTGCGTATGATTTTGAATCCCCGCACGAGCATGTTTTTCACTTTCATTGCTTATATTTTAAATAATAAAAAATTGGTTAAGGAAAAGTTCAAAAATGGTGGAGAAGGAAAGATTCGAACACACAACCAACAACTCAAAACATACATACTCCAACATTAGGCCAAGTTTAGTTTACATGTCACATGCCCAGACGAATCTATAACAGATCTCTACTTTCCTCCTTTCCCCCCTTCTTCCCCCTCATGAAACCTAGCCCCTATCTTTTTTTTTTCTTCTTTTTAATTCAGTTTATCAGAGACCAAGCGAGGTCCCTCGTCCAGTCCCCCTCCCTCTCTGACAGGGACCCTGACCGATCTCCCTCTTTTCTCTCTCAAATATGGAAAAAAATTCATTAGGGAGACTAGTTGGGGCTTCCAGCCTGCCACGTCCCCATCTGGCAAGGTTTTCGGAGGTCACCTGGACTCCGACGACCCTGTCGGAAGGGTAGGGGACCGGTGGCAGTCTCACTCGATCTTTCAACATTATTTTTTAATATTCCTTTTTTAAAAATTTTTTATTATAAAATATTTTTGATGCGTGCTATATCATCAGATTTATCCATGTAAGTACTCGTCATGAATTCGAGACACAAAGACTTGCCAAGTCGAAAACTGGTGAGGGCGTCAAGGGAAGATTGATGGAATGCATCACGCTATTACACCTTTTAAAAGTTTTTGCAATCAAATATTACATTTTTTTAGTTTTTTTTTACCAAAATGTTTCATTGAACAAAGATTTTGGACCGTGGGGGCAATTATTCTATCTTTACAATCAGTTTTACGTTATTCTAAATACCACAATCTCAAATTTTTCACATAATATTAACTTTTCTTGTAATATAATATTACTCAATCCAAACACCCAAAGAGGTAGGGTTTTGGATCATAAGTTTGCGAAATGATATACATGCAACCTTCAACATCATTCTGGATATTAACTATAATTACTACACTTGGATCTGCATAGATGTAAGGTGGCACGGTGCAATCTCCATCCTAAACTTAGGAAAGTCTATAGAATTTTATATAAAATTTATTAATTTTGTACAATTTTTTTTTGTGAATTTTCTTATTTCATCCCTTGGAATTTCACCTTTCACTCTTTCTTGGATTTCAGCCCTCGTTGGAAATATTTTGCAGGTCTGTCACTACACTTGGATATTGTTCCTTATTATAATTGTAAAATTTACACCAGGGCCGCAAAAATTTTAGGCCCTTGTCGAATTCAAAAACTTAAACTAATAAGTTAGTGGTTATCACTCTTTTATAAATTAGGTTTCGATCTTTTATCCATGAGTGTGTGATTCATTCCTCGACACCCACCCTCACGTAGCAACATATTCACACTTGACACATGTCCTTAAACACTCGCCCTTAATAACTGATATTGAGTTAGATATTTTTCTTTTGGTCTCGGTCAATAGGGGACAAGCTAGCACGAAGGGGGTCCTGTTCCATCCTCAGGATAATAACTGTCTTAGAGTCAGACATTTCTCTTTCGATATCGAGGTATAATCCTATGAGTTGAACACTCTGGTTCAACAACTAACCACAAGCTGAGCATTTCTCTTCCGGTCTTGGGCTTACAGGTCATGAATCTCACACTCGAGCCTGGCACAGTGTAAGCCCACACAGTAACCTACTTCGATATCGTGTAAAATTTCTACATGACTCATAAGAGCCTTAGGCTCATATCCAACGAAAAAGTTTAAGCTGATAGGTTCCACTCTCTTATAAATTAGGTTTCAATCTCTTATCTATTCGATGTGGAATCGATTCATCAACAATAATATTATACTTTTACATCAAAAAAAGAATGAAAGAAATAAAATTTGAGTATCATAGAACTACCATTTCTATGTTCACAATTCACCTGTAATTAAGAGATTTCATATTCAATTATCATGAATGATACATCATTTGTAGCTTCATTTTCTTTCTCCCCTAATTACCCTATATGCTTGGATGATGGACCTCCCTATTGACCCAAATAAATTTATGAGTTGTTGGGGAATGGGATTCGACTACGTGACGTCATTTTCAATCTGAAATTAAGATGTTTGAATTTATTCCTCATTTTCTTCTGCACTTTCTAAACTCATAAATCATATCTATAATTAGTGAGAAATTCTTAAACGATCATAACTTATCATATGGCATGAAAAAATACCAATCACGGAGTAGCTGTCTTATTTATTATTAATCAGATCAATTCAATTTAATACCTCTCCTAGTCATAACCATGCTGGGCTTGAGTGCAGCTGAAGTGGGCCGCTGGTATTCTTGTAATTTGGTGCGGCCTGTGAATACAATTAAAAACCAGCAATATCGGAGCATCGGTTATCAATTAAACAAGCACGGAGATGGAATGGTTGAAATCGTAAAGTGTCTCTATTTCTTAAGTACATAATTTGCTCGAGTTTTGCAAATAAAAAAAATTCATATTTGGAGAGTTTTATCATCTCGTGAACTGACCCAACTCGAACCCATATTAATCAGAATTTATTGAATGTGGAGATATCGGTCCATGTATATCAGAAAAAAGAAGTCTATCAATCAATCGGTGCTTGAAGTTCAGTACATGTCGAATTCATACTTTTTTGCAGGGATTCTTTTGTCCTAGCCACTATCAACTCCTCATGATTGACGTTCCATCATCACCGCACTTGTTAAATTAACTATTAGTGCAGGAACAATTAAAATTTTATATTCTTGAAAATAATGTAAAAAAAAGATATTGATGGATCGTGTCATTCGTCATCTTAAATATTTTGTCCTTCAAACTTATATTATTATGGTGCCCGCTGCGGTAGTTCGAGTCCTGAGAAGTTGGCCTACGCTCACTTAAACGACAAAGCTGATACGTGGCGACATCTGATTGACCTGTAAGTCTAGGATTTTTATTTTATCTGAACGGTGAGAAACTGAACCCTTTTAACACGTGGAAAAGATAGCATACTCTCTTTCGATCTCCAATCCTGTACTCTTATTTCTGAACACCGCGAGTTTTACACTGTCTTGTGATTCGCGAGTGAGTATCGTATCAAATGTCTTACTCAAAAACTTAAATCGGAATCGGGAACGTGATTACCGATTCTGCCCTCACTTTTTTTCCCATCATGTGCTTCGTGCACTGTACATCTACCCTCGTCAACTGATTATGAGCTAGTTAGCTTATTTTACACTCGGATAAGAGAAATAGCTGACCGCTTGAAGGATCTTCTCTCGGTTATCCGCTTACGGCAAGTTCCGTGCTCAGGTTGGGTAATATTTGACGATAACAACTTGCGTTGCTACCGTGTCGGATTTTCCATATTGAATTTACATGGGATCGGATCAACGTGCATTCTAAAATTTTAAAATAATAGGTGATAGAGTAAATAAATATATTACATTCCCATAAGTAAATTTTTATTAATTTTTTTTAACAGGGTATACCATCATTATTAAGTTAATTTTTTTTGTTCAACTTCAGCCATCTCCCGACGAAAAGAAAATGGCACACGAACGATCGGATATTTAACTCGAAAATTCCCTTTTTCGAAAATAATATTTTCAGCTAATTATGATTAAAAAAAAAGTTCTCCATTGATGGTGCAATTAATCAAATAGGGGCCTTCCCTAATCAAAGATTGTGATTCGATTAATGATTCCGGCAGTGATTATTGCGTTTGAGAATAACTTTATCGGAGGAAAGCAAAGCATTAAATTATATCACAATCGAATGTGTGGCAGATGCTGTATCGTGCATACACGGCAGCATTATTGGACAAAAAAGCCAACACTTTGAATAAAAAGAATCATGTGTTTATCGCAGACGAAGGTGATTTAATGGTTGAAAGTTCAATTTCATATAATTTGATGAGTTCGAGACATCAGGTTCGAATATTGTCCCGAGCAAGATTGCTAGAATGAGCTCCCGAGCTTGGGTATTTGCCTGGGACGGATTCAGAAACTTGGTTCGGGGATGAAACTCCATAAAACATTAACATAACAAGTTTAGAAGAACGAAATTCCATAAGATATTAATATAACAAGTTCGATGGCGAAATATGATAGTTCAATAAAAAATGAAAAAAATCAAGTGAAATATGCATAGTATATTAAGGATCTTCCCAACTTTAGGGGGGCGATCGTCCCCACACCCACTTAAATCCATCCCCGGTCTTTGCGGACACCAACTCTTGGAATATATTAGACATTTAGTAATACTGCATTAATAGGGCCATTGTTAGAAATGTATGTTCGGTTCATCAGATATGTTCGTAGTTAAACATGAAAACACAAATATTACACAACACAGGTGCCAGGATTGCCACCACTACTGTCCCACTTTTCCCTACCCACTTTCACCCGAGGTGAGGGGACAAGCTATTAGGATGCGGGCTTTTTCATCCCTCCTCGTAAAAACAACTATACGAGTCGGGGTATCTCTTCTTAAATCGACAAATTGGCCATATGTCATGCACTTTTTCTTCTAGTCTCGAGCTTAATTAAAAACAGGTTCTACGCTCGGCTCTTTTCATTTTCCTCTTCTTCCAATTCCCTTCTAAACTCGTATACCTACTCTATAACAAAAGAAAATTTCGGTTTAGACATAATAATTTGGTTGAAAGTTAAAATATCTACCGACCCCATAACAGGTTGAGACCTATCCAACCCAAAAACTTAAACCGATATGTACCAAATTCTCTTATAAATTAGATTTCAATCCCTTAACTAACTAATATGTGATTTACATCTCAACAAAAGTTATGGAGTTAATAATTTCAGGAGGTGGATTATTATTAGTTTTTTAGACAAGCTCACGATACCGATTGCCTCTCGTAAAACCCTTCCATAAGATATGTATGGTTTTTCTTTTTTGGTCAGTGTATTGAATATCTATATTCAAAAGTTCAATAAAATCTGACTAATTCAATTTCTAAACACGGTTGATCAGCTAAAGAGTAATACAAGTTTGCTAGAACAGAATGGAAGTAAATCAGAGTTATTATTGCGATCCTATTAAAGAAATTTCTTTAGAACGGTGATTTTATTCCTTATTATTATTGTTAACATAAGTTTTGAAATATAATTGTACTAAATATTTGATTTTCATTAATGAAGTTTCATATTCAGACAAAAAAAATAATGAAATTTCATTTTTTTTATTTTTTATGAGTCTAATTTGTAACTGAAAAGTGTTATAACATAAAAGAGTCAAAAGATTTTATGAGTTAAGAGTCATGATTTGATAGTAATGACTGGTCCATGTTAACATTTCTTTGAGAAATATCAAAATAACAGGAATACTTTTCTAAGAAAATGCCCCCTTTCTCCATCTTTAGATTTATATATGAATTGCCACAATTTTTTTCGATCTATACTACTAATATTCAGAAGTCCAATGAGTCTTGACCAATCCAGTTCGAGGTAACTAGGTCCACTAAGGATAAAGCTCTTCAAAGATAAATTTTATCTATTTATAAGACTCGAACCCGAGATCTTATTTAAGAGGAAGAAACATTCTAACACGTCAACCAATCCACTTTGATTGTGACCAATCTAGTTCTCTGATGTACTACAATCAGAGTCAAGCTAAAGTTGTGAACATTGTGTTGAACCTAGTACGTTGTCTTTGCGTCTCATCCCACTTCAAATCGACAATGCACATTAGAGAGTGTTAATAAAGGTTAATCCCACATCAGAAAAATGTTAAGACAATTGAAAGGATATTAGTATTAGGGTGTGTACAACCTTGACAACCTCTTATAAGTTTGTTTATCCGCTACAATATTTAATGTGGTATCAAGGTCAAGGTAAATTTGTTAATGTTGCCCAACCCGAACTCTTTATTGAGCACAAATTCAATCTCTTATAAGCCCGCCACAGTATTGAATATGGTATGTGGACACGTGCTCGACAACCTCTTATAAGCCCATAATCTGTTGTGATATTCAATGTCATATTAGAGTAAAACTAAAGTTGTTAATATATATCAAACCTAGCATGTTGCCTTTGCATCTCGTCCGACTTCCAATCCACACCACACATGAGAGGGTATTAATAAACGTTAATCCTACATCAGAAAAATGCAAAGAAATTTCGAAGGATATATATTAGTTCTACTAACTGTAGGCTTTAAGTGGACACATATCTGTGATCTGATAGATCCACTATAATATTCATTACAGTCCAGAGTGCATGTTTGAGTTACCGATAATATCCTGCAATATTTAGCATTGTTAGGATTGTGATCGCTCTATCATCGCTTGTAGGGTCTCGGGATGTCACAAGTGAGTTGATACAGTGAGAAATTCATAAACATGATATTGAATATGTGTGAAAAAACTTTCAACTCAGAGGAAAACAACCACAGGACAAAGTAGGAGATTTTACTATATCAAAATAGGAGATTACAGTTATGAGGGATATCACCAATCTCAAACCCCATTATAAATCTCACATAGAAAAGAATCACAATTCGATCTCTCAAGTTTCCACACTCTTACGTTGTCGAGAAATTTATCATAAAGATTACTCACTAGATTCTCTCATACGAGCCCAAAAGCCACAAGGGTTTCAAACATGGAGGCGCATTCTCAACTCATACGAGACGCTATTTATATACAGAAGTGACAAGACCTCTTCCTATTTGAACTTCTTGAAAATATTCTCTCACATATATTCTCTAAATAAAATATGTTGCCAGATTTACAAAATTTTATTCAAACTAGGAAATAAATCATGGTATACACCGTTGATCATTATTCTCACATACCTCATATTTTGAATATAATTTCTAACTCAAGTTTAAGGTCTTCCTATTTTTGAGTTCTAACTTATGACGAGATATCCAAGAAATATATTTACGTTGATAACCAGCACAAGAAAGCAAGTTGAAATAAATAAAGCAACACAAGGCCAGCCCCACCACCTTAGGAGCAATGATGACAGTGAGAATGGGAGTGGGGTCTAAGAGGAAAAAGCCTATAATAATATATTGAAGAAAGGTGCTGTACACAATACATAAGTTCACAAAAGAAGAAATCGATCGATCCCCATGCAAGAAAAAGGAGGGGACGTATGGGATTAAATTAAATTTTATTTATTTATTTATTTGTTCATTTACTTTTATATAAAATAAGCTCGAGGAAAATGATGATGTCTCCCTATCAGTGAGTCTGAGAGAATTTTGGAAGTGGGCAGTGACGAAAAAAGGGAAAAGAAAAACGGATCAAATGGAATGGAAAAACGGAAAATTTGTACTATTTTTCAGTTAGTAGAGAGGAGCGCAGTAATAATAATAGTTATTTTAATTATATTATATTTAGACTTATTTTTTTGTTTAATCATGATCTTATCGGACTAATAGAACTACTAGCGCAGGCACTGATCCACTTAGCGCAGTGCCATCAAGGGATAAATATAGTTCATCACAGAAGCCTTTATCTTCCTAACCCTAATTTAGAGAACATACTTTTAACAGATATTTTGATACAAATATATATAAAAAAAATTCGACTTTTTAACCTTTAATTCGATAAATCATATGAAAATCTGTTTGAAAGTACTGGACTAGCTACTTCATTATACTGATAGTGGAATCTATGTACTATGTCTTGAGAGAAGAGATGCGTTCTGATCAGACAAACAGAATCCACGTAGGAATATGAACTTTAAAAGAATAGACAGATGGGCAGAGAATGATGTAAAGAAAAGAAAAAGGGCAATAGATAGAGGAATGAGTTCCCACCTTTAGTTTTCCTCTCTAAGGTAGTGTTTTTTTTTTTTTTCGATTTCACCCACCAGGCACTGAGAAAGAAAAGCATATTCCGATTAACTGAAATTCGAGTCTACTCGATCCACTTTGGTGTCAACCCTCACAATCACGAACTTCTTAATTTATAATATTCAAACCCAAGATTTTACTTAAAAATGACCTCAACTGGCGGAGGTTTCTGGTTTAGGTGTCTAGGCCGGGATGGAGTTAGGGTTACTGGGTGACCCTGAATTCGAAAAAGTTCATAAAATACTACACACATTTCGCTCATTTTTTTCAATTTTTATTGAATTATCTTATTTCGCTCCGTCTGAATTCCTCATATTACTCTTTCGCAAAACTTTTCGGCTTTCCTAAATAAATTTTCTCGATCCGCTCCTGTGTTTACCCTAGCAGCAGTCTAGACTAATCCACTTTTCCATGAGGCGGCCGTCTACTACGCTCCACCTAAGAGATTCGCCAAGATAAACTTGCAGCACAGCTCCAACTCAGATCAGAACTTCGATGACTTCTGCAAGCAGTGGCCAATAGGAATGAAAGAAGCCACGTATATTCAACGTTATTGCATACTGTATGTAGTACATAAAAAATTTTAGTAATACGTACATTTAAATTTAAAATACGAAAACTCCTCCCAGATAGGGAAAGTTGGCACGCGACGATATCAATAAATTAAATTAAATTATTTTTAAGATTATTTTTTATAAATTTTATAGAAAAATTTAAAAATAGTAAACGTACGGGACTCTCTCTCCCTAATTACACAGAGAAAGGGTAACTTTGTGTATAGCTCCAATTTCTCATAATTACATTGATGTATGTGCGTGCGTGCGTATTTAGATACGAAATAGCTTTTTTAGATACGATGTGCCACCCAAGGGGTTATTAGATAAATAATAACCTGAATAATGGATAAATTATAGAATTACTAAATAAATCACCTAAATAACGAATAAATTATATCGTCTCAGCTTGGATCCAAAAAAGACGCAAATGGTTGAAAAGAGCTTTTTGACTGCAAATAGGCCCCTACCGACACTATGCGTATAGACCATTCATTCTCATTTGTTCACTCTATTTACGTAGGAGTTTGAAAAATTTTATTAATAAAAATCGGACGGGGATGGATCTAGAATATCGAACCAAGGAGTGTGAAGTTAAGAGAACAGCAGGTGGATGAATTTTAGGGTGCGAAATATGATAATTTAATAAAATTATAGATAAAAGTAAACGTTATATAAGAATTCGCGAGTTTTCTCGAGTTCTGAAGAGGCAATCGCTCATGAATCTTAATTCCACTCTAGAATCAAGCTATGTGTCCGTTAATCTTGAATTAAAGCAATATTATTGTACCGTATTCCCTTTTCTCGGTTTTTCTTTTAAGATTTCGTGGAAGGCTCTGCCTCAAAGTTATGGTCATCTAGAGGGTCTGCCATCCCTTTGGGCGTTTATCTTTAGTTCATACGTATGTTTATATGATCTCAACAGTACGCTAATGGCTTTATTTTGCGAAATGAACCGATGATTTTGGACATTTAGACCGATCCGAGCCGATCCCTAGGGTGCATCCTCGTTCGCACAGCCTTTTTCCCATGTAGAATTCGAGCTCCATTTCTATGAATTTCATCAAAGTATAGGACTTGGAATTGAAATGATTATAGAACTGTTAAAACTTATTAAGGGAAGAATTCCTTTGTGGTAGCATAAATAGTTATGGATTTGTGTTCTTTTGAAGAACAGTTTCTCTCTTTTTTGTTTTTTTGTCTTTCAATAACAATGAATTTATTCTCTCTGAACTCATTAACACCTTACAAGCTCATGGATTCAGGTCAGTCCTAACCTTTGGGGTTTGTCTTTTTATTTTTATTTTCTTCCATTCAGAAGTTTATGTTAATAAAAAATGTGTCAAAAATATGTTAAATTATAAAATTGTATATTATATGATAATAAGAGAATATTATAAATTAAAAATAGAAAAGAAAGTGACTTCAGAATAGAACTTGTTATATATATTTTTTCAAAAATGTGTCAGTAATGCTTATTCTATGCTCCCAGTCGCTTAATTATTTAGCATGTTGGAAAAAATAACTATTAATTATTTAAATTTTTTTATTAATTCATATAATTAATTATGCACGGTTAGATTAAACCATTGATTAGCTCAACAGATGGATATAGAAGCTTGCTCCAAATTTATAATCTTTCAATCAAACATTAAAAATAAATAAATAAATAAATGGTAGATATTGATAATAAGAGATTCCCAAGTTTTCTCATCCAAAATTCAAATTCTCTTTAAATCCGCCTATGCCCCTAAGTTTTTCTTGCTAAGTGCGCTTGTAGGTGTAAATGCATGGGCGTGAGATTAATCGGTAAAACTCAGCTATCCCATGATATATATCAAAAAAGAGATTGTTTAAGATTGTCATTGAAAAAAGGGCAAAGTATAAGATGGTCAATGAGTTTATTCTTCTAGGGAAATCATTATTTTCCTTAAAGATCCCAAATTCAAATTCTTCCTAGAAATATATATATATATATATATTTTTTTTATTATTATTTTTTTTTTTTTTGTTTTTGGGAAACACTGTAAGCTTATGTGTTATGTCCAGCACGAATCATTCCTATGATATTTCAAATTCAATTTTAGTAATTTCGACTGGCGTATGTAGCGTACTATGGTTTGGTAACAGATGTATATGTAAGTTTGAGCCTACGTTATATAGGTAGGTCGAAATTACTGAAGTTGAACATGAAATCTTATAGGAATGATTCAAGTTGGACGTAGCACACAAACTAATAGTATTGCAAAAAATGATTTCTATAAATAATTTGAATTTGAGATTTTTTTGAGGAAAATAATGATTTTCCTATAAGAACAAACTCATTGACCATCTTATATTTTATCTTTTTTTTTTCAATGACAATCTACGGCAATCTCTTTATACATATATATATATATATATATCACGGGATAGCCGGATTTTACCCGACTAATCCACACAGTCACATGTACGTACTTGCAAGCGTACATGGTAAGAAAAATTCAAAGGTGCACACTGATTTTAAAAGAATTTGAACCTCCTTATTATTAGTGTTTGCCATGCCATTTATCATTTTCTTTTCCTTATATCCGATAACAAGATTTTAAACCTGGATCAAGCTTCTATATCCATCCATTGAACTGACAACGGCTTAATCTAATAACGGCCCATAATCAATTATACAATTTTTTTTAAAGAGAGAATTAAATGATTCATAATCATTTTTTCATCATGCGAAATAATCGACCGACCACGAGCATAGAATTTTGATTTGACGAGAGGCAGGCAGAACCAGAACCTTATGGCAAAACAGTCAAATGCAGTATGGTTTCAGTCTCTGCAATACGCAGACTGCAGGCTCTCCGGGTTTTCATTGAAAATGTTGCATCAACTGACCCGGAGAGCAAATACAAAGAAAAATTCAAATCCATCCTCTGTCAAAATTACAGTAAAAATGGACCATTGAACATAAGCTCTCTCATCCAACGGTGAACTCCAGGGTTCAGAACAGTTCTTGCAAGGAGCGACAGAAAGTTTATGTTATAAATAACTTCTTCTTCTCGTGTTTTCTTGTTTAATCTCGATTAATGAATGCAACGAGAAAGATTTCTGTACGTACCGACAATATGTGAATAGATTCTTATTCCTTGTCCAATGAAGGTTAGAACGAGCGGATGTCTTTGCACTTCAGTGTCCCACTTTTTTGTTGTCTGACTGATGTAGCTCAGGGGAGAGCGATTGCTAGTTCTGTCAATTGCCCACACTCGGTCCCATTATTCTCTGCAGCTACTTCTTGGTAAGAATGCCGCCACAGGCCGAAGTACCACGGTCGACCGATATTTGCTTCGTACACCGTCCGAACTTGGGAAAAGATGTGAAATTTTGCACAAATTTTATTAATTTTGTCCATATTTTTGGTGAATTATCCTAATTCGCCCCTAGAAATTTGTCCTTTAACCCTTTGTTGTATTTCGCTCGTCCCTTGATCGGGACTTTTGGATCTGTCCCTCATCCGGAATATCCGAAGTTTCTAGTTCCCAAAGTAATATCGAAGAGGGGGTTTCGATCTACTTGAATCGTGAAACTGTGATAGATGTTGAGATTAAAATCCTACATCGACCAGATTGAGAGAAAAACTTCGGTTTATAAGAGAATTTGTTACCACCACTTATCAGTTTAGGCTTTTAAGTGGAAACGGGCTCGAGACTCTTATAGGTCAAAGTGAAAATTTAATATGGTATAAAAGTATATCGATCCTGAACTCACACCACGCCAAGGTCATCAAGTGTGGAACCCGTGGCCTGTTAAGCCCGAGACCGAAAGAAAAATGTCCGGCTCGTGGTTAGTTTGTCCAGTGAGGAAAAAGTTCGACTCGTGTGTTAGCCCGAGGATGGAAGAGAATGTCTGCCTCGTGTTAGTTTATCCCCCTACTTGAGACCGGAAGAAAAATATTCGACTCGAGATCATTTGTTGAGGGCAAGTGTTTCAAAGCACGTGTCAAGTATGAACACGTTGTCATGTGAAGGCGGGCGTTGAGATTAAAACCCCACATCGACCATATTGGGAGAGAAACTTGGGTTTATAAGAGAATTTGGTACCACCACCTATTAGCTTAGATTTTTTTAGATGGAAACAAGTTCGAGACTCTTGTAAACTCAGGTGAAAAGAAACATTAAACTATATAGAATTAGTTCATATCGGCTAACCCCGAATAATAATTAGATCAATAGCTTAAAATAGATATATATATATATATATATATATATATTCTACTCTTTCCTCTAGTGACTTTCAATGTGCCATATCCATTGTTTGAGTCAATCTAAGTAGGTCTTTTTTTCCTGAAAAAATAAAGGTTTTATTCATTATTTAAAAGGAGTACAAGGGAAAATACTCAAAGAATTCAAAAATTACAAGGACGAAAACATCAGGGTAACACTAGTATATCTTGGACATACCGATGGACCATTTGTCGGTATTTTTTGAGATTTACCAACGGATTATCGGTCGTAAAATTTTAACGGGTTACGAGAGGGAGTTTCTCGGAAGGAATGGCAGACGGATTCTCCGTCGGGGGTGTTCCGACGAAGTGTACCGCATGGGATGGATAGCAAACAGACTCAGTCGTCAGCAGTCCGTTGCTTTCGACAATGAATATATATCGATAATCCATCAGCAACTATTTCCCAATAAGGTTAAACACAGCGGCTTTCTTCTGTCAACATTTCGTCGAAAATTCCCATTACCGACGGATAACTAATGGATTTATGCGCCGGAAATTAATAGTTTTTATAGACTAGCTACTCTATGAAAGATTTCTTTGTGTCGTCTTAGGAAGAGAACAGGGCCATGAAAGACATTGATCACATATATTATCGGTGTCGATCGATTTAAAACAATGTCACCGCAATACTCGTACCTTTGAAAGGGCATAAAAAAAAAAACCTCCAATTCGCTTTGGTCTTGTTGTCGATTTTTCTACTAGTCGCATTGTGAAAAAGACGAAACAGATCGATCGATCCAAACCCACCCTCGATCGCCTTTAATTCCATGAAAAGGAAGGAAAAAGGAAAAGTTGGTGAGAAAGGTAAAGAAACGCATGCATGGGGATTAGAGACGAAAATGGAATGTGGCAAAAAAAAAAAAGCAATTTCAATCCCAACTCACCGTTTTGCATTCAGTGGAGATAGGAAAGTGGGAAGGTAATTTTATCCAAGTTCGAGTCGGATCGAGTCATTAAATGATGAAATTTCATCTCAGCTACAAGTTTCTAACATTCGTAAGATTCGAACATGAGACTTACTTAAGGGAGAGAGACGTCGAACTATCTCAATGAGCCGACCTGGAATTCAAAAGATGGATAATTGGACAAGATAGGTGTGGAAATGAAAAATTAGGGCAAAGGATAAAAAGGGAAAGTGAATGAACATACTTTCATTCCATTTTCCTTTTTTTTTTTAATTTTTTTCCTCTCCTTTAAAATTGTTCACTTTCTTTTTCGGTCGTCCTGTAGCTCTCCAACTTTAATCAGTCAGTCACTTAGATTTCAGCATCAAAAGCTTCCCCCAGCCTACCCAGGCCACCGATTACTTCACCTTTTTACCCTTCTCCTTTACGCTTTAATTACTCGCTGTCAGTTTGTCATATTAATAAGCAGTGGAGGATCCATACGTAATTTGCGTTTCCGGCAATGTCGTATCACTTGCGTATATTCCCGAACTTCGCATAACATCGGTCTTGTGTATTGCAGAATCCCGTGATGGGAAGCGGTTCTGGGAACGAGATGTTATAGGCTTGTCTGATCACTAGGTACCATCCGGTCTTCGACATGTGTCAAAAGTAGGGGGTGTAAATGAGCGGTTCGGTCCGGTCTGACTTTTTTAAAATTATTGGGGCCTAATTTATTTCAATTTGATTTTTTTAAGTTAAAAACTCTTACTAAGAACTGTTTGGAGGTTATGAAAACCACACACTTCAGATTCGATTTTTTCGGGCGGTTTTTTCGAATATAATAATATATGAAATACAAAAATAATAAAATAAATTCATTATAATAAATGAGAAATACTAATTATGAATATTTTAGTATATTAAGAAGATAAAAAAGATAAATATGAATTAAGATTCAAGTTTAAAAATATCAAATATATTATTTTTATTGTCAAAATCTAATAATAAAATGATTTATTACATATAATATAAACTTAACATAACGTTTGATTTGGTTTCAGGTCATGCAGGATTTTCCGGTTTGAGACCCTAATTTTCTAGTCCGGTTTTTTCACCTTAAAAACCAACTTGAATTTATCTCGAGACCCATTGATCTGGTTTGAGTTCGATCAGTTTTTTCGGGTTTCCAGTTTGTTACTTACACCCCTAGTCAAAAGTCTAGCTCCTCTTGGATAAATAACATTTTATCAGAGTTAGGCTAATTCTATCGGCTAATCTTACGTGGCATCCATGCCTGTCCACGTACTTCGTGCCTCGTATATGGGTAGCCGCCCTTGACTCGAAGGACAATCGTATGAAAAGTCTCATGATAAATCTTGAACTTCAAATTTAATTATTTAAAATTTAAGACGGTTTAAGTGTAATAAACTTCGTAGATGAATTGAAGGAGGTGCACGAGGGTGATCGCTCCTGCATTCGGAAAACCTATTAAATTTTACAAAAAATTTACTAATTTTATGTATATTTTCAATGAATCATGTTATTTTACTCCCATGAAGGTCATTTGTGCAGTGCTTACGTGATATTACAAACTAATAAAAATTCATTTATTTTTAGAATTTTACAAATAAAAATTTTAAAATGAGTGAATCTCTCTTATTTATGATGCTAAATAGATACTATCTATTCTTTTAATCTAAAGGAGAGTTTAGTAATTTCTCTGAGAGAGTAGAGTAAATATCCTACTCTCAACCTTCTAAGGGAAAGTATAGAGAATTTCTTACTCTCAAATCCTTCATGAATATTCTTTTTCTATTTTTCTTAAATTTTTTTTATTTTTAATATTTTTTACTAGTTTTAATAATTTTTTATTTACATTCTTCTCGCCATTTATATATTTCTTCTATCTCTTTCTAGAGGAATATTTTATGATAAAAAAATTTATATCAGAAGATATAATAAGTGTATAAAACAGGAAAATATTATCTATTTATAAAGTATCTTTTAAGTTAAAATTTTAGCATTTTTATTGTTTTTATATAACATGATGCAACTTCAAAAAAGTACAGTTATATAAACATGCCAATCTTATAAAATAAAAAAATATTAATTTGGTAATATTGCATATTATCATTCATTCTTTTTCTTTGGTTGGACATATTACTATAATTATGATAAATACATAATTACTTATAAATAAAAGTATTAAACTCCGATCCATTTCTTCTTTCTTTTATTTAACCGGTCATAGCGGGTTGGATGAATATCTGTTGTTGTTAATATTTATTTATGTTATTCTTTTCTCATATAAAATCAACTATTATACTTATATTCCCTACTTAAATATAATTTTTATGGAAGAGTAATTTAAAAATAATTTAATTCAGAATTATTTTACTTTATTAAATATTAATTATCCCTTACAGTGAAACGCAGCACTCTATCCTAGTCATACAAGATAGGATTTAGTTAAGAATTTTCTTCTTCAACTGAAATTTCCAGATTCCTTCCGCCTAAACTCCCACTGGACCGGCTGGTTGCAGGGGTAAATAAGAAAATGTTCATGGGAGTAGCCGCTGAGCTTCCCGAGGCAAAAGGAATTGAAACGTTACGACATCGTACGTTAAAAGAAACCAGTAAAATAAAAAGAAAATTTAAAAAAAAAAATAGGGAACAGATCATGTGGGCGTATTGTCTCAATGGGGTCGCATTTATTGTATAAAGTTGCACGCTCCCTGTCTGCTTCGGAGTCAGGTTCTGACGATCAGTGAAGACCTCGTTTGGATTTTTATGCATGCATGACCCCCGGTGAAATCCAATTTGTTGAATTCTTGTAGCGGTGAGTGGACTGCCAGCAAAACAGACGACTAAGTTTGGAGGAGACCGCTGGTACTGCGAGCTTATGTCGGTGAGAGGTTACTTAGGATGAGTACAAATTTATATGAGAGATTGTCGTGAGGTCAGAAATTTATTTTTTATATTATTATTACTGGGTCTCATAAGAAAAAAAGCCGATTTCCATCCAAAAGTCCGAGCTATGAGGTGATAGTGTTTAATTATCTTATAAATCCAAAATTATTCTTTTATGTAATCAAAGTGAGATCTTGATTACTCCAGTTCGAGTCCGATAAGTTCACTATAATAAAACTCTCTCAATGTGAATTTTCTTTATTTATAAAATAAACAGAAAATCTTGCTTAAGGGAAATAAACAAATATACCTGTATATTTTTATATTTTATATATATATATATATATATATGCGCGGATTCAGCATAAGCACTTGGCAAAGAATTTGAACTCGGTCAGTCCCCTGATCCACTCACACAGCCTTTTTCTTTCTTTTTATTTTAATTTTATTTTCTCATGTCGGGCTACTCGAAATTACATAAGTGGCACTGGCTCGACAGGCATTACCCCTTCGAAAAATCCGACTACGAATCTAAGCCCGTGGCATAAGTCTTATTGTTTAATTCTCTTGAGAGTAGGCTGCTAGCTTGATAAGACCCAAAGAAAAAGAATTCGGAGGATTCCCGAGCTAGTCAACATGCAGCTGCATCGATCGATCGATCGAACAAGCCGCAACACGCACTTCGACCCAATTGTATACATCATGACCCCTTTCCCTCCATTAACTTTTTTTTCTCTTCTCTCTAAAACAAGATGATCGATCTCTGTTCAGTTTTCCATTAATAAATAGGAGCAAAATTAGTGCGAATGTCTGTTTCTTTTTACAGAGGAGACCTATGAGTTTAAAAGGGATCATAGAGAACGGAGAAATAAAGAGCTGTGAAAAGTCCGACCGACGAGAATCGAACCAGAAAAGATATTACTCTATCAAACGAACACAGAGACATGTATATGTTTGTTTGCAAGTTCTCGTCAGCATTGAGATGAGTGGGGGTGGGGGCCTGGATGTCCAATTTTAGCATGGCAACTCCAAATTTATCACGAACGTGACTTTTAGAAATTCTGTTAGCTGAAATCCCTACCAAATCATTGGAATCCCCGAAGGAATTAACCGAGGAATTGATGCCCTTTTGAATATCTCCATTTTCATGCAGAGAGAAAGAAAGAAGAAGATACTTTTCTTGCAAGAAGAGCAATCCCAAATTTTTTTTCTCTCTTTTTTTTTCTTTTTTGAAATTTTAACTTTTACCCTTTGAAAGATAATTTCCCAATGATTAAGCCACTCATATTCTCCCTCCTTTTCTTCCTTTTGTTGCTGGTCAATATTCTCATAAAGTGCGTAAGGATTCCACCTTTAGCTTGGCATTGATCAACCTTCAATGTATGATTCTTTGCATGATGAGTGAGGGATATGATTGTATACCTCTCCACCTGAGTGGCCCCCATCCCACAGTACAGAGGTAGGGCATCAAGAAATCATTCTTTATAGATCACTGCACCCCAAAAAAAAAATGAAGCATGTATAACAAAAGGATGGACACTCAGCCAAATGGGGTTGATCTCTGGGATGGATCTTGGAATTCTGATCAAGGGGGTGAACATTGATAGAGAGAGTTAATTGACAGATTTCGGGAGCGAAATATGACAATTTATTAAAAGTAGATAAAACTAGAAAAAATTTTGCATGAAAATTTATAGATTTTTCTAAGTTCATGAGAGATGATTGCCCCCTCCGCTCTCCTAACCTAGATCCATCGCTAGTTGATCCAGCGGATGAAAAATCTGATGACTTCAGAAAACAACTAAGTTTGTAGCGAAATGGGATAGAGAAATAAGGAAATGAAGGAAAATTGAAAGTTTCACCAGTGAAAATCGAATTAAAGACTACCTGATCCGATGTCGAGAAAGATGGCGCTGCACCTACTCTCGTTCTTAGTACATCTGTGTCTTAAATTACTATAATTTTTGTATTTTTGTCTATCTAGTACTAATGACATATTTGGAGAAAGAGGCCCTTGTGCTGTAATATCACCCCAACCTGTAATTAAGAGGTTATGAGTTCAATTCTTACCAATGAGACTTCTTGTGCCCATTTGTTTCATCTTCTTTCTATCCCTTTATAGATGAGAAAGTCTTGTATGTAACAACAGCACAATGTAGCAGTGCTGCATAGGTAATGACATCAACCAATAAATTGTTTCGCATTCTTTTTCCTTTTAGCTTTTGTAAAAAAAAAATCCAAAAAATGATTTTATTTTATTAGTTGTCATTACCACATAAATAATGTTACGCGGTAATGCCATTACACACAAGATTTTCTCCTGCTAGTCATGTTGCGTCCTATGTACATCGAAAAATAATGTATATTGTGGACCGACAATTATAGAGGGATTGGATCTGACATTATTTCCAAATATCGATAATTATCCTACTTTGTTTTCTAATTCATCTTCAAATTTACCCTTTTCAACTAGGCTTGAGGGAGAAGAAGGATGCCCTTACACTTGATGAGTCATCAAATATGACTCTTCTCTCTACCTTTTTTGCCCTTAAAGATGTCTTCAAAAAGTAATCAAGCATGATAATCATGCATACCAATTACCAATCATTTATGAGGAGAGTTACTGTACTTTGTCATGCAAAAATTTGCGAAAGCACCGATTTTCAATTTCATCTCATTAGTATCAAGACTCTTGTATCTCCTTTTCTTCCCTTCCCTTTGAAAAAAATCTCACATAATGTTACCTCACAATGACGTGGCAAGAAAGAACCAATTAAGTTTCTTTGATTAGTAATATTAATTAGAGTAATTGTTCGGGTTATTAATGCTAATTAACTCTTTTGTCATATTTTAATTGGTATTTCCTTACGTCATATGGCGAGATAGGATCACCTAAGAATTTCACCTTTCCTCCTCATAGGTAGCCAAAATAGTGGTTTTTTCTTTCAAAATTTACCGTTTTGTCATTACCTTTAATAGTAGTCAAAATTGACATGTGCTTTATCTTTTATTTATGAAATGTCACGAGAGTGAGAAAGAAGGTTTAGTATAACCGGCACTACTCTCGTCCTATGACCCTAAGGTCCTACATCCGATCTCAATTATGGAACTTCCCATGCCCCTTTTTATCTCATCTTCCTTCCGCCTCTTCTAGATCTATGTGCATCTTGTACATAAAAAAATGTCATGAGAGTTAACTTTGCTACAAGTTTTCGTTAATTGTTGATGTATCATTCTCATTTACACGTGGAAAGGAAATGGAGGAAATCTGACCAGATATGGTAACAATTTACTGCTGATGCAAAATGATATCAAATTTCTTATTTTAAATGTACTATAATGTCATGTAAAATTTGTTATTTGTGACCTATGACAGATTTGACATATGTCCACCTTAAACCCTAAAGTGCTAGGCAGTTGCACCAATATTCATGGTATTCCATGATTCTTTTTGTTATCATTCATGAATGTTGGTTTAATTTTCAACATATTGTCTTTTCTTGTTAAAATAAAAATATCGTATTACCACGTCACGTCAGTAATTGATAGAAATTTTAACGATTCACTCTTGTGACTTTTGGTGCATGAAAAAATAATGTGTTTGTCGATTTTGATTGATATTAAATGTCATGACGATGTAGGAAATTTCAAAACTACCCATATTTTTTAAGACTATTTACCCGTAAGAAAACCTAAGTCCAACTCAACCAATAGAGACAATCTTCTTTGCAATGGATACATCACGTAACAGTGTTTATATCGTGTCACGAGCCAATAAAATTTAGTAATTTTAAAATATTTTAATAAAATTCTAAGAATAAATAAAATAGCTCTAAAATAATTTAATCTTGTTGTTTGATAATTTCATATAAGAACTGTCATGTGGTATATCTGTAACGTAAAAACTTTCTCCAATCAATGAATTGCACCAAACCGAACCAAACTGATCTTTCCATATCAGTTCCCAATCGAACCGTTTTTGAATCATTTTAAAAAATTGAAAAAGAAAAATTTTAGACCCACAAATGGAAATCCACGACTGCTTTTTTAATCAACAACCTACTCATTGAATTCGAAAAGCCAGTGGAATGTATTGCGAAGCCAACCGAGCATAGTGGCCAATAATGCTCAGGATTTTGCGGGTTAGAATTCTTGAAGGTTTCTGTTCGAAATCTCATCCCAAATCAAATCTACCCAATCTCAGTTTAAAAAACATACCACATCGGGTATAAATGGTTTATATCTAAATGAATTTGTGTTAAAAAATACTGATCTCATACATGGCATTTTCATATGTGAGTCACAACAGTCAAAATACGAATAAAAGCCGTTGTCATGTCTAGACATATTATTGTACTGTGTCTAGACATATTAATATGTTTGTTTATCACATTTAAATGTATCAAATCTGTTCAGACACGAAACATATTGAGACTCAATGTGCAGAAACCGAACTCCATGCTACTTCCATGATGTGTCGTTTTATCATGTCAGAATTGATCAGCTGCCATTAAAAAAATTCTCGATTATTTACATAAAAAGGACAATATTCGAACCAGCAAAAATCCGTACGAGCTGAACCATTTCTTTTTTAATATCGAGTGTATCCGAACACGAACCGAACCATTTTATCGCACTAACAATTGCCATCTATGCATATGTAGGTGTCTTTGGTCTAGTATATTGTATTTGGAAACAAACACTAGTGGGTATATACTCGATTGCGAATTTCTTGCTTTTTAGTACATAAATATTATATCTCCTAATCTTAATGAAGATAGATTATTAGCTTATATATTTTTTCTTTTTCTTTCTTTTTGAAAAGGACTTATAAAGCATCACATCTAGGTTTTTTATTTATAAATTAATTTGTTATATTACTTTCATTAGTAAGATATTATGTAAAGTGAGAAATGGATTTTTTTATATCAAATAGTATTCATAAGTTTAACAGATCATGATTAATTCAAGTTCGAATAAGGTCGACCTACTCAGAGGATAAACTTCCTCATAGCATAAATTTTTCTAACTGAAAAATTCGAATCCCAGACTTTATTTAGAGGGAAAAGATATCGAACAATCTCAACTAATTCATATTGATGAGAAAGGAAGTTTGATATAATGATATTATTATCAGTTTGAGATATAAAAATCTCAAAATCAATCGACATTGGCACTTCTTGTATCTTGTTAATTCCCTCTTTCTCCTATCCTTTCTAACATGCACACCTCTCTTTTTTTTTTTTTTTTGATCTATACAGCATGCTATCCAAAGTTCAATGGGTCTTAATTAGCCTAGATTCAAGTTAAGTTGACCCAGTAAGATGTAAATCTTCACTAAGATGAAAATCTATCCTAATCATGCATTTTTCCTACTCAAAAAATTCAAATATGAGATCTTATTTTACAAGAAGAAGCGTCAGACGATCAACAACTAATATTGGTATAAAACTCACTACAATCGCAAAAAATAAAGATAAAGATAAAAGTTGCAACTTCCAATCCCATTTCTAAACTCGCTCTCTATAATTCTTTTTTTTTTCCTATGGGAACTTTGATTTGTTGATTCATCCTTATCTTTTTTTCGATCAAGTGATTCATTCTTTTCTTCGCAAGTTGCAAGTCGCTCGGTTAATGTCATTGTCGGATGGTGATTAGTGTATGTCGGACTTATGAAAGTAAATTTATTGGAAAAAGGATGAGACTAAATTAAAAATTTTTAAATAGTTGTACCTCGTAATTATATGGTGAGAAAGAATCGAGTTATTTGTATAATTAATAATAATTATCCCTACTATTTAAGTAATTAATATCCAATATTTTATTCACTATATTTCTATTTGTGTTTTCTCATGCATTGTAAAAAAGTTTATTATTGGTATAAACCATGTATAATCACACAAATTTTCCTGTTCTTTCTTTAGCATTTCCACTTTCTTCCTCGAAGAGAGGGAATCACGCCTCATCAATGGCGGGAGTTTCAAAGTGTGGAGATATGACTCATATTTGTCGAGATATCTACCTAAGAAGTGAGGAGGAGATTAATAGATTTTACTGTCCTAAATTATTGGGACTTTGGAGTACTTTTGTTGCCGACAAATTTTATATAATTCACGAGAAGGGAGGAGAAGATGAGAATATAATATTATTAACAGAACTGACTGACTCAACGATTACATTATATGATCTGCCTATTTATAAACTCAGAAAATCAAATATTATAGAAAATATATGATCTTTGATATCAGAAATAATATCAAATCTAATATTCTGTTCCTAAATAACCAAAACATATCTCTAACACTCCCCTCAAGATGAGGGTGCAATGCAACGGAATCAATATCTTGCACATAATTAATTTTGATGATGACGGTTGGACTTGTGAAATTCATTTGAGCATCTTTGCTTCAGAGGTTGAGAAACAATAGATTTGAGGCTTCTTGCATTGAGAGGTTGGAAAATTGAATTGAGTTTTCTTTTCTTCAACTTTAGAGGCCAAATGATGACAAAAGTCTTTTTTGCTTCAGATGTCTTCAATTGTTTTCATCATCGCATCATTTTAGGATTGACCTACTCTGATATCATGACAAATTTCATATAATTCATGAGAGAGGAGAAGAACACAAATATTGATAAAGATAAACATGGTATGATATAATCCAAAACCATAGGAGTCTAATATTATTAGAAAGACTGACTGACTGACTGACTCTACGATTACATTAAATGGTCTACCTATTTATAGGCTTAGAAAATCAAATAATATAGAAAATATATAATCTTGGATATCATAAATAATATCAAATCTAATATCAGAAAATCCTAAAGATATTAACTAATATAACTTATCGATATAATCTCATTGTCAAATATTCCATTTTCCAAATAACCATCAAATATCTCTAATAGTTGTTTTTTTAAATAAAATTTTCTCAAATCAAAGATATATATATTAAGATAAGGATATATATTTTATAAATATTCTCGATTTCACGTGATTCTCTTGTATGAATATAAATAGAAGATTAGGATCCTATGGTCAATATGAGAGCTATGAGAGGGATTAAGTGAGTGCATACTATGAGAGGGTTGATATACTACACTCTATCTTGATATAGTGAAGACATAGGCTAGGCCTCCTTAACCCATGGAGTGCGGACATAATTGTTCGGAATCACATATATGAATGTATGATCTTCTTTTTCCCTACTTTCGCTATAATCTTCATTGTTACCAAAATCAATCGACAGTTAGACGTCGATCTAAATCCCAATGAACCGGTATCATAGTACATGTTTGTTTTTTAGTTGATCAAAGTATCTAGCATGTTTATAACGAAGATTGAGATGGGGAAATTCAATGGAGCTATCAATTTTAGTCTATGGTAGATTCGAATGACTGATCTTTTGGTGCAAAATAGTCTAGAGGTAGCAATCGAGGAGTGGGACCTTGTCATATATGATGCTGATTGAAAGAAACTCGATAGGAAAGCTCTTTCCACCATTCGCTTGTGATTATCAAACGATTTATTGCAAGAGATACACATGGAGATGACAACAACTAGATTGTTGAGTAAATTGGGCTTAGGGAGGCCGAACCGGTAATTTCCTCTCTCTACTCGTTTAGCCTCCCCAAACCTCAGGCTCGAGCGGGTGGCTTCGACCTGGGCTCTTGAGCTGAGCCATAGGGTCGATTGCCCTTGGGAGGCTCAGGGAGATGTGGGTTGAGGAGATACAGTGCGCTAGCTAGAACTCAAATGGGTTCGGGGGCTTAGGTTAGCTCAGGCTCGGGGTCACTCGAGATGGTTATGCTTAGGAGCTCGGGTGGTCCGCCTTTGGAGAGAGTCTTGCATGTAACAATGCATCACGTAGGCATCAGTAAAATCAAGTACGTAAGCATTGCCAAGTGGTGATGTGGTTACACGCAAGTCTCTCTTGCTTTTGGTGCTCCAAGGAATAAGACGAAGGTTTTATTTTATTTTTAAAAATTTTTCATTTAACATATGTAATAATTAATATACTAGGAATGGATTTATTTTTTTTAATTCACATATCACTTTTATTCTCTCTAATCAAATAACAACACTTCTTTATTTAATTATATTCTCCACATATTTCTACTTCCCATTTATTTCATTAGTGCAAACCAAACCAACATTAATTACTTTTATCTCTCTAGTATTTTTCGTGGCTGATGAACTCCCATTACCTATCGGTTCACCGGCCCAGACCCCAACACAAAGATTACAGGCGCTGTTGGAATTTGGAATTATATGAGAGAGAGAAGGGTGGAAGGCCAAACAATGAGTAAATGCTCATTGTATAATAATATTTAACGAGTACGTTATATAAATTATTGTTTAAATCTCGACACGTATAAAGTCGATTTTAAAAGTTTGTGAAAAATTTTACGAGTGTCCAGATTTACGAGAGGTTTACAGAACGAACTCATTATTTATTAGACAAATATTGTTTGCTCGGGACAAACAAATGTTGCTTTGGAGAATAGCAGACAGAGAGCTGCTTTTTGGGTACTGAGGGAATAAAATGCTGTCTCTCTTCGAGGATTGGCGTGAAGCTCTTTTCTTTTTCTTTCTTTTTTTTTCCCTTCTTGAAAATATTCCAACTTATTCCATATCTTTTTTTAATTTAAAAAACACAAACGATAAACACGAGAAAGAGAAAAAAAAATAAAGGTAAATTTATTTTTATTATTATTAGTTAGCCTTTTTTTTTTTCCTTTGGGCACCCAAATTGGCCTTCTTTTTCCCACCTTTACCTTTATTACTTTTCTTGAATTTCTGCTTGCTTTATCTGTCCATTCAAAGGGCGACTGGAGAAAAAGAGAGATATACCTCAGAATTTAAAGGGTTGGACCGAGTCACTATGCTGCATGTCCGGTCTTATAGTGTTTTCTTTTTTTAAATCTTTAATTTCCACGTGAATTTTCGGCTGCCAAAGTATGAAATTAGACCGAGTTTTTCTATTTCTGGTCAACCCAATTTCATTAGAAAAATCATGAGATTTGATACAATTGGTAAGGATATCAAAAACACTAGAACCATAGACATTAAGGGTGATGGTCTAATAATTCAAAAATCACTCTCAAACCATTCAATGACATCGAGATTTCATTTTTCAAAGTCATCTATTATAAGTATGTTCTTTGAACTTGTCCTTGACGAACATCGATTTCTCAAACTACTCTAGTTTGATTTTTTTAGTGGCGCTATACTGACAGGAACGGCGCTAAACGCTCTGGTTATTTAATTTACCTAATATATTCATGATTTAACACAAAACCCCGAACACGATGTAGTGGAATGACTAGATCATCATTACTCCTCATTCATTCGGGAAGAAACATTGGAATGAAGCCTGCACTAGTTGAAATTGATATTGAACAAGAATAGTACTCTCAGTCAGCAAAGTGAGAATAACTAGTGGCGTTAGAAATTGGTCAAAAAGGCAGTTATAATTTCTTCAAACTCTTTTTTGTAGTTCTTAATTCATGTTCGAGTCAGATTGGAGACCATCGTAGGGTAAAGCTCCCAATCATAAATTTCTTCCATTGACGATACTCGAACTCGAGATTTTATTTAAAGAATTGCATTAAATTTCCACATGAGCCTATAAGTGTCTCGAGCCTATATGTACCTAAAAGCCTAAGGTGATATGTGATGATATACAATTCTCTTATAAACCCAAGTTTTTTTTTCAATCTCTCTCATGTAACAACGTGTTCATACTTGACATATGCTCTTAAACGCTCCCCATCAACAACTGACCTCGAATCGAGCATTTTTCTTCCGGTCTTGGGTAAGAGGGAGAAACTATCACAAGACGGAGCCCTCTTCCGTCCTCGGGCTGACGTACGAGTCAGACTTTTTCCATACTCAGCAAACTAACCATGAGTCAGACATTTTTTTCTAGTCTCGGGCTTAACGGGTCACGAGTTCTACACTCGGACCTGGCGTGGTGTAAGTCCACGATCGACCCGCTCTGATATCATATTAAATTTTCACATGTCTCCTACAAGAGTCTCGAGTTCATATCCACCTGAAAGTCTAAGCTGATACGTAGTAGTAATCAATTCTCTTATAAACCCAAATTTCTTTTTCAACCTAGCTATTGTGAGATTTATATCTCAACAAAATCAACAAAATGAGATACCGAGTCATCTCACAGGAAAAACCATTTATTGTGTTTGGCCTGGGGTTCATAATTTACAAATTATTATCACATCACAGCACTCCCTGCACTTTCAGTTGGAGGAAATTATTTAAAAAAAAACAAAAAAAAAAGAGAGAAGGGAGGATGGGGGGAGGGTGATCGATCTTTTGAAGATTGAAATCTTCTTTTTGCAGCTTTTGATCAATCTTGAAGATAATAATCATCAAAAAAGGTGCATCATGCCATTAAAGTTACACCGTATATATCGATATTTGCAAGCGATCCTAGCAAATGGATTAAACCATTATTTTTTACTATCATTATTTGGTGGGTAGCTTTTTCCATCTCATTTGTTATCATCAATTGCACCCAAAAAAAAGAAAGAAAAAAAAACACTAAACTGTTCACGCACCACTACCATAGATCGGTTATAATTTAAGAAGTCGGTTTTTCAAACATTGCGTGGTGAGGATGGTTGCGCCATCCTTTTTGGTATGCAGAAGGAAGCATTGATTCGAGTCTTACGAATGGAAATGATTAGTAACTGAGAAAATTTTATCTCCTGATAAGCTAATTAACTATTTTTGAAATTAAAGTAGAACACTGCTGATTAAACTTCTGAATTTTAAATAGCACATACCGATGCGTAGAAACCGGTAATTGAGGACTAATGCCTTCCATGATAAATTTACAACGTTCTTACGTTTGGTTCTAACATTTGAAATTTCCTTTTTTGTCTCTTGTTTTCAGTGTCTCCGCACTAATGTCCATCAAACATTCCTTTATGCTAACGTTCGTCCTTGCCTGAAGTCTCAAAATTGATTTTTGCCTTCGGAAAACACATGAAATATTTTATACATTTCACTTAAGTTTTCTCTAATTCTTGTTACATTATCTTATTTCATTATTTAAATTCTCCGTATTCCTCTTCTATTAATTTTCGTTCCATTAAATAAGTTTTTTAAACCCGACCCAGTAACATCCAAATTTTAAGTCACACACGGAAATTCCCATCAAATATACGAGGTCGGCTTACAAAAGTAAAATTTACAATTAATCATGTTCTTTTTCTTATAAATTTTTTTTGAAAAAATGAGTGGAAATAAAGCTGAAAAGCGAACCCCAGGATTTTTTTTAAAGAAAAAATAAAAACTAAATTACTAATTAGAAGAAGTATAAAGCACATAGCCAGGGCTAGTGCAAGGTTTCACATCAGCCAAATAAACCGAAGCTCTCACCAACCTCCATACAGCATCTTCATCTGAAGCTTGAAGCCCACCAAGTTTCACCTCTCCTCTTCGATAACTAGCGTAAGAGATTCCATTGGATCGGGGGAGCTGGGAGAGGAGGGGATCGTAATTTGACAGTAGAAGGTGAAGCAGCTCGAGCTTGGACCTGGGAAGTGCTCGTTCTTCCGGCGGGGGTGGGGGGGTCGGGTGGGGAAGAGTGATATGCGTGGAGGGGCTACACCGTGTTCGGTGCACCAAACCCTAACATCGGAGGCGGCTTCGGTGTTGAAGCTATCTCTAGGGTTAGCCAGGAGGAGGGGCCATGCACAGGTCACTCCCTTGCATGTGGCCTTCACTCTCCTGAGCTCTTCTAGGGCTAGTGATCTCCTCAGGAGAGCCTGCCTCAAGTCTCAGCGGCCGGTTCATGGCAGCTCCTACCCGCTTCAGTGTCGGGCTCTCGAGCTCTGCTTCAATGTGGCCCTCAACAGGCTCCCCACAATAACTTCTCCGCCGCCGCCTTCCGGGCCGTTTCTTCATGCTCCGCAGCCTTCTCTCTCAAACGCTCTGGTGGCAGCCCTTAAGAGAGCTCAGGCTCATCAGAGAAGGGGATGCATCGAGCAGCAGCAGCAACAACAGAACCAGCCTCTTCTGACTGCTAAGGTACAGTCCAAAACTCGAGAAAATATGTAATATATTACATAAATTTTATTTGATTTTACCTTTTTTTGTTAAATTATCTTATTTCGTTTACTGTACTTGTTTCCTTACTCTTTTATTAAGTTTTGCTCCTCCTAAATAAATTTTCTAGATTCGCCTTTGGGATAATGACTCATAAGTCAGTGCCATGGTGTTGTTGTAGGCCCGTATGAAAAAGCTTGAGAAATGAATGACGAGTTGAAAAGTTGTATATCAGCTATATATGATCGAAATTTTATTCCTATGACACTAAATACGCAGTCGAATTGCACACAGGAATTTCTTCATCTCCTATCTTGTTACAATTGCACTCAGTTCTTAATCAGCAGAAATCCTTCTTTTTCTTATTTCCAGGTGGAACTGGAGCAGCTCGTGTTATCGATCCTCGACGACCCGAGCGTGAGCCGAGTCATGAGAGAAGCAGGGTTCTCTAGCACGGCCGTCAAGACGAACATCGAGGAATCTCTGTCGTCGTCCCCCGTGTTTCAGCTACCCTCCATTAACGGGAGCTGCGGGGTCTTCTCCTCGCCACCTTCTCCGACAAGAGAAGCCCATCAGCACCACCAGCTCGGCTCCTTCTGGCCTCCCCAGCTCTTCAACACCTCCGCCGAGCAAAACCCGCTTCTCTTTTCAATCTCTCCTCACAAAAATTATAATACTCCGACAACATACCATCATCTGAAGGAAGATGTGAAGTTGGTCGTCGAGGTTTTGGTTAGGAGGAAGAGGAGCAACCCTGTGATAGTCGGAGACTCCCTCTCGATCACCGATGGCCTCGTCATGGAGCTCAGGGAGAGGCTTGGGAGAGGAGACGTCCCACCAGAGCTGAAATCCGTTCGCTTCATCGACTTCCACTTCCAGCCAGAAACTGTCAAGCTCATGAAGCGAGAAGAGGTTGAGACGACGTATCTGTCTGAGCTTCGAAGGAAAGTTGAGCGGTCCTCGGGGGCCATTGTTTATGTAGGAGACCTTAAGTGGGCAGTTCACGAAGATGAGACGACAATCGCTGGTGCAGTGGATCATGTAGTCAAGGAGATCGGGAAGCTCGCCTCGTACGATCACCACGGGACAAGCGGGAGTCTGCCAAGCCCTAGGGTATGGGTGCTGGGGACTGCAAGCTTTCAGACGTACATGAAGTGCCAGATTAGGTTCCAGCCGCCTCTCGACCTTCAATGGGGCATCCAAGCCATTTCCGTTCCTTCTGGCGGGCTCGGTCTGAGCCTCCACGGTCCCAGGTCAGAAAAACCGTTCATAATCTATATGCACTTAACATATAAATCTTTTCAAATGCACTGCTGCCCCCTATAAAACTTTTACAATAGTTTTTAACCGTTACCCGACACCCATGACCATGTATAGGATACGAACCTCGATCTACCGGTACACTAGGTCTCAAACTATCCAGTTAAATTGTGAAATTTCCACCCGGCCCATAAGAGATTGGGCCCATGTCCATCCCAAAAGCTCAAGCTGATAGGATGGTGGTACCCTCTCTCTTATAAACCGGGTTTCAATTGTCTATTTATCCGATGTGGGATTGATTCCTCAACACCCGCCCTCACGTGGCAACGTGTTCACACTTGACACGTGCCCTTAAACACCCGCCCTCAACAACTAACCTCGAGCCGGGCATTTCACTTCCGGTCTCGGGTGAGGGGGACAACTACCACAAGGCGGCCTTCTCTACCGTCCTCGGGCTAACAATTGACCTCGAGCCGGGTATTTTTCTTCCGGTCTCGGGCTTTTACGGATCACGAGCTCCACACTCGGACCTGGCGTGGTGTGAGCCCACACGGTTGGCTCTGATACCATGTGAAATTTCCACCCGGCCCATAAGAGATTGGGCCCATGTTCATCCCAAAAGCTCAAGCTGATAGGATGGTGGTACCCTCTCTCTTATAAACCGGGTTTCAATTGTCTATTTATCCGATGTGGGATTGATTCCTCAACATAAATACACGTGTCAAATCGAAAAGGACAGTGCTCCTTTTTTTTTTTTTTGGTTTCCCACCCGGTGTCCGGTACCCGAAGGCTGGCCGACTAATCCGGATTCGGGGTACTGTCGGGCGGTTTCCCGGGGACCCCTCCCAAGAAGGTCTACTGCGTTCACAGGGGCTCGAACCCGGCACCTCTGCTTAAGCGACACAAGCCCCTTCCACTTGCGCCAACTTTCGTTGGTAGGACAGTGCTCCTTGACCAGATAGTTAACACAAGAAAGTTCATTTTCTCTCAAATGGCACTGCCATCTTGCCTGTCGGTGGCTAACTGACGTTGTCTGCTGGGGCAGCATTGCCATGCATGACCTCGAAGCTTTTGGATTTATATGTTTCAGCACCACAGATTGTCGTTCAGAATAATGTCTGTGTCTGGGTTAAGAGTTCTGAGCCGCTGTCGAAGAGCGTGGGCGGGTGTGTCGACGTCGTCGTATTCTTTTCCTTTCCACTTTGTCAGGTTATGCGCCCAATGGCTCCCTCTGTTGTAGGTTTCACTGTCTTCTCCAATAGAACCGAAATCATTGTAGGTTTCACTGTCCTGTCCAAATTATTGGACATTGGAACAGTGGAAGGAATATTGCCCCTTTTCCCTCATCATTCCATTCAATGTCCTAATCAACCTTCACCCAACTTTCTACCATCTCTAAAAGAACAGTTTCGCATGATTCTATCGGTCTAAGAAATAAGAGTGAACAGATGCAGAATAAATTCACTCTTCCATCCAGCGAATAGGACATTTCTGAACAGCCACTTAAAGGGACGGTGGAGCTTCCTTGTTCGCACATCTAAAAGCTTTGGGGAGAATCATTGCTGTCTGATCTTTTTAGGACCGGTAATAGCTCTATGCACGCTGCTTTTTTGTTTCATGGGGAACACATTTCTTCTGATGGAGACATTGGAGGGGACATCCGTGAATAGGTAACATTTTATCTTTAGCATTGCGGACTGGGGCAGATTCATGATTTAGGAATAAAGATATTACGGGTTTAGCTCAACAGCGAAATTTCTTGCATATATATTTTCACGTCATTTTTCTTCTTGTTCCTCGATCCATAACTCCCGCTTGAAATTGGGAAAGTATTGGTTCAAATCATCGAGCTACTATTTTCATAAGCCAGTGATTATAATTAGTGTTAGTAAGTTGAGGACCGTGGTCTCACCTGAAACATGGACAAAACAAGTGAATAAGTAGAATCGATGGTCATTGCAATGGTTTAACTAAAAAGCTTTTGCTAACCTTTTTTCAGCATGAATGAGCCAAGAATTCCCATCCTGAAGTCTCCATCATCCGCCAGAGAAGCTGATGAGCTCAGTTGCTGTGGAGAATGCACCTCCAACTACGAAAAGGAAGCCGAGCGATGCAAGTCTACCCACCACAGACTCCTGCCCCCATGGCTGCAACCCCTCGGGACCGGCCCGGCTCACGAGGTACAAAACTCGCTACTTTGATGGATCATAGATAGGAAAAGGTCTTATTAATTACGGATACATCACGTGACAGATGTCATAGTCCGCTGGGTGTTTAGTATGCCAGGACAAACAATTACAGAATTTGACATATTACAAGATACTGTGCTGATATATTAAACACTATGGACCGTTATACAGAAGACTCTCTTCACATAATAAGACTGCTAGATATACAGTGGACTCCAGAGATCTTGCAGCGGCGTACAAATATTTCCACTTTGATTCAATGGCTCTAATTTCATGTCTAAACTCGATTAATACATTAAAACTGCAGCATCCTAGGGGTTACAATCGCTTCCCACATCGAGCACTTGAATTCCGTAGTTTTACGGTCATAGATCTAAGCAAGAATTTGGCTATTGTTGCTCAAGCTGCAATCTCCTCTGAATTCGCAGGAGGAGTTGGTGGAGCTGAGAAGGAAATGGAGCAGACTGTGCAAGACCCTTCACCAGGGAAAGCACATGACTCAGACCAATTTGGAAAATCCCACATTCTACAGCACCAGCAGCCAGACCACTCTGGTCTCATCGAAGCAGTTCTCATATCGCTGGCCCAGCCAGAGTGCAAGCTTGTTTCCCGACACGACTTCGATCTCCTTCACCAGTCCAAGCCAAAAGGCTGCCAACTCAGTCCCCCGGTTCAGGAGACAGAACTCGTGCACTTTGGAGTTCGATCTCAACAGCAGGAGGAAGAATCCCCAACCGTTCCTGGAGCCGAACTTGAGCTCGCTCCGGAACACTCCTGGCGGGGAGGTGAAGATCACCCTGGCTCTAGGAAATGAGACCGATTCGCTCGAGAGGACGATCAGGAAAGGCGAGATGTGTCGGGTGATTAAGGATTATGTTCCATGGCAGAGCGAGAATGTTCCTGGAATTGTCGAGGCTCTTATGGATTCAGGTTTGGCGAAGAAGGAGACATGGCTCCTGATCCAGGGGAATGATCGGGTCGGGAAGATAAGGCTCGCAAGTGCAATCGGAGAGTCGGTTTTCGGTTCAGCTGATTCGGTCCTATGCCTAAACATGAGGACGAGGAATAGCAAGGAGATGGACCCATTGGAACTAGTGACAGGAAACGCTGCGGGGAGAAGCCTACGAAATCTTGTTGTTCTGGTAGAGGATGTTGAATTTGCTGAGAACCGGTTTATGAAGTTCCTGATGGACCGGTTCGAGGCCGGGAAGTCCACGGAGTCTGGAAATCGAGAGGGTGCTGCTGGACGGCTCGTGTTCATGTTAACTAAAGGTGATCCAACTGGATATGAAGTCGGATGCAGCCCGAGATCAGTAATTCAGATGGTTTTGAAAGTGAACCAAATGCAGCCTTATGCAGTGGACTCCGGCAACAAGAGGAAGGCCGAGATCGAGCTCTTGAATAAGATCAAGAGCCCAAGGATCGATGGGAATGGAAGTTCTCTCTTGGACAAGCAGGCCTTCTCAAGGCAATCAAGCTTCAACAGCCTCGATCTGAACATAAGGGCCGAGGACCATGAGTCGCCGGACACCGAAGCCAAGCCCGAGGACATGAGCCCGATCTCGAGCGACCTGACCCGCGAGAACACAGGGGAGGTCCAGAGCCCCCGGGAGCTCCTCGACCTGATCGAGAACCAATTCACCTTCAACCGTAGCCCTGCCAGGGACAGGGAAATGAGGGAGTTCGTGGCATCGAGGATCAAAGGGTCGTTCGACGAGGCCGTCAACCGGGGCAAGGAGGAGGACAATAAGGTTAAGGTCAAGGTTAGTTTGGGTATAGAAGATAGGGTGTTAGAGGAGGTGTTAGGAGCTGGGGGTGATTCTTTTATTCACAATGTGTTTGAGAAGTGGCTTAGGGACATTTTCCAAGCATGCTTGGAGAGGGAAAAGGTTAACTTGTGGGGAGATGGTATAAGTGTTAGTTTGTGCCTAGGAGACCAAAAGGAGGTTGGGGACCATGGGTTTATGAGTACAATCCTACCCAAGAAAGTTGTAGTTTCGTTCGTTTAAAACAGTGTTTGGCCCGAATCGTGTATGAAAAACGGTCGTCACGATGTTCGTAAGGTTGTAACCATTAAGCTTATAGTCGAATCGGTTTGCTTGCCTTCAAGTCTCCATCTCATTTCTATGTCTCTAGCATATGATACCATGCTTGCATCTTTATTCGAATTAATTAGCTAGTACAGTCATGTAATGACACTATTACATATAAGATTTTCTTCGACACGGTGCCGTGCCCTTCGAGCAACATGGTACTTTGGATTTCATCGTGATGTCTCAATATCTTGCAATTTAAGCTTTTGGGAGGTTGAGTCACCACATGAAGCCAACTTCCTAAGTATTAGTCTACAGTGTGATAGAAAAACTCGAAAATTGACACAGTCAAACATGCGACTTTAACTACCGCCTGTATTAAATGTGATATTTGACAAAGTTGACATGATCTGTACGAGAAATAGTTACTTATAAGTCGTAACTGAACAGAAATATATGCAACCTATGATGATACTGTCACAGGCTACAAGATGAAATTGATAATCTTAACGGCGACTTAAAGTCTGTCTAATGACATTTTAATGCTATCAATTGCAAATTAAATTGTTCATGTTAATGATAATTCAATATCAGTCTAATGCTAATCCTTTTTTTTTTGTGATAGTGAGTTTAATCTTCTCGGGTCCCACAAATAACCCACTATACCGGTGACCATTTGTTTTACACTCCTTAGGAGCATATATGGGTGGCCTCTAAGAGTTCTGCTCCAGTTGGGAGTCGAGCCATCAACCTCAGCAATGGCTGACTTCTGCAAGGTCTCAAACGGACGCTCTAATCACTGAGCTAACTGGCACAGATTATTCAATCTCTTTTTTGGTTTGACCTATGCAACATCTCCGGACAAGTCGAAGTGTACCTTGAAACTACTTTGCGATCGGGTCGGGATTACTGGAAAAATTTCCTCGGTCGTGCAATGTGCTGGAGCACATACTGACTCCGTGGGGTTGTATCCTGCAAGGCCCAATGTTTTCCGGCCCAGCCCATGAAACTCTCGGTATTGCATTCACTAACCAACGGCTCCGGGACCCTACTTTTCATGGCAACCGTTCGATTTCAGACAGGCAAACGAATCGACGCTCAAGATCCTATTGCCCCGACCCGTCTTCTTCCGGCTGCTTTGCACAGGCCCCAAACCCTAGCTGCCACTTCGACCTCCATAAACCCCACATCGATCGCGTCGTCGGCGCCCCCGCCAAGTTCTTCTTGCAGGCCCTAAGATGATAGCCACCAGGCCCCCAGCCCTGAACGAGGAAGACAGGATGCTTCTTCTCCTGTCCGTAGCTCAGTACCTCCGAAAGAACGGATTCTCGAAGACGCTCAAGAAGCTCCGGTCTGAAGCTCAGCTCGAGGTGCGTGTGATGTTGTTGTGAATAAAAAAGTTGGCAAGACTTAACGTTATGGTCAATGATGCGAATTATTGACTGATGTCTGTAGCTGTAAGATGTGAGATTAAATGAAATTTGATGGTTGAGTTGAATTTGTACTTATCTTGCATAACCCGAGTAGTTTTTGTGAGTTCAGTGTAGTTTGTTGCCCGAAATGCATTCCCTGTGGTAGCAGCTGCTGAAAGCTGGTTCCTTTGGTTTTCAAATGTAACTTTGCTATTCAACTTTGTCGTGTAATGCCCTCTATAAGAAATGTACTTGCATTCTGATATAAATTGAGGAATTCACCCATTAACAATTTCGTCGAGGTTCAAAGTGGTCCGGCAGGATAGTTTCTATTTATCATAAGTTCTTAATATCGTTCACCTTGGTGGTGCATCATAGCTAGTCGAGACTTTTGATCGTGCTGACACTGTCATCTTCAATGCAGGAAGATGGTTGGAAGGGTCCGAAACTGGATTTGGAAGAGATGTGCCTCAAATTCTTGGATAAAGGGTAAGAAATTTCATATTGTTTTGTTATTATGTGGAGGTAGGCGTTGTTAAGATGCATAGAAATATAGGTCAGCCCGGGAATGTCGATCTCTCGAGTTGTTAAGATGCATTGCCTTCCATCACCTATGATATCCAAGCTAAAAGTGACCCTGTCCAATTTATTTAGAGGGGTGGTCTATATCGTTATGATGCGGGAGTGGTCAATTTTTTTTTATCCATTGGGTGTAAATATAATGAACCTAATCATTCTTCCTATATATGCTCTCTCTTATTGCCAGAAAATTGGTCTCATTGAAGCATTTCCATTGGAATGTGTTGAAATGAAATTTACCCTTACTTTCATTTTTCAAAGATTGCAGCTGTGAGGCTGTATGCATCCATATCAGTTCAAAGTTTTCTTATCAGATCAATATGAATGAGATAATATAACAGTACAGGGGCCTCAGCACTTCATTTGTTCACATCCTCATGTTATCATTTTCTCTTGTGCAGGAATAACAGTCCTATTCATTCCGGTAGTCTAGATCAAGGTATCAACTTTTGAATACATTTTCCTCTGTATATAATTGGAGTTTCTTATCTCTTTTTCCCTGTTGAAATGCTTGAGCTTGAAAGATGGCAAGAAAAAGAAGAGCAAGGACAGCAAGAATTTGGTAGCTGATCACTCTGGGGATGCAGATAAATCTGTTCATGAAAATGATAGTATTAAAGAAAAGAAGAGGGCCAAGAGGAGTTCTGAGACACTCACAAAAGGAAGACAAGAACTTCGACCTGGAGAGACAAAAGAGCATGGTAGTGATGCTGTCAATGAATTGCAGCAGAATGAAGATGATAATAAGCAAAGGGACAAGAACAAGGATCGTCAATCAGTTCCTGAACCTTTGTCCAATAAAGAAAATCAACAAGTTGAAATAATGACTGAACAAGCAACTGGTGGGAAATCTGAAGATGTAACAGCTTCCAAGGAAAAGGATGATGATTCTTGTGAGGTGCAGAAGTCCAAGGATAAAAAGAAAAAGAAAACCAAGTCCACTTCCAATGATATTGCCAATGATGTTGAGGAGAAGCAAGACAAGGACAATTCAAAATCTGTGAAGAAGGATGTGAACAAGGCTGTTTCTGGAGGGGAAACCGTAACTTCAGAGATTGAAAAAGAGAATAAACAACAGAAAAGAAAGAGACTGGGATCTGAAGATAATGATTCTCAATGGACTGATAAAGAACCTCTCGAGCAATCAAAACGCAGAAAGAAAGAACACAAGAAGAGTATGGCAAGTGAGCAAAAATCTGATGTTAAAGCATCCCCAAATGGTGAAGCTGATTTGCTTGGGTCTCAAAAGACACCTTCCAAGCATCAGGATGGCAATGAAAATGGGAATTTAATCAGAACTTCAGAGAAATCTACAACTGGGAAGGACATGAAGAGGCAAAGTAATGAGTCTGCTGAGCCTAAGGTATGATCCTTGAACTGAAATCTGTCATTTGTATGAACCTCCGCTTTAATAGGCCATCTATCAACTCTTCCATTTAGATTTTCGAGGAAAGAAACAGATAAGTCAAGAGTATTTATGGTTTTTGTTGTTCCCTGACACTACTGTGAACATCCATATGGAGTTCAGAATATGACTATAGTTAGCTTCAACTAGCATCTGATTATTGGGAAGCATAGAATTTTTTGCGAACTACAATAGATTTTTGATGGCATCGTTCATTTGATGGAATATTTGTATTGCAGTCAACAACAGCAAAAGCATTTCAAAGAGTAAAGGTCGACGAAGTGGTATTTGCTGATGAAAAACTCAAGGACAATTCCTACTGGGCTAAGGTGATACAAGCATTTTGGTCCTTAGTTTTAATCTCATTTCCCTTTTACCCCTATCTCGTTTTAGAAAGATTATTAGTCCGTGTCAAGAGAGAGTGTTTCAACTCCCTGGATTTCCCTGCAGGATGGAGCGGAAATTGGATATGGTGCTAAAGCGCAAGAAGTTCTCGGCCAAGTTAGAGGAAGGTACGTTGAGCGTGAATGGCTATATCAGTAGAAGTATGGTTAAATATTATGATATGCACTATTTATGAAAATGGATTCAGAAGGGAAACAACTTCACATAAAAAACAAAGAGCCTATCCATAAGATGAACCCATTTCTCTGCTTCGAAAGAAGAACATGACAATAGACAACATAAATTCTTTTTGCTGTCTATCATATGTTGACTGCTGATGTCTGTACATCTTCCAGGGATTTTAGGCATGAGAAGACGAAGAAGAAGCGGGGGAGTTACAGAGGAGGACTGATTGATCTGCAGTCACACTCGGTTAAGTTCAACTACTCAGACAATGAATGAGCTTTTGGTCAGCTGAGAACAGCCTCCAATTTTGGGGTGTAATCATTCTCTGTCTGATTGTGATTCTTCTACTGCTCCGTGCTTGAATTCAGCTTACACGACACTCACCATATTGCTGTGTCTTGGACTCACTCCAAAATGTTCATCTTTGTACCTCTGCCATCAGGCCATTTTCTGTCCTCTCCTTTTGTAGGCTCTACTTTTCATGTTAGATTTCTCTCGTCGTTTATAATGGAGTTGGGTGGGCCTAAAAGGGATCGGAAGAAGGCAGAATTGAAGTCAGAATCCCTTAGTTACATATGCCAAATCCTCTTTCTCAATTTTCATGTTATGTTGATGGTACAGGTTTTATCCAAACCGGTCTGTCCATAGCCTGCTTGCCTTATGTGCGGGAAAGTTTTTAACGGAGCAGTCATTCCATATAGGTAATACTGATGTGGTATATTCATCCAATCAGGATCCACTATTTGGAGAAAACATTTAATGGAGCAGTCATGTCACATAGTTAATGCTGACGTGCGTGATATATTCATCTAATAAGAATCCACTATTCATATGTGTCCTATTAAAGTTCATTATTTATTTTTATTTTTTAAATATTTTTGGTGAAATTTTAGAATTCAGTAATTATAACTGATGCATCGCACCGAAGACTTTATCCTTTTGTGCCAATAGCCGGGCCGGCCCATTTGTAGTTCCATTTATTAGTTGTTATCATACTTGAAACATGTATTTTATGTTATAAATTTGGATATTATTTGAAGCTGTGCATTATTATTTTTTTTTCCTCTTAACTTTGCTGAGTGTTAATAAGAGTTATTTCAATATCGTTCATAAATCTGATTGCTACTAAATATCAATTTTCTAAGCTTTTCATAATTTTTATTGATTACTATAGCTATTTTATCAAATTTTAGTAAATACAATTAAATTCCAGGCATATTTTTGTATTTTTGTTATTTTTCATTATGAATTTCTTGGTTAATATGATATGTCGGACATGATAAACTCGTTAAGTATGTGTAATTTTTATATCAATCGAAAGCATGTTGAATACAAAAAATATAACGGCACAAATGACTCGATAATTAAAATTTAAAATTTAAAGAAAAAGGCTAGAATATGCCAATTTTAACTACATGAACTGGTTTTCCAGATGATCAATTCTGACATTGGTTCCAAATACCTAGTATGCCTCGAAAGTACAGATGTAAATGATATCATACGATTCGCAAACCTTTCGAATTTAGGCTCTGTGAAAGTTTGAATTTTGGCTGATCTTAACAAGTTCAAGCTGGACTCACCAATTAAATGAGCCGAACCATACTTGGTGATATTCGGTTTATGAAATTCGTGAGTCTAGCAAGCTTTTTTTATTTTGTATAATAGTAATTGTTATTATTAAACTTTAGAAAAATAAAAATAAAAAAAACCAACCTCCTGTTCTCAAGTTTTGTCTAAATCCTATTTCCCATTCTCAGTCCCTCATGAACCCATAATCGTAATCTATTTATTACCAGTGTAAAACTTGCACTTCATAGCGAGAATATAAATTATTAAAAATATAAATATTTATATTTATTAAAATAAAATAATAATGAAGAGAATATATATTGATGTGAAGAACATATATACTTTTAGCATAGATCATATAGTATGGAAGTACAAATTATTTTTTAGGTTTCTATAGAAAGTAAAAGATCTCATTCGATCTCCTCGTACAAAAAATAAGAACAAAATGTAAAATAAAGAAAAGGAAAGACAGATAAAAGGCGAAGTATGATGGAGTCAAGAGTTGTGTAGGCTCCACCGCACAAAAAAATTTAAAAACTGAAAAAAAGAAACTTCGTATGAAGCAAAGGCCAATGGCCCGGAAGGTTTGTGTGGGCCGAGCTGCATAGAAAAAATTTATAAAAAATAAAAAAAATTAGGAAGCTGCCACGTGACGACCTAAAAGGGTTGCAACTCCCTTTTTATTATATTAAAAATATAGATAATGAGCCGGGCCCGGGATCGAGCCCGAGCCCGAGCCGAGCTTGAACCTAATAAATTTAGGGTTGGCTCGGCTCATTTATACTCCTACTCGGAAACCAGACAGATCCACGGATTTCTTACCTAGAACTTATTTTACAATGATGTTTTTGCCGATTCCGTATCTATTCTGCACATGTACACGCCCGGCGATGTAGATAAGTAACTCTTCGACGAGGCAGCTGTTGGTAGTCAAATTTGGAGGACGAGTGGGATCGTTGAGATTTGGTAAATAAAAATTAAAAATTAAAAGAGAGAGAGAAAAATGTCAAATTAAAAATGTATTTTACAAATGTCAGATCCGGCCGTCGGCCGTACGTGGTGGACCGAAGTTTTGTCAGAGTTGATGCCCTCCGGAGATTAGCAGCTGATGCGGCTTTCTAGTCCCTGTACGGAGCGGACTTTGTGTTTTTATATTTCTTGTGCTCTCATTATATTTATCAGATAAATGTTTTATATTTTTATCTATATTATTAGTATTCGAAAAGAGGTGAAAATTTTTTTAGTACCAATAAAATAATAAATTTTAAAACTAACATCATTTTATAATACTTTTTAAAGTTAGCATCACTATATATATTCTTTTTGCAAATTTTTTTCATAATTCCCCAAATGCCCTCTTATTTTCAACGAACGTCTCTCTCTATCTCTTCTCTCTCTCCCACCGACCGTCGCCCAACGCCTAGCGCATCGGCGACCGTCGCCTCGTCGCCCTCCACGCCGTCGCCCGTCTACTGCTCGTCGGCGTCTGCTATCCATTGTCAGCTTCTACCGCCGCCTGTCGTACCGATGCACCGTCCCCGAAGCCCGAAGCCCTAATTGAAGGTTGTTGCCCGTGGTCGCCGCTGGTCGCTCGTTGCCCGCTGCTCGTCGTCGCCCGGCACTCCTGCACCCCGACCCTCGTTGTCTCCCGACGCTCCGGTGCCCAACGCTCATCGTAGCCTGTCGCTTGTCGTCGTCCGACACTCCGGCACTCTAACGCTCAATGCTCACTGTCGCCCAACTCTCAGGCACCCAATGCTCACCGGTTTGCTCTCATGAGCTGCAAGGGCAAAGATGACATTTTACACAAAGTGGTGCTATTTTTAAAAATAAATATAAAGTGGTGCTATACATGAAGGATAGAAGAGGAGGTGTGTTAAATCTGCCTATTAACACTATTCGAAAATCATTTATTACGATTAATCTCGATTTCAATTAGGCTGTCACTTCAAGGGACAAGGTTTTCAAATTCTTATTTTTTTATTTATAATATTCAAATCAAAGATTTTATTTGATCAAAAGGGACATTGAACTGTTTTAACCAACTATACGAATAATTATTAATTATATATATTTTTTATTAATTTAATTTTTTTGACTTCTCGGCATTTCACAATCAACAAAAGTCATCTCATTAAGAAGATAAGGATTTAAACAGTAATGCATGAAAGATATGATTTTATTTTTTGAGTTGGTTGTTTTTTTATATGTAATATGGGCATATACAGAGAGAGTCTTGTGTGTAACGAATGTACCACGTATCAGTACGGATGCAGCGTTAAGATCCAGTAGGATTCAATTATTTCTAGAATTTCTTTAATAAAATTTAAAGAAAAAAATAATCCTAAAAATAACTTGATCTGATTGGTTCATGATATCATGTCAGTACTAATACATAAAGCACGGGTTGCACACGAGGCTTCGTCCTGAGTTTGGCCAAATTAATTCTTAAAGCTGTGTACGTAAGTTAACAAAAGGACAAGGGTGCTGATTGGCCCGGAATGGATTCAAATCTAGGATTGAGAGGATACTGATTTCTTTTTTATTACCAAGCCAACGTTTTGAGGTTAAATTAGTTGGATTTTGCTCTTTTTAAAATTTAATTAATGATATTTTTCAATATACTTACTAAGATTATAATGCACACGATTTCCTTTTTATAATTAAAAAAGGGGGCAACAATAGTAGCGACCCGACCACTCCGCTACGTAATGCTTGGACTTTCGTGTTTAACCCGAAATATATCAGACAAATCAAACAATCAGTATTGACAATGACCTCGTTAATGTAATATCACCAAATGTCTAGTATAATGTAAGAAGTTGGTGTCTGTCAATGCAAAAGACTTAAAAGTCTTTTTTGGCAATAACTTTAATTATTAATTAATAATAATTAATTTATATTTTTTTATTAATTTAATTTTTTGGACTTCTTGGCATTTCAGAATTAATAATTAATTTATGCGTTTTTTTTATTAATTTAATTTTTTTGACTTCTTGGCATTTCAGAAGAATCGAGAGTCATCTTTTTTAGAAGATATGGATTCATACAGCAACGTATGAAAGATATGGTTTTATTTTTTTGAGTTTGTTGTTTTCTTAAATATAATATGGGCATATGTAGAGAGAGTCTTGTGTGTAACGGGTATATCATATATCAGTGCTAACCCAATGTCACGAGCTAATCTGATTCCGTTATTTTTAGAATTTCTTTAATAAAATTTAAAAGGAAAAAACCCTTAAAAATAGCTCAATCTAATTAGTTCATAACACCACTGATATATGATATACTCGTTACACACATGGCTTTCTCGTGATTTTGGCCAAATTAATTCTTAAAGCTGTGTACGTAAGTTGACAAACGTACAAGGGTGCTGATTGGCCCAGAAAGGATTCAAATCTAGGATTGAGAGGATACTAATTTCTTTTTTATTGTCAAGACAACGTTTTGAAGTTAAATTAGTTTTATGGATTTTGTTCTTTTTAAAATTTAATTAATGATACTTTTCAGTGTACTTACTAAGATTATAATGCACATGATTTCTTTTTATAATAAAAAAGGAGGGCATCAATAGTAGCGACCCAACCACCCCGCTACATAATGTTTAGACTTTCGTATTTAACTCTGAATATATCAGACAAACCAAATAAGGTAAAAGACTCAATAGTCTTTTCTGGCAATATTGTTCAGAGCGAGACTCAAGCATGTGACCTCGACATCACTAAATCACATGAGAGTGAGTTTTAAACCACTAGGCTACCAACATTGTGTGCACATGATTTCTTATAATAAAAAAATTATAAGAAAAGTTCAATACACCATTGATGATTACAAGATAAAAACATATAAATGAAGAGAAGTTTAACCATTTGTTTAGCTAAGGATTATTAAAATAGTATAGATAACAGTATTTTTAGGAGTGATCGGATCCGGATATCTTATATTTTTCATGGCTCCTAAATCACATCTTGTATAAATTCTATTTGTAAATTTTGAATTCAAGCCTTTGCCCTACTAAATCTTGAAACCAAACCCTAATAAGAACCTGTAAGATACTATAAGTTTTTGGTACTTTATTGGAATATGTTATTATTTTTATTTTATTTTTATAATACAGATCACTTCATATTTTTTTTTTCATATTTTTAATAGTTATAAAATAATAACTCTCAAAAAAATTTTGTGAGTTTTCCTATTTTAAATAATTATTCTATCATAATCAAATATACTATAACTAAGTATATTTGCCATTTATTTGATTATTTTATTAATTTCTAATTTATAAACTTATCAAGTATGCATGATTACAAAATCAAATGAAAGTTCATTGAGTTATAGGAATATAGCAATATAAACAACTTGAGAATAGGAGTCCAAATGAATATGTTACGAACAATTAAAATTAAATACACGAATTGGTTTTTCTAATAGTTTCTTGCTCTTGTTCTAGGTACCCTGCTATCTCAATCGAAACCATAACTAGTTATTTCCTTAATTTGTTATTCGTAAATTATCCAAAACTTCATTAATATCTACCCAAAGACCCATTACATACCCATTTACGATCTATCATATACCCGTGCACACCCTAAAGTATTTTCCACGGTAAAAGATTCATGGAATTGGAAGTTAATAAGAGAAATGCAAGATAAATAAATACGGCGAATTTTATTGAGAAGAATACTATATTGATTAAAAAAAGAATAAAAAATTCTAATTATTATGGCGATTATGGCAGTGTTAGTTTTGGGATTTAAATTCTGCATATATCATATACATGTCTATGTAGGTTGGAGAATTCAGAAATTAATTTAAGCTGAAGTCAGATCACCGTATTAATGGATATAACTTTTCCCATCATGAATTTTTTATTTACAGGATTCAGATCGAAATTCTTAATTAAAGGGAATATATATATATATATCGAACTACTTCACATATGGGTAAATTCAGGGACGAAGATGAAAAATTTATCCTAAGGAATAAAATAAAATAAAATAATTTGATAAAAATACTGAAAATAAGTTAAATATACGTAGAATTCCATGGATTTTCCACATGCCGCACCCACAAATCGGTCACCGGGTAAATTCCCCACTTCCACGATCTAAAGGAGCACTAGTTTCTCTGCAAGCAAAAGTTCTTTCTTGTTGAAAGATTTAATGCGCCTTGCCTTTTTTTTTTTTTTCCAAGATCAGAAGATGATATCTAGAGAAGCTTCTGTATTAATACAGTCACTGGATCGCTCAACAGTTTAATTCAACGGCCCACAGTCGGCTGTTCAGACTGAAGAAAAACATGCAGCAGTTTCTAATCATGTTTCTCGCTTGCGTGATAATTCTGTGTCTAAACTGTAAAATTTTTCCGTATTGAAACATAGATTTCTAAACACTTCGGTGAAATTTCAACCTAGGAAATCATTAGATCCATCCCTTCCATCCATAGAATCACAGAAAATCCGAGGTACCAGTGCTACCGTTTGTTGGTGGAAGTAATCATCTTGTCTATATATGTCAAATTCTGCTGCCACGGATGTTTATCCTTACAACTTTTCTTCCACCATATTTTTACGAAACGAATTAATTGAGATGGTAGGACACCTCTTCTCGTTAAATAGTATCTCGGGTTCGAATCTTGTATTTGGAGAAATTCACCTGGGAGAGTTTTACCTCCTAGTGGACCCACTGAGCTCCGATCTGGATAAGTTAAGATCGTCCGTTGGATTTCTGGATAATCAGTAATGCATACTGAAAAAATAACGAGAAATATTAGTATTATTCAATCCAAGACTAAAATTTCGCTATGACCAATCAACGGCTCTGGATTTAGAAGTTTTCTCGCATCATATATTGACCTAACTGTAATTTTGATGAGATTTACCTTTGTAATGTTCCTATAAATATAAAGTTCAATATTCGAAAATTTGCTTTAAGTATTGTTAGATTGCGAGGTAAAATTAAATTACATGTAAAACTTTTAGATTACATAAAAAGTGGATTGTAATATTGAATTGTTGTATTTGATAAATATTTTAAATCGGTGAAAAAGTTGATGGAGATATAATATTATAATATTTGACGTGATTGGTAATTAATTTAATTTACAAAATTGCCCTTCCTCTTTTCTTTGGTGGTTGGACATGATAATGGCAATGTAGTCTTTTTACCTATGTAAAATCATTTTACAGCCTTTCACCTGGGTATTCTCTTTCCAAGGAAAGTGGGGAGGGCCGTGAAAAAAATTTTACATCCCAATTTCCATCCAAACATGGAAAAGTTGGATGTAAAGAGGTAAACTTTACATATAAAGTTTACACTTTACATCCAACCAAACACACTAAGAAAAATTAAGAATATCACGGTAAATTTACTAATAATATAATTACTCGTTAATTTCTTATTTATTCCATTTTTTCTCAAATGCTTCGCTTTTCGCTCTCTCTTCTTTGTTTTTTTTTTTTTTTTTACTTCATGGTTATTTTTCTTCCACTTCCTCTCTACCCTTTCTACTGCATATAAAATCACCTTTTTCTTTTTACTACCCGCGATGTGATATTAACTACAGTAAAAATTCATTTAATCATTTGCGCATCCAATTTTTGACTAATTTTATTAAATAATAAAATTTATTTATAGTACAGATTAAACCATAGTATTATATTTATGCTAACAAGGATTGATATATTGATTGTCGCTCCAACGTCGCATAATCTGCTGAAGCCGAAATAATTGCAAAATTTGTTTAATTATGGGTACATATTTTTAATTTTATGACCCTATCGATCAAAGAATCTTAAATAATAATCTCTTATAGTAATATGGTAAATGATAACCAAGTTATCTTACTTTGCAAATTTACCATGGAACGTCTATTTGATGATAGTAAATTTTTTAATTTACTATAATTTGATCGACGTTTGACATGTTATGTGAAGAATTAGCAGCACTAATGGGACAAGGTATCTAATGTCACAGTGCCACAATGTGACACTATTTACGTGATAACACAAATTAAAAAAACAATTATTTTAGTAAGATTTTTATTAAAACTATAATAATTCTTAAATTTGATCGGTCAATGTCACTATATAAGTACTGTCATATGACGAAACCACTGTATAAAATACTTTCTCCACTCAGAGGAACAAAGAAAAGGTTGAGATTAGGCTACTCACAACCGTTGATGCATGAGATATATGGACTATAGTTGAGGGTGTGATGTTACAAGGACAACTTGTTGGGCGTCTGAGACAATCATAATATTCCTCAATCTTGATGGAAATTCTTGTTGCCGGCAGAATCGTTAAAGCTTCGGCCTGATCGGGAGATATGGCTTTGACTCTTAGGCTCCAACAAGCGATTTGCCTACTACCCTCCTAGATTGCCACCCCTGCAGCACATTTGTCCCTGCTATTACAAACAACATCATCTAAAATTATGCAGCCAACAAATCACTGTTCTTGGGATGATGATGTTGATGATTTTCCTTGCACATCACATTTACAGCTAAGATTGAATTAGAAAAAATGTTTGAGTGCTGATTGCACAATGATCAAAATACATTTTATTTACTTAGGCCGTTGAAAATGGAAGGGCATGGAGAAGCGGATTCCTACTTCTTAATAGAATAGCTTGATCGACCACCATCATTTTTTACCTTCCCTCTCGACGGGGCTAGAAAAAGGCAACTTTTCGGAGCAGAAGGGCAACCTGATGGGCGAGGACAACCTGGTTCAGAGGGATTAGACCCATTTCTGAGCTTGGTCAGCTACTCCAAGGTTGAAGAGAAATATTGTGGGTCAGATCAATCCATTATGTTGTTCAGGGAAGATCCATAGAATTGGAAAGCCAAAACGGATCTATCAAAATAGATCTATCTTTGACATCAGAGAAATAAGTAATAATGCAAGGGAGACAAAGTCCCAAGTTCATCATAACAAAAGCTACCCATTCCATCTATCATATCAGTCAGGCCAATCAGCTCCCCCTCATTGCACTCGTCCGGGCCTCTTCACGAACTTGTACAATCGATGCCACAAAGATAGCCAACTCTATTATCAAAGAAATAAGGAAAAGGCTTGCAGCCTGCCTCACACCCGCACTCACGAAAGTGCCCATTCTGCATAGGCGGTGGTACTCCTCAGGTCCTTCCTTCGATCCACCTTCTTCCTCTACTTATCTTATGATTCGACCTACTTTTGAACCGGCAGCTCCACTAGTCCGGCTAGCCAGTAAGCAGTTCTTTTGGGCGAGAAGCAGGCCGGGCCATACGGGCGAGCATTCAATAAGTCTGTTAGTGCATTTGAAAATATAGATTTATTTCTTTCATTCCAAAAACTGTAAAAAAAAAAAAAAAAAGGGTAGAACTCCATAAAGTGTGAACTTGTTCTTCTTTTGCTGCCCAGTGGGAGAGTCGGTGGGTTGCAAATAAAATCAATATGCTCTACTATATTGGTGACATGTATGTCCCAAATTTTCATTCCATCGATGCTACTATATTCTAGAATAGCATCATTTTTTGAAAAAAAAAGATTAATATAAGTGTCTGACATGGCTTTACGATGAGGGCATTTGCTACCATATATGTTCATCCATAGAAGACACTCTTTAGCCATTCTCCATTATTGGAGTTCGAATTTATTATGAATATAGAATTTCCATATTTTGTTCCAAAAAGCTTTATTGCCTTTATTAAATCATGAGTCCCGATCTTTTAGGTACAAAGATTTTACGGAGTGTTACCCATTATTATTTACTATCTAGATAAATTTTATTGTATTTCGTCAGTTTTAGAGATGTACATTTTTTTAAAGGATTTTTAATACAATCTCTTCATCAAAGAGACTACTCATAATTAAAATATTCTAACTCTTTGTTTAGGGTTTATGAGGTCTTTTACTAGCATTGAATTATTCATTGGAACTGTCTCAAATTTTGATTTTACTTCACTGTTAAAAAAAATCTTAGATAATCCCATCTCACTATTTTCGGATAGTTTAATACCATCAATAATTTTTTTTTTAAATACCATCTATGAATTTATATTGTTTGGCAATATGGAATATCTTATATAATATTTCGATTGAGGCTATAAAATAAATTGATGGTATAGCAAGTGGCCAATAGAAAAAGGGCCTTGTGCTATTATATGTGGCCAATAACAAATGTCTCTTAACCTAACACGATTGCACATTGGAACTGATGACTTTGACATGTACCAAGAATGAAGATAACATCCTCAACTTGTCTAGCTAGGCCAGAGGGAGAGGTTTTTGTTTAGACCCTTAGTTAATCTTGTGGTCACGTGTGAATTATGTCTAAGTTGAAAAAGAAGAAGGCACGCTAACATCTCATCCAAAACAACGGACCGCCGACCACCGTTCTGGCGATCGTTAAGTCTTCTAACCAAAGCCAATAGAGAAACCGAGTTTGGGAAAGTAGTATTCATCCCCTTGACTTGAAACTAAGGGCTCCTGAATTTAGTTCTCATATTCGGGACTTTCTATTATTGTCCTCTTATTGCTTTTTTTTTTTTTAATTTTCTACTAGGGTCATGAAACGTGTCAATTATGAAATGAGAAAAAAAAAAAACCACCAAGTGTTATGTTTGGGGAACACTCTTCTCAGTTTGATTTTAGATTTCAAAAATAATGTTTAATTCCATTTTCTATACGTGTACTAGGCACATGATGGTATCAACTACAAATTGAGAGAAGACTTTCCATGCTTCCCCTTCAATAATGTTGGATATGACTCAAATTTCATATAAATCTAGTGAAAATTTAAGACTTTTATCGAACAAATTAGCATGCGGATTCACGCTGCACAATATCCGACTATGAAACTCGTTGTTAGTAAAGTCTCACAGAAGTAACAATCCCCTTTGTACGAACAAAGGTTTAATAAGTGGTTGTCAAATTAGCGAAGTGACAGTATATTAAATCTTGCTAGCGAGCATATTAGAGACTCGTGTTCGACTAAAAAGTTAAGTAAATATGTCACGACGCTGCATTTTATTATACTTTCGGGATTTTACTTACATCTTATCGACGTGGAATTGGCCTGTAACAAAGTTAATGAAAGAATTCAAGAAATATAAGATAGACTTGATCGCCATCTATGAATTTAAATTTTTAAATACGATAAGAGTTCAACTTCTTATAGGATATTAAAAATTTAATAATTTACCAATTCATTTAAGAATATAAAATAAATTAATCACTTGGATTCATAGATCATACAAGGGAGCAAAGTCCACAATTTCATTTTCCGGGCAGCCATCTCCTAATAGCTTCCCAGACTTTTCGGCTAAGGTCGATTTTAATACTTATCCATCGAGTCAACTTCAACCTTCACACATATACATACATATTTCCAAAGCCCAATTTGTTATCTAGCTCTCCTTTTGAAGAGAGGTTTCATCATATAATAATGCTTATATGATAATATTAATGAATAAATTAAGTTATTTTTAGAATTTTTTCATTTTAAATTTTATAAAAAAATTCTTAAAATTTTGGCTTTATTTTATTGGTTGATGTTACGTTACACATATGACTCTATCCTCCTTGGATTTCGAGAGATTCTTACACGAGCTCAGCTCACCACATCATTCGTGAACTCCGTCAATAAATATTTAACACACTATCATAAAATATCGCACGACCTTTCTCCATCCATTAACAATATTCATTTTTCAGCATAATTTACAGTACTTGCCAATGTGTCAAGCATTCATTGGTTAAGTCCATCATGTCATCAATGAGCTTGGCTCATCTAAGAATGATTGTTTGGTATAAAAAATCATATAGATATGGAACAAGATAAATGGACGAGGGAATAAAGTGTATGGAGAGTCTCATCATTAAATTTGAACCAAGATATCATAATTTCATAGCGAGAATAGTACCATTAAATCAAATTCACTTTCTCGTAAAATCATTTGATTAATTCGTCGAATGTTTCACTAAGTGAAAACCTCCTTTAGGGGATGTTTGGATGGGGTGAATGAAGGGTAAAGGAGGGGAAGGGAAGAAGGAAACAGATGAGAAATATTTATATTATTTAGATTTATTATAATAAGGGGAAGGGAGTAAAAAAAATTAACTTTGTATATTAATTAATAGACAAAATACCATTATCTTAATATTAAAATTGATTACGACTTTTTTCTTGTATTCACTTTTCGAAATATATATTGTACTTGAGTTTAATATCAAATATCTACTTAAAATGAGTCAATAGAGCGTTCATACATTTAAATTAAATTTAACCAAAGGAACTTTTAACTAAATAATTTAATAACCAAATTTTCGTTGAGGGCTGAGAGTGAAGAGACGACATCTCACTTTTAATTTTACACGAAAGAAAAGTGAGATTGTAATTTTTTTGTTGATCTCGTAAAATGGTAATTTAGTAATTTTCTTTTATATGAATTTATAAGATCCGTTTCACCCAATTCTACTCCCAATCGGGATTGAAAAATTGGATTTCAAAGGGAAATATGAGTGAATAATTCTCCTCAATTCTCACTCTCAATTAAATAGAACTATTCAAATAAAAAAATTTCTCATCTTTTATCTTTTTCCTTCATTCACCCTCTATTCACCTCTACCTAAACGTAGGGTTAACGAGAACATATGAAGGATGAAGGGGGAATACGAGCAAGCGTAGGATCGAGTCCAACACCGGGCAAATGGACCTGCCCGGGATTCGCGGGCAGCCGCCCGTCTCACCACAACAAAAGTGGGGGAGATGAGGCCGAGAGAGGAAAGGAGGGAGTTGACTTTTCCTCCCCCAAGTGGGGGCAGCGGACGTGTCCACCAAAAGTACAAGGCCTCGTACTTCAATTGACTTCTCACGATACTGACACGTGTCAGGCAGTCCCCCTCTCTCTCTCTTTCTCTCTCGCTCGCTTCCGTACACTGCCCCATTCTCCTTATATATTTACCAATCTACCCACCGCTTCAGACGCCGAACATCCTTAGAGAGCAGTGCTCACTGAAGATTTTCGTGCACTCGGAAGAGTTACGAGGATGATGTACGAACACCAGCACGCGGCGGCGGGCCACCATCAGCAGTATGCAAGGAGCAAGAAGGGGGCCGCGGCGGCTACGGGGCAGGGCTCGGGAACGACTAGGAGGGCGGCGGGGGGCGGGGAGAGGCTGGAGATGGTGGATCTCAGCGGGCTCTCCCTAGACACCCTCCCCAGCCCTTCTCTCAACCTCGGCATCATCTGCAAACTCGACCTCTCCAACAACAACCTTCAGGTACGCGATCGAATAATTTATGCACTCTTCCCTTTTTTCTTCCGGCGAACCGATCTTTTTTTTTTTCCGGTAAGGTTTTCCGGTGACCGGGTGCTTGATATTATTCTTCGGGAGGGAATTTTTGAAAAGAACAAATCAGTCGGAAACTGGATTTACGACGAACATGAGAGAAAAAAAAAAAAAGAAAACCCGTGATATTATTCGTGAAAAAAGATATGAGTCACTTCAACCCAAAAAAATTTCAGATGGTCCTACCAATTTGACAGGAAAGAAAAAAATTAAATCTCTCCAACTTAAAATAATTAAGAGCTCGACTGATTAATAGTAAATTACTTATCTGTTATAATCTAATTATCATTTGCTCACATCGTTAGATAAGTTAGGATAATTTAAGAATTTTGCTTGAACCCTTTAATTTGGTGTACACTGATATTTGGTATTAGGGACTCTAATGTATTTTGTGTAATTTATATTTAATTTGGATCATTAATTACGAGAATAGAATTCTTTTAATCACATGAGTTTTTCATGTCCATAAGATTCAATTTAAGAAAAATAAATGTTAAACTAACTTCAATTTTTGTTTTTTTATGTTTCTTTCTTCAACCTCAAATTGTGGAAAACGAATGCGATACTGTTCAACAAAAGAAATTTTGGTATTTGAAAAAGAGGGTTTAGTGCTGTTAGTACAACTCTCATCTAATAACTTAGAGGTCTATGCTTGATCTCACACGTGAAATTTCCCGTGCCCATTTTGTTCCCTTTCCTTCTACCCTTTCTAAGCTTATATATCTCCTTTGTATACCGAAAAAAAAGAAGAAGAAGAAATTTTGAGATTTTCGTTATTGAGAAACACAACATAATTAGAAGGTAGAAAGACTAGTAAATTATTTTAATCTATTATAATTATGCTATTATTTATTCATTCATTATAGTTTTATCCGTACGTTAGAATTACTGAAAAATCTCTCCATATTTCATGTCTTTATTCCCACGTTCTTGCACGACTCATCCATGGAGAAGTGTCTCATTCATGTTAATTTCTTTGTAGTTTTCAATATGTATAATGACCTCAAGCTGCTGACAAAATTTTCTCTATCAAGTAAAGTTGACCAGATCATATAACAGACAAAGACCCGCTACTAAGAACCTCGGCCCGCCACGGTAAAATTATCGGGCCACCTGACCTGTCCAATAAGTGCATTAATAACTCAAAGTTTCTCTCGTACTATTACGGGATACTGGTAAAATTTGAGTGAAATAAAAAAAAATTCTTTTAAAATAGAAGGTAAGTCAAGTCTCATAGCCACAAACTGTACAATAGATCAACAAAAAAGGTGTTTTAGGATTAATGAATGAGATTGAAATAGGGTTAGGATAGATAAAAAAATATTTTTTAAATAGGCTAATGAGCCGGTCCGATCCTTTATTACAGGTCCAACCTGGCACGCTAATCTGGCCCAGCCCAACAAGATTTAGATCCAATAGGCATTGGCCCAGGCACGGACTTATCCGGTCGGGCCGGAAAGTGTCAAGCCTAGATGTGATGAGAAAATACTGATTAAATTATTTATTTAATAATAATTACTATAATTATTTAGAGATTACTATTTAATTGATGTTTCTCACATGTGAAATTTTTTTCTAAACATTGAAGTCAAACTTACCATAAAGAATCTTTTCAATTTTTATATTCATTTTTTCCTTCTAATATGTAATAAATATTCAAATATTTAGTTTCATAAAAAGAAAATCTGAATGTATTTTCCAGCATAGTTTTAAAAACCGGACCGGACCTGACGGTCGGACCGGGAACCGGACACCAGCCCGGTCCGGTTTTGCTAATTACTCCATTTGCATCAAGGACCGGGTTGGACAGTGTGAACCGGCCGGTTTGATCTGGTTTCCACCGAACCGGTCAAGAAACTGGTCAATGAAGAAAAATAAAAAAAAGTAAAAAAAATAAAAAACAAGAGTCAAAAATAGAAAAAAAAGGAAACCTAAGCTCTAAATTAATGTATAGAATATAGCAATCTTATTTGTAAAGTTGAAATTATAAATTAATGTATAAAATATAACAATTTTACATTCATATTACTAATTTTATACTATTATAAGTATTATTTGTAAAAACCCGGTTAGACCCATCGAACCCCGGTTGAACCCAAGAACCCAAAAACCCATACCTTGACCGGTTTCCGGCCCGGTCCGGTTTTAAAAACTATGTTTTCCAGCATTATTTTTTGGACAAAATCCCAAGATGTTTTCGACTTATTGGAAAGACAACCCTGTCTCGAACGTCCACCTGCCTCAGCTGCGAGGAGCTTATGCATTTCTAAATCGCACCAAAAAATTCTATAATATAATCGCTGGACGGTGAAGTAGCTATGAAAAATGATTGTGGGTAATCAATTATTTTTTAAATTTGAATTAGAATTAAATAAATTTTAATTGGCAGTGGTACCAGCAAAAAAAAAATTAATTGGTTTTTATAAATTCACATATAATAAGCAATATACATCGAACATGATCTTCACATATATTTATTAAAATTCACCATCCAGCAGTTTAAAACTCACTCACGTGCAATTCGATGAGGTTGAGATCACAGGTTTTAGCCTGGCTCCGATCAATATTGTCATAATAGATTCTCGAACTTGTACCTTTGCAGACACCGGATTGGCAGACTATATTAGATCTTTGGTGGTGCAACGTCAATTGGGGTCAACTTTAGCATCGATTATTTAGTTCGTATTATATATTCGTGGCCGAACACGAAAATACGAATATTACGTAATAAGAATGGTCAGGTCGCACCTGCTATTACTCTCTTTTTCATTGATAAAAAAATTAATTAAAGTTGGTGTTCGATTCATGCTTCTGTCCATTCCATTTGGATGATCAGTCTCAACTAATTCAGGGTGGTACATGAATTCGAAAATTTCTTCGTCGGGTGTTGAGATTGTTGTAAGATCTGGTGAAGTTGTGCGTTGAAATTTGACAGAGTATACCGGAGTCGTTAACGGCAAGACTGCTGAACGTGACGGTACTCGACGTCCACTCGAATCAGCTGAAAGCGCTCCCGAATTCCATCGGGTGCCTCTCCAAGCTTCGAGTTCTCAACGTTGCTGGCAACCTTATCGAATCCCTCCCCAAGACCATCGAGAATTGCAAGTAAACTTTCCTGCACCCTCTCTTTCATTTTTTTTTCATCTATTCACTGGATATAATACCTCAAACATTGCCGGTAAGGTAAGGGCGGTATTCTAATGGTCTTAATCTTACTTTCATATGGTTCAATTGGATCGAGCTTCCGAGTTCAAATACATTTACGTAAAATTTGTTTAGAAGGGTTCTTTGGGGGGTTTTAATAGACACTAACTTCTTGTACTCATATTGGGCCTTTAATGTTACTGCGTTGTGCTGGTTGTTCAATTCGTTTAAAGAGTTTGCGGTTGAACACAGAAATATGGACATTACTTAGCATGGTGGTCGACTCACCACATACTCTGCTCTCCTTACATTCAGCAAAAAGAATAAAAACCCACACAAACATGAGTCGGTTGAGATGATTTTGTACATCTTTCCCTTAAACAAGATGTCAGATTTCGATCTTGTGTATGGATAGAATTTTGAGAGAGTTTTATTTTTTATTAAATTGACCTGACTTAAATTTAAATTAGTCAAGACCCATTAGATTTTTTTTGAAAAAATCCAGCCTTTGGCCTTATGAGTCCTAATAAACGTTTTTGTTTCTTCCCTCAGGTCCCTGGAAGAACTGAATGCCAACTTCAACAAGCTTAGCAAGCTGCCCGCCACGATCGGGTTCGAGCTCACCAACCTGAAGAAGCTATCGGTGAATTCCAACAAGCTCATGTTCCTGCCCCAGTCGCTGTCCCACCTGACCGCTCTCCGGGTCCTGGACGCTCGCCTGAACTGCCTCCGGTCCCTGCCGGACGACCTCGAGAACCTGGTCAACCTCGAAACCCTAAACGTGAGCCAGAACTTTCAGTACCTGGAAACCCTTCCCTACTCCATCGGCCTCCTGGTCTCGGTGGTGGAGCTCGACGTCAGCTACAACAAGATCGCAGCCCTGCCAGACTCCATGGGGTGCATGAAGAAGCTGCAGCGACTCTCCGTTGAGGGCAACCCGCTGGTGTCGCCACCCATGGAGGTGGTGGAGCTTGGCCTCAATGCAGTGAAGGAGTACCTGAGCGAGAAGATGAACTCTGGCCATCAAAGCCCGCCAAAGAAGAAGTCTTGGATCGGGAAGCTAGTCAAGTACGGAACTTTCAACGGGACGTCGAGCAATGTTGGTGCCGGGCACCGTGAGCAGAGAGAAGGGTTTATCATGTCGGACTACCGGTCCATCGACGGGCTCACTTCCCCGAGAAACATGGGCATGTTCTCGCCCCGCCGCCTCTTCTCGCCCCGCACCTACTTCTCCAGATGAAAACCATGGCTTGCATGGACTCCTATGGCCTTGGAGTCATGCATATATACATACATATATATATGTGTGTGTGTTTACTGTGTAGAGTGAATTTCTTTCTCCTTTCTCTCCTTCCTTGTTTTTGTTTTCGTATGATTTTTTTTCCATTTTTGTGCAATATGAGATAATTAGGTCATGTAAGTGCCTGAATTCGAATCTCTTACGTTCTCACAATTTTATTTTGTTTTTGTATCTGCAATGTGATAACTCATCATGCAGAAACATGATAGATTTAGGGGTTGTGGAGATCATCACCACCTGAACTCCGGAAAATTCGTGAAGTATTATATATATTTCACTTAATTTTTTGAGATTTTTTTAGATATTATCTAATTCCGCTCCTCCCTTGATTTGTCATATTCATCTTATATTAAGTTTCGTCTCCCTTAAATGAATTTTCTAGATCTGTCCATATATGGCAAAACAACTTACACTTAAGTGTGCCCTTAAACATCCACGCTTAATAACTGAGCACAGGGATGCATTTAGTGAGGCATTAGACGCGATCGTCCCCTTAAACTTGAAAAAATTCCGTGAGATACTATATATGTTTTATTTGATTTTTATCAAATTTTTGTTTCATAAACAGGATGTTTATGTCTTGAACAAATTTTCCAATCTGTTGTGACCGAGCTCAAACAAGATGTTTTTCTTTTGTATTTTGGAAGGGGTTTTTTGCTGGGTTTTCTTTGCCTAGATTTGTATTTTGGTAAGGGTAGTCATAGGCTACAGGGTAGGCAAAGGGTATTCGAATTTGGGAACTCAGCCTCTCTAGGTAATAGCCCACGATGGGCAGCCCTGGTGGTGGGGGTATTGGGAGGTCTTCTAAGACCTCTTGAGTTCAAATTCCTAGAGACGCATTCCTCGTGAGTGGGAGTTTTATAACCTTCGAATCCGTTAAATTCACCTGACTTACCCAACACATGTAGTTTGCGAGCTATTGCATGTGCCATGAGGAGGAGGTGTCGTAATTACCTCTAGTCGGACCCGAAAAACGTTCAGATACCTCTATTATAAGAAAAACCTCTCTAGGTAACATCTTGTTGGCAAAAAAAAAATATAGGTAATATAAAAATAAATTTTGTACTATTAGACCAGTATGATGGTTATTACATTCGGGTAGTGTTTAGATCAGTGATGGATTTAGGGGGGTGCAGGGGGCGATTGCCTCTCCGAACTCGGGAATTCTATGAGATTCTATGCAAATTTTACTTGATTTTGTCTCATTTTTATTGAATATTATATAGTTCGCCCCCCTCGAATTCTTCATCTTAATTCCATATAGAGTTTCGCCCCCCGTATAAACTTTTTGGATCCGTCCCTGGTTTAGATCGATGTAAAGTAAAAACTTTACATGCGGCTATTTTACATTAACCTTTACAATGTTTAGGAAGGAAATTGAGCACATTTTTATATTCCCAAAATTTTTCCGGGGCCCAAGTAACATTCTCGTAAAGTGATCGCAGGGAGAAATACCAAAATTATGGGGATTTACATGTGGGACCCACAAGACAATGGTTGGACTCGACCATGTAAAGCTGGGGCTCGGAGTTGGGGGCGTTTGGTTCGAATGTTATAAAATTATGAAAGAATATTAAATTACATGAAAAATGATTAGTTTATATGGAATGAAAGTTATAAAGTGAAATTACTGTATCTGATAAATACTTTAAATTCGGTGCATGTTTAGTTTGCCGTAGAATCAACAATTTTTTCAGAGAAAGTTAAAAATTTTACTTTGTCGGGCCATCTGTACTTTTTCGGGCCCTCGCTCTGCTCCTGTAATGAAAATGCAGGGGAAGAGCTCTGCGCATTGTCAGATTGCAAAGTTGAAGACCCATTTTACCCTTTTATGATTTCAACCATTGGAGAAAGAAAAAGGACATATTTGTAAAAGCGCATAATTATCTATCATATTAAATATTATAATATTATATTTTCATTAATTTTTTCACTCATCTAAAATATATGTTAAATATAACAATTTCATATTATAACTCATATTTAATGTAAAATAATAATTTTTTTCATAATTTAATTCTCTATCATAATCTAATAATACTTAAATCAAATGACTCCAATAGTAAAGTTGTTGGAAATGTAGCATAATAATAGTTGGCGTGATAGGAAATAAATTTAATTTTACCATAATACCCTCATTTACTATTAGGCAGTACACGTGAGCATTGGAGGGAGGAAGGCAGCAGGGAGGGTAAAGTGGGTGACTAGTCATGTCGGCCCGGCCTGGCCCATATTCGGCTGCACAACCGCAGCGCGCTATATCCCGATGCTGCCCCTAGGGTTTTAGTCACCGTTGGAATTTGAGAAATCGCATCTCTCTGTCCGTGAAACCTACAGTCCCCAATCCTCCTTCCTCACCATACGCTGAGAAGAAGCGCCGCCCCCGACGGAGCAATGGACGGAGCCGTGGCCGGTCCGTCGCTGGTGAAGCAGCTGGCATCCTGCAACCAGACCCTCCGGCAACGCGCTCTCCGCCTCCTCCTCAAAACATGGTTGCCCGCCCAAACCTCAATCCCGGACTCCGAATTCAGGAAGCTCTGGAAGGGACTCTTCTACTGCGTATGGCACGCCGACAAGGTACAGTTCCAGTCTCAGCTTATCAACCGCCTGTCCTCCATGCTGCTTGCCCTAGATCTGCACCTCTCCGTACAGTACTTTTCCGTCTTCCTCTTCACCATGCGCCGAGAGTGGAACGGCATAGACGGTCTCCGTCTGGACAAGTTTTATCTGCTGATTCGTAGGTTTTTGCATTCAGTCTTCGCGCTTATGAAGAAATATAGATGGGATTCAGAGCTTGTGGGTAGGCTCGTTGCGGTTTTGGATGAGAGGACAATTGGGGACACTGATCAGGTTCAGGGGAATGGCGTTAATTACCATATTGCCAGTGTCTTCTTCGAAGAACTCAGGACCTTCTTGCCTCTTGAACTGGAAACTCTTCACTTTTTGCTTAAGCCCTTTCTGCATGTAATGGGGAGTTCCCCTGATAAGGTATTGTTGGGGAAGATTAGGTCAAATGTGTTTGACGTGTTACTGACCAATGGGAAGAAGTTCCTGGAGGCCAAGAAGCGTGGTGCAGATGTAGATGCAAGTGATGATGTTGCAGTTTATGGGACTGTGGCCTTGAGGATGGGATTAGCGGGTAGGTTCTTCGAGATGGGCTCTTCTGCCGATTGCTTTCAGGGGAACAGGAAGCTCTTGTTTGCTTTGCATGAGGAGTTCTTAAAGTTGGAGAAGGAATTGGAATCTTCCGGTGTTGAGATTCCTCTTCCGGAACCTGAAGATCACGTCAATGATGATGAGGAGGAAGTGCCCATCTTAGTTCCTATTAGCGCTGTTAATCCTTCTGAGAAAGCTGCAAACGGTACTGCTGTTAAAACTCTGAAGAAACGCAAGAAATTGAAAAAGAAATCTGGTAGTGTAAGTGATGAGAAGGGAAGGAAGGCAAAGAAGAGGAAGGATGTGATTTCAGAAAATGTTTCGCTGGATAAGGAGAACAACGATCCTGTTCAGTCAAGTTGTGAGAACTTGGCAGGGGAACAGATTAATAGTGGTGAGGCTCTGGTGTTTGATGAGTCTATGATGTCAAACCTCCAAATGCAATTTGAGAAGGTTGCTGCTGAAGAGGGCTTAAGCGAAGGCATGGAAAGCGCTTTTGATTCTGTAGAGGCCTCAGCAAATGGTGATTCTCTGAAGAAGAGAAAAAGAGGGAAGACCAAAGAGGGGCAGCAGCCTCAGACCTTGGAGGTTGGAGATCAAGCAGCTGATGAGGACTTACTTTCTGCTAAGAGTGGAGAGAAAAGTGTAAAGAAAGTTAGATTCTCCATGAAGAACAACTTGGTTTGGAAGCCCCACAATCCCCTGCCTCCAGAAAGTGTAAGAATACCGCCTTCTGTTACACCCCGGGGGAGTGCCCTCAAGAAAGGGCTATCTCCAGGACCCATAAAAGAGTCACCTCCCTCATCAAGCAAGGTGAAGCAGAGAGCCCGTACCGTAAGGAAGATCAAGAAGAAAACAATAAAGAGCACATCCCCTGCAGTCAAACGCCTGAAGAAGCTAAAAGCATCTTCCCAGTAATCCATCTGTAAAATGAGGTTGCAGATAACAGGTTTTACGCTTTTCTATTTCGATTTTGGGATTCCATCATGTTATGATAACTCGTTCTGTCCCTTTCTTTTAATCTGGTTTGAAGAAGTTCGGTGGCAATATCAACAGCGATATGATTTAGTGTGCCATGGTCCCTAGTGCTTTAATTTAACAGTGACCCATGCTGCCTAGGTTATCCAATATCAATAAAGGACTGTGGGGTTGACATGTGCACTGGGGAATTTTGTAGCACAGGTTGAATTGAAGAAGGGCAGGATCAACTGTGGCGGTTTGATCCTAGGGGACTTCATTTCCATTTCCATGCATAAACCTGTTAATTTTCTTGGGATGGGTCGGTCTCAGCACCTGCTATATTTCAAGGTAACCTGCTAGGACCATGCAAAAACAGTATCATTCTAGAAATTTTGGGCGCATACTGGGAAGGTGTAAGGAAGAAAAAAGTATGGTCAAATAAATGTGAAAAGCCTTCTCACCATCAGCTGGGGAGTAGTCTTGCACTTTGGTGAAAGAGAGAAGACAATCAGGGGAGCCTTCATATTCTGCTGCTGTTCATCTATCTGAGGAACTGCCCGTGACCTACTTGGTGGTTTGCTGAAATGGAATTACTGGAGTAGAGTTGATTAGGAATGATTGAAAACTGGACTTGTGGTTTAATGAATGATTCACCCTGTCCCTGTCCAAGCAAATGAGAGGACTTTTTCATGTAAGATTTTGGGCGGTGTCTGATCAGACTTAGTGCTTAAATTTTACGCGTTCAACTAAAGCGGGTTGGCTGAGAGTGGTCCGCATCTCTTCCCTTTAGACAATATGTTTCTCAGGTTCTAGTATTGCAAACAGAGAAATTTCATTGTTTGTAGAGCCCTGATCCACATAGGTTTGATTCTAGCTCGAGCCTAGATCTGTCAAAGCACATTAAACTTTGGATGCGGGGTGGCATGTTTGTACTTGTTTAATAGAATTAGTGTTAGATTAAATAGAAGTGAATGTTGCTTGGTAGAGGCAAAAGTTAAAAATACTGAAGCTTTGGGATTAACTTTGCATAGTAGTCCATCACTTAACATTGTTTCATTTCACCTCTCAACCCGTTATTTTTCGCTAATTTCAGAAAATAAAAAAAAATGCAAAAGTTTTAACAAAGATACAAAAACCGATAGCACTAGCGGAGGCCCAGCCCGAGCCCAAGCTGCCCGGACCATTGCCGTTCTAGGACGATGGTGACTTATACTAGGACCATTTGTTTGTGTCGTCTTTTCCAGAAATTTTCTCATGATATGTTGTTGATTTAATGAAGCAAAGGCACGGGGTGTCTGGTCGCTGGATTCTGTCCTTTCCAAGAAGGTTCTTGGACCGGAGAACCAGTTGTGTCTATTTGAAGGGAGTTTGTTTCTTAATCTTTTGGAGAAACTGTCGTATGATTCTTGGCGTGACATTATCGACCATACGGTGGAATTCTCGGGTTATCAAACGTTTCGAGCGAGCAATATTTTCTCCAAATTAGTAAGTTAGAAGGTCCATTTAGATTTCCCACCGACATGTGTTGAATATGTTCTTTGCTGCCGCGGGGTTGCAAATGAAAACCCAGAAAACTGAAAAGCCGGAAAGGAGGGAAAGAAAAAAGGCCAACAGGATTTGAAGAAAACAAAATTAGGGGATCTGTATCCGAGAGTGACCCAAAATAAAGTAAAAATATTATGTCATATTTAATAATTTATCTTATTTTTAGACTTTAAGGTGATATTTTTAAATTTTTAAACTTAAATTTTGAATTATTTTTTTTATTCATATTCATATTCTTTAACTTATTAATGCACCAAAACATTTATAATTAGCATTTATTATAATAAATAATAAATACTATTTTTTATTTTTTGTATTTAATTTATTTTTATATTGGAAAATAGCATCTCGTTTGTAAAATTTTCACTCAAAGTTTTGAACTCGTTTCTAATCTAAAAATTTAGACAATTAGCCGGCAATATCTAATTCTCTTATAAATCATGAGTTTTTCTATTGATTGTTTGTTATGGAATTCATTATCAATATTCACCCTCATGTGATAGTTCACACTTGGCACGTGTTCTTAAACATTCGTTCTCAGGAACTGACCTCGAGCTGAATATTTTTCTCCTATACTTGGGTGAGGGGGATAACTGACTGTGAGCCGAGTATTTATCTTCCGATCTCAGGTTAACAACTGGCCTTGAGCTCCTCACTCTGGCTTGCACGTGCTACGAGCCCACACCGTAATCTGCCATAATGCTATGTAAAATTTCACCTAAACCTATAAGAGATTAGACCCATTTCCACATAAAAGTTTAAACTATTAGGGATACTAGTCAATTTCTCAAAAAACTCGATCTGCTTGCACACTCCCTGAATTCATGAAAGAAGCATTATTAACTGGTGTCTCTCTCACAACATGTTTAAAAAGGTTGGACGCTTTTATCTGTAGACATATCTCGTAAACCTCAAAAATATAATCTAAGCAAGAAACGAATCATGTGATAATTCACACAAGACACCACCTTACTCTTTATCGAATCTGAACTAGCTAAAATCTATTTCTGACTTACTAGCATAGACCTATACAGAAGAAGATTCATATACGGTGTAGAAAATTTGCCTCCCTCGAAGTCCCGGCTGTGACCGATGCGCACCGAAAAATCTTTCATGTCTTGTAGCTTCTTGAGGCGCAAATTCGATGTCTTGTAGACCTGTCGATTGGAACAACCTTGGAATTGCTCGGTCGTGCATTTCAAAATTCCTTGGAGAAATGTGTGGCCAATCACAATCAATGGGAGCTTGGCAACTCTTTGGACGGCCTCAATAATTGGAGAAAGTCTTGTGCGTAATGCGCACGCCACGTGACAGTGCTGATATGATATCACAAGCCAATTAAATTAAGTCATTTTTAAGATTATTTTTTTCCTTTATTAGCTTGTGACACCACGTTAGTGAGAAAGTTTTCAGTGGAATGATTATATCACATTAGCATTGCTTACGTGATATATCCGTCCAATAAGAATTCACCATTTACATATTCTTTCCAATTAGAATTTACCATTTATTAGATTTTTTTCATATTTTTACCATCTATATATTATTTTCGATTTGGTTTCACTATTTATTTAATATTTTTTTTATTTTTTAAAAGATTTTTTAGAATTTAATAACTATAATTGTATAATTATTGATTACATGTCAAGTTGTAATTGGACGGATATACCATGTAAGCGATGTTGACGTGGTATGACCACTCCACGTTAGCAGTGTCACGTGGTGTATCCGCTATATATGAGACTCTATCCGATTATTGGGGTTCCCTTCCGCCACTGCTCCAATTCCATTGGCTGCGTCGTCCACTCCAAACCCGTCTCCTTACGCCCAAGCCCTTGCTTCCATCTAACTCGAAAACGACGGGGGAAGGGCAGAGTTGACGATTTGATTTGAGCTTTTCCGATGCGTATCAAACTCTCCCTCCCTCTTCTGTTTCAGTGGCGAAACAGAGAGTCTAAACTAACGAGGGAAACGGGATTCAACGCGGTTGGTATGTTTTTTTATATGAAAATAAGAGATTACAGATTAAGAATAAAATAAATACTGATACTTTCTTTGAGATAATCAACTAAGACAATTCAATCTGTAGCATAGGTTTTTTCAATATACTGAAGTTCCATAATGAGAGAGCGGACAGAATTTTCCCATGAATCCCGGCCCAATCAAGATTAATCTCAAGGTGTCTTTCAGCTGGTCCGGTGATATTGTATGGTTCAAACCAAGAAAAGAAGAACAGAAAGAGGGCTTGGTCTAATAGTACTGCTCTTGACCTGAGATTAAAATGTCATATGTTCGAGTGAGATTCCTTGTACCATTTTATTCATTTTTTCCTTTTATCCCCTTCTATACCTACGTATTTCCTTTGTACACCGAAAGTTCTTCAATGATCATACAAATTAATTGATGAAAAATATTTTTAAAAAAAACAATGCTAAGAAGGGAAGCATGATTTTGTGCAGTTGATATGCCCTCGATTTGAAATTACGAGGTCCTAGCTCGGCTCTTTTTATTGGAACTGCATGTATCCTTTTATTTCTCGAATCTTCCTATTCCGTTAGAAGTTACAGATCTATTTTATAACTAAAAAAAGATTGATATTTAATTCAGGAGAGGCTATCCATTAGAAGAGTTGTGGTACATTAAAATATTCCATCTGTCATCCACCTATACGACTGAGATGATACGTGATGGTCGGTATATGATTATCTTATATTTTAAGATTCTTTTTTTTTTAATAAAAGTGGGATTAACCTTTTTTTTTTCTTGTTATTTTGGCTTGGTGAATCGATGTTTGGTTGCATGGAATCCAGCTGAGTCTTGGCTGGCAAAATATCTGTCGTCGAAAATGTCGTGCCCTCTTCGGAATTTTTAAGAATAATAGATTAATTGACTATTTTGACCCGGACTAATCCTTCCTCATCTGTCGCTCGACCTTAGCCACCAAGTGCTTTCAGTCCGCCCGACTCCTGCACTGTAACTAAGATATTATTTATACAATTTTCACTTGAACATATAAGAGTATTGAATTTATTTTCACCAAAAATCTTAAAGTATTAGGCGGTGGTATCCAATTTTCTTATAGACATAAGTTTATTCTTCAACCCAGTTGATGTGGAATTTAATTCTCAACGTCCGCTCTCACGTGGCGATATGTTCACACTTAACACAAGCCATTAAACACCCGCCATCAATAAAGAACATCGAGTCAGACATTTTTCTTCTGATCTTGAGTAAGGGAGATAAACTACCACGAAGTGAGCCTTCTCTTCCATCCTTGAGTTAACGTACGAGTTGGACTTTTTCCATATTCGATAAACTAACAACGAGCCCGGCATTTTTTTCGATCTCGATTCACACAAAAGTCTAGTATGATGTGAGTTCAGGATCCACGTGAGATTCAATGGACATACACTATAAGAAAACTGTTATTTTTTGACGGATGGATCCGCCAGCAATCCGTCGAGAAAGCTTCTCGACAGATACGTGCCGTCGCATTTTCCCTTGTCGGGAATTTAATGTCGACTGATTCTCGGTGGATATCCGTTGGAAAATAAAGAACTGCCGACAATATATTCGTAGATAATTACTGACGGCTCGCCACTCCCGACGGATTATCGATGGATTATCCGTCGTTAAATCCCTTGGAAAATTCCAGGTATCAGTGCGTTTTACAAATATTGATATATTTTATTTTATAACTATTTATATGTTAAATTTATCAATCATATAAATTAATAAAATATAATTAATATAAAATATTGAGCCAATCAAGAAAGTAAAGTTTATTAATTAGAATTATTTACAATATTTATCCGGAAAAAAAAGAACAATACAAATAAAATTTCGGGGTGGACATCGACGGCCAGAGTTGGGCTCGAGGGGCCGGTAGTGGCAGTCAGTGGCTTGGGTGGCCTCGGTGGGTCTGCTTGACACTTGGGTTGGCTCTTGAAGGGTTTGGCCAGGGCTTGGGGTGACAGTCGGTGGTTCAGTGGTGATGGAAGTGACGGGAACGGTGAGAACGGGGGTCCAAAAGGTGGGAGAGGCCGGAACGGCGGGCCAAACGAAAGCAGGAAGTGACAAGAACGGCTTGAACGACTAGAGATGGTGTGGTCGGAGGGAGGAGGTAGGATGAGCCGATGCTAGAGGTGGCGCGACTGGAGGTAGGAGGACACTGAAGGGAGGAGGCTGGGGAATTGAGGAGGCACGAAAGAGAGGATTTGGGAATCAGGGTAAGGTGGAGGGGAAATAATGTGGGGATATTTGTAAAATTTTTAAAAAATTTTGAAGTTTTTCTTATATATTTGTGCTAATTTTTAAAAATACTATAAAGTTATGCTAGTTATAAAATTCATTCTTTTATTAGTACTATAAAAATTTTTACCTCTATTATTTATTATAATAAATACTATTTTTTATTTTTTGTATTTAATTTACTTTTATATTGAAAAATAGCACATCTTTTGTAAATTTTTCACCTGAACTTATAAGAGTTTGAAATCCGTTTCCAACTCAAAAGTTTAAAAAATTAGGTGGTGGTATCAAATTCTCTTACAAATCATGAGTTTTTCTATTGATTGTTTATTGTGGAATTCATTATCAATATTCACCCTCACGTGACAGTTCACACTTGGCACGTGTTCTTAAACATCTGTTCTCAGGAGCTGATCTTGAGTCGAATATTTTTCTCCTATACTCGGGCGAGAGGGATAACTGACTGTGAGCCGGGTATTTATCTTCCGATTTCAGGTTAACAACTGGCCTCGAGCTCCTCATTCTGGCTTGCGTGTGCTACAAGCCCACATTGCAATCTGCCATAATGCTATGTAAAATTTCACTTAAACCTATAAGAGATTAGACCCATTTCCACATAAAAGTTTAAACTATTAGAGATCCTAGTCAATTTCTCAACAAACTCGATCTGCTTGCACACTCCCTAAATTCATGAAAGAAGCATTATTAATCGGTGTCTCTCACAACACGTTTAAAAATGTTGGATGCTTTTATTTGCAGACATATCTCATAAATCTCAAAAATCTAATCTGAGCAAGAAACGAATCATATGATAACCCACACAAGACACAACCTTACTCTTTATCGAATCTGAACTAGCTAAAATCTATTTTGACATGTTGGCTTAGACTCGTATAGAAGAAGATTCATGTACGGTGCAGAAAATTAACCTTCCCCCGAAGTCCCTGTTGTGACCGATGCACCGAAAAATCTTTCATGTCTTGTAGCTTCTTGAGGCACAAATTCGATGTCTTGTAGACCTGTCGATTGGAACAACCTTGGAATTGCTCGGTCGCGCATTTCAAAATTCCTTGGAAAATGCCAATCGCAATCAATGGGAACTTGGCAACTCTTAGGAAGGCCTCAATAATTGAAAAAAGCCTTCTGTCTAATGAGTGTATCATGTAATAATACTGATATAGTATTATAAATAATTAAATCAAATTATTTTAAAGGTTTTTCCTTTTAGGATTTTTTTGTTTTATATTTTATTAAAATATTCTAAAAATAACTGAATCATATTGGTTCATAATATCACGTCAACACTACCATATGGTGTACTGGTTACACAAGACCTTCTCCAATAATTGGGGCTCCCCTCCACTGCTGCTCCAATTCCATTGGCTGCGTCATCCACTCCAAACCCATCTCCTTGGGTCGAAATTCTGGCTTCCATCTAAACTCGAAAACGACCGGGAAGGGCAGAGTTGACAATTTGATATAGTACTGCTCTCGACCTAAGATTAAAAGGTTCTTTGTTCAAATCTTATAGGTAAGATTATCTATATCGTTTTATTTCCTTCTTCTTTTATCCCTCCTTTGTACGCAGAAAGTTCTTCAATTATCATACAAATTAATTGATAAAAAATATTAAGAAAAAACAATAGTAAGAAGGAAAACAGGGTTTTATACAGTTGATATGGCCTTGAATCAAAATTAGGAGGTCCTAGTTCAGTTCTCTTTACGGGAACTCTATGTATCCTTTTATTTCTCGCATATTCCTATTTCATTATAAGTTATTTTATAACTAAAAATAAGATTGAGATTTAATTCAGGAGAGGCTGCCTATTAAAAGAGTTGTAGTATATTAAAATATTCTATCTGTCATCCACCTATAAGTCTGAGCTGATAGGTGATGGTCGGTATCTGATTATCTTATAATTTAAGAGTTTTTATTTTTTAATTAAAGTGGGATTAACCCTTTTTTTTTCTGTTAAAATGAAAAAACTTGTTGGGAGGGGTTGTTGGGGTTGGGGGGTGCGGCGGCAACCGTGGTTTTATTTCTCATTTATTCATTTTTGGCTCGGTGAATCGATGTTTGCATGGAATCCAGATGAGCCTTGGCTGGCAAAATCTCTGTCGTCGAAAATGTCGTGCTCACTTCGGAATTTTTAAGAATAATGAATTAATTGACTATTTTGACCCGGACTAATCCTCACCTGTGGCTCCACCTTGGCCACGAAGTGCTTTCAGTCCGCCCTGGCTCCTGTACTGTAAGTAAAGTTTGATATTATACACAGTGCAGATCTATAAAATTTTCATCTTAGACTATAAGAATCTAAAATTTATTTTTACCAAAAATCTTAAATTATTAGGTGATAATACCGTATTTTCTTATAGATATAAGTTTGTTCTTCAACCCAGTCGATGTGGAATTAACTCTCAACGTCCGCTCAAGTGGCAACATGTTCATACTTAACACGAGCCATTAAACACCCGCTCTCAATAACTGACATCAAGTCAAACATTTTTTTTGGTCTCGAGCGGGGGAGGCAAACTACTATGAGGTGAGCCTTCCCTTCCATCCTTGGGTTAACGTACGAGTTGGACTTTTTCCATATTCGATAAACTAACGAGCTGGGGATTTTTCTTCCAATTTCGATTCACACAACGGTCTAGCGTGGTATGAATTCAGGATCGAGATATGGTTCAATGGACAGATTTTAGTTGCTGTACGGGGATGCAACTGGTCGGACCGTCCTAACTCTCCTTCCACGACCATGAATTAAACCACACGCGATCAAAACACAAAACCTGACCATCATAGCTCACATCCTACGCAAGGACGCTGGCGCGGCTCAGTTCGCTCCCAAGATTCGATCATCCATCACATTATTTACATATGAGAGGATACAACAATGTCCTATCAACCGATTTGTTTTTCTCCCTAGCACAGACTCGACACGTCGAAACTAATCTGCAAAATGAACTCGTAATAATTACTGAGACAGGACCCGTGCACTCGTTTCACATTTTTTGTCTCCTTTAAGAATAGAGATAAGAGAGCCAGCTTTGCGTGAAAGCAACATTTGACCCTATCGAGACCAATGAATGATCCTATGTCGTTTTTGGGACAGTCTGGAGAAAAATTGATCAACTTAAATATCACATATTCCACCATTATTGCATACCTTATATAACAAACTTTACGATTTAATCGTTAAACCGTTCAACAGTTCAATCAAACAACTTATGATCAATGATACATATTATATAAAAAAATTCAGTGTGCTTGAAATTATTTTTACGCATCTATTGAACGGTCCAGCGATTGGACCGTAAAACTTCCTGTACTATACAATTTGGATTTCGATCCCAGCCAAGACTCCTTTCGAGTCAGCCCGCCAAAGCTGTTTCTATATAATTAACATAAAATATCGACCAATCAGAACAAATTTATCTCTCTACTCCACGTCGGATCAGAGTGCAATTATTGATATTGGTTAAACTGGTTTACCAGCTGTGACCCGAATTATAATATATGGGCAAATTACATATATATATATATATATATATATATATATTGTAACATAACAATGACAGACAGCCTTGGATCACGAATAACCGGCACGACAGCGTTTATGACCGGCACGAGACATCTTGTGTCGGTCCTGGAAGACAAGTGGACTTTGTTGAATCCCGATGACAAAATTATAAAGAGATCACTCCCATAATTAACATTTTGATTAAGACAAACACAGAACTCGGATTGTCAATGACACGATAAAAAGCCTATAGATAGATCAACTTTTTCCTCATGGGTCAATCAACTACTCATTTTAGTTGCTCTTGAAGATTTTTTTTTAAAGAGTTTCCAAGATCTAATTCTCTCTTATAAAAACATCGGAATGGAACATGTGTGTAGACTAGCTCAACAATTACGTTATTTCTCTGCCCGTGAGACTCTACAGAGTCGAGGAGAGTTGCCCAACTAGTTCGCAACCTTTACTGTTTGGTTACGTTGAAAGGGCTTCCTATCCCCGTTTTTGTTCTGATCAATCTGCTTTTCATTCATTAGATTCTATTTTGCCCCGTTTCACTACCAAAATCTACATGTATAGGCATATGATTGCATGAAATCGTGCTTCGTATGGTAAAAATCTACATGATGTGACAGCTAATGCTGACGTGTTAAATATTCATTAGTAGAATTCACTGTTGATATGGTGAGCTGAACTCTTTCAAGGATCCGTCACAGAAGTGCGATGAGAAAGGGAGATTTTTATTATAAATTTATTTATTTGTTAGATTTTTTAAAACTTTTTATTTTAAAAAATAAAAACCTAAAACAGGAGCACAAGTTGTTGGGATATCTATCTACAAAACGTACGTCATGGCTTTTTTCATGTCTGTCGTGCATTATCTGCACACTGCCCTTCTTGGAAAGCTCCTCACCCCAATTAATGACATTGGCCGCCTGGGCCCTCATGTTTTACTTCTTCTCATCATCGTTCCGACTAAGTCTAGCTAGAAGCTACAATTTTATTTTTAATGAGAATTTTTTTATTCGTGTACGTGGTGCGGGGTCATCTGATCACCTGATTTATCGATTCTTATTATAAAAGAGACATGTGAACTTACCAGAAGAATCGAGAAATTGTGATACGAGGAAAGATGGTCTACAAAACTTTGTAGGAAAGGGGAACGAGAAAGAGTATGAGAAACCATATGGGAGAGTTCCATATAGAACTTGAATTCTTAGTAATACTTAGTCCTTTACCAAATATAACCTTTTTCTGGTTACGAAGAAAATTAGTACAAAGATCTCTTTACTTTGTTAGATTCAATCGTTAACACCTTTCTCACGTGGTAATATGGTTTATACTTGTGGTGTAGCGTTAAACATCAGCTCTCAATAACTAATATCGAGCCGATCATATTTCTCCCTATTTCGAGCGAGAGGGGCAAACTGTCATGAGGTGAACATCTTTTTCCGTCCTCGAACTAACAGATGAGTTGGATATTTTCTTCCGTGCTTGACTTTATTTCGGTCTCGAGCTTATTTCCCATGGACTCCACGCTCTGGCCCGAGGAAGTGCAAGGCCATACAATAGACTGTTTTGATACCGTGTAAAATTTTCGTAGGACGTGTTCACTGATCTAAGCTTAATAAGTGGCAGTACCCGATTGTTCTTATAAATCGGGATCATTTTTATTAATTGCACGATGCGGAGATTCAATCCTCTAACGTCAAAGATGATATCTATGTACCAAGCCATTTTCGAACCTTATATAATCCTTGAAAAAGGCATACACATCCATGAATCATTCCTGAGCTGTTCGCCCTCTGTTAATGACCCAGAGCGACCGGTGGTATTGCTTTGAAAACGATTGGTGGGATCAAACTTAACGTTGGATGCACCTTCCTGTTGAATCACGTTTCGAGTTCAAGTTCTGTGAACATATTAGAAAATCCATAACCGGAAGAATTTGACCCTTCTACCAGACTGAGTCGATTCGATTCTAAAGCATCCAGCACGTAGTGAACTTCTAGATGAAAAACAGCTCAAGGAAGTCTGGCTGTATATGTAAAAGGGGACAGCTGTTTACTACGAGGATCAAATTGAAACCAATCGATGCTTTCATCCTATTTCTTCGTAGCTGGGGTCTCTCCAATCGTCCCCACCCCTCTCTGTCTCTCATTCTCTCTCTCAATATTGTGTGAAATCAGTATACCACGTGACTGTATTAATAAAATATTATAAATTTATAATACTTAATTATTTTAAAATTCCTTAATAAAATCCATTTTTAAAAAAATAATTATAAAATTTTATTAATTTATGATATGGTAGTATAGGGGTTTCTCTGCTGATATCACTTTTACCAAATCCAAGTCAACCTCAGCGTCTCACCCACGCGTACCATTTTCCCAACCACTTTAACTCTAACTCCATTCATTGCAGGAGCCCCCACCCTCCCCCCGTACCCCTCTACACAGAAAAAAGTCTTTCCATTCTATACGCAAGAAAGCCTTTGATAATTTTTAGGTGAAACGAGTTTATAGATGTAGGATAAATTTAATTAGTAATTAATTTATATATTAGTAAAAAGTCATGCTATATCTAAAAAGTAAATATTATTAATAAATATAAAAATATAATGTAACTTTTTCATGATCTTGTTGAACGGATTCACAGGTGATGTGGTGTTGCGAGCTCAACCCATGTAAAAATCTCAATTGGAAGAGAGTCTTGGGTGCAATAAGTGGAACGAGTATATCACGTGACAGTATTGATGTGATAACACGAGCTAATAAGATTTAATTATTTTTAGAATTTTTATATAAAAACTTAAAAGGAAAAAAATAATTGTAAAAATAATTTGATTTGATTGATGTAAGATATTATATAGACAAGTCACGTGATATACTCATTACATACAAAACTTCCTCATCAGTCGGGAGAGTTTTCTATCTATCGGGTATATCATGTATAAATGTATTACAAGTAAATGAATGTTTAACATATTAATATATTATTTACATTCTGTCATATATTTTTAATTGTTTTGCTGATATTTTTATTTATGTTATATGTGTGTGTATATATATATATATGTAAAATACAATATCATTACATCTTATACGTCCCATACTACTCTCTCCCCTCTCTACATATCTCCCTATATATATGCCTTCAGCCAAATTCCATGCACTTCACCAAAGACCACATCCCCCTTAAGATTCTCCAATCTTGACCTTTCCCTCTTATCTCCCTTTCCCTAAGCAAGATGTCTTCTGAAAGCTGCTTTCCTAAGAAGGTGGCCGTGGCCGGGCCCACACTCCTCCTCGGCCTCCTCGTGGCGGCGGTAGCCGCTGGCAACTTCTACCAAGACTTCGATCTCACCTGGGGCGACGGTCGCGCCAAGATACTGAACAACGGGCAGCTCCTCACGCTGTCCCTCGACAAGACCTCGGGTTCTGGATTTAAGTCCAAGAATCAGTACTTGTACGGTAAGATTGACATGCAGCTGAAGCTCGTGCCCGGAAACTCCGCCGGAACAGTTACCGCTTACTATGTGAGTTCTTGTTACTATATTTGTGTACGTCATCATTTCCAGCAACAGTCATATATCATAGACGAATAATTGTTCAACACGTTAGTAAAAATATCTACATATACTGTACTAAAGTGTTAAACACACTATGGTGTCTTGTGACACCTGCCACGTGACGTCCCCGTTATCCAAAAGACTCTCCTCCAACAAAAGTAATGTATGTGCGCCGTATTTCTTTCGGTGTATGGCTAACTGGTCGTGGTTCGATGTTTGCTGCAGCTATCGTCTCTAGGATCAACCCATGACGAAATCGACTTCGAGTTTCTCGGAAACCTGAGCGGGGACCCTTACATCCTGCACACGAACGTGTTCACCCAAGGCAAAGGAAACAGGGAGCAGCAGTTCTATCTCTGGTTCGACCCCACCAAGGATTTCCACACCTACTCCATCCTATGGAATCCTCATAGCATCATGTACACATCCCTCTCTCTCAGTCTCACTGTTACAGAATAAATAGTTATGATGATTTCAAATCTTGCTACTCGCGAACAATCAGGCTTTGCCTTGTGTCTGACGATCGAATCGGTCCAATTTTCCCCCTTTCTGTCTAGATTCTCCGTGGATGGAACACCCATAAGAGAGTTCAAGAACCTGGAATCGAGAGGGATCCCGTTCCCGAAGAGCCAGCCGATGTGGCTGTACTCGAGCCTGTGGAACGCCGACGACTGGGCAACGAGGGGCGGGCTCGTGAAGACCGACTGGAGCCAGGCACCGTTCACGGCCTCGTACCGAAGCTTCAACGCCCTGGCCTGTGTCTGGTCCTCTGGAACCTCGTCGTGCTCCTCGGGCTCGAGCAACTCGTGGCTCTCGCAGTCCCTAGACACGACCGGGCAGCAGAGGATCAAGTGGGTGCAGAAGAACTACATGATCTACAACTATTGCACCGATACCAAGCGGTTCCCGCAGGGCCTCCCGCCAGAATGCTCCATTTCTTGAGACACAAGAGTTTAAACATTTTGTGAACTTAAGAAAAAAAGACAAAAGTGGCGGCCCTTTCTTTTCCCTGTTCTGTGAATAAGAATGTACGTATGTCTGTGTCATAGTGTTCATGGAGTTGTCGTTATTATTTATTATTATATTTTCTTGCTGTGCTTCGAATAAATGAAATTATATATTATGCACGTGGACGTTGCGTTAGAAATTCTGCGAAATTCCGGGTATTTCTTAAGGTTGAAATAATGGTCGGTCAAGGTACCTTTGTAGGCAAATTCTGGCCTTTTTCAGTGGACTAATCAAAGATGGACGAAAAGGTAAAATAAATTTAAAAAAAAAGGAAAAGATAAAGACGAGACAAGTATAATGACATCTAAAATCTTGTGTTTATTTTTTTAATGAGAAAGTGTACTTGATATAGTTAATATTTTTCTCAACTTAAAATTAAGTGATTCTAAATTTGATTCTTATATCAGTGAAATTTCATGTACTTTCATTGCATACCCAAAAAAAATTCAAATCTCAAATCTAAGCAAAAATGTCCCCAACGCATAAATCTCACGTCATAGTTAAAGAAAGTCTGTCGAAGTTTCAATGTTTCTAGAACATTTGACAATGAATCAAATTCACATACATAGAATTTTCTTTCATAGTCATTTTACCGTCTTTCAAAAATAATAAATCAAAAATATTAGTAGACTCTACTGTCAAATTTAAATTTCATATAAATAAAAAATTTATCGAGAATGTTTGAATAATCAGAACTATCATTGTCTAGATATAAGGTGGTTCATATAGGAAGAAAAACGAAGAAATCACGATGCTTTGCCGTTCCATTTGCAAACGTAATAGGGATTTGACGAAATGTTTGTTTCCACAGCCGTCGCATCAGCCGATGACTGTAGTATATATATTAAATTCCCAAAAAAAAAAAGACCAAGGGGGGTTGGGCCGAGTGGTAAGCAGCTCGGTGCCGCTTAAGGAGGTCTCAGGTTCGAGACCTCACGTACGCAGACACCCCCCTTGGGAGCCTCACCCGCCATTGCCAGGCGTGCGACCCGGGGCGACCAACGGATTAGTCAAGTATGGTTGGCTGAAAGATGCCGTCTCACCGCTGGTGGGGCCTGCTTGGATACCGTGGCTGGCGACCAAAAAAAAAAAAAAATTCCCAAAAAAATAGAACTTAAATTCCGCGTGCCTTTATTGATTTTTTTTAATAGAAAAACAATCTCCCACTCATTAATATAACATGTTTCATGATTTTTTTTCCGGCTAAATAAACGGAATGTGCCGAAATTGATTGAAATTCGAATCGGGTCAAAGTAAATTATTCGTTAAGTCACTAAAACCTAATTTTAATGGATTTTTTAAATTATTTTAATCAATTCATATTTACCGATATACACTATGAAAAAGAAAACATTTTGATATAGTCATCATGAGAGTAAACGCTCGAAAGAATAGCAAAGATAGCTCGGTTGCCGTGTACCTGGCGATTGTTGATACGCCAACAGTGAACACGGTTTGGCCCTCGAAGTGATTCCTCAATGTCTTTTTCTTTTCTTTCTTTTTCTGCCATTAAGGAAAAAAAAATGCCCTTTCAATTAGTCCTGGTCAGAGGCCAGCTCCAAATTGAAACTGAATTGGAATCAGTCAAATTCGAAACTGGCTCATGATCGTAGGGCTGTTCCAAGCCTGTTCCTCTTTATGAAGGAACTGGAATTAGAATCCGAAGTGAAAATTAAAAAATATTAAAAAATTCGATTAATTTATATACCAAATAATATACTTTTTAAACTGCAAAACATTATATTTAATTTATTTTTAATTCAATTTCATTATTTTGAACTGATATAGGACAATTCCTAATTGGTTGGAACTGCAGATACAAACCGTCCCTGAATCGCTTCTAGATTGGTTAAGGACTTGAGGTGGTTTGTTGCTATTTCTTTTTAAGTATGGTCTCAATTTTGAATTTTTTGTAGGGAGAAAATTTATAATTGAAAAAATTTCATCCCTAGTGAATGAATCCAACCTTTAATATGTATTATAAGAATCAATTAGATTTTTAAATTTTAAGTCCCGTTTTGCCAAAAAATATTTATTTTCCAATGGGGCAAATGGTATTTATTTATAGAAGATAGCTGGCTCGCATAATTATTTAGCCATTTATTAATAAACATACGATTGATAACGATACTATCTATATCGTGCTCATATATAAATGGTTCAGGCAGGCTCTGCGTGTGTTGCAATCACGTCTATTTCCACTTAAAATTAAAAAATTCTACACTTCAATTTTTTTCTGTGTATATACCAAACATAGACCTAAAAATAGTAGAAGGAAGTGTGATAAAAGAAGAAACATAGGTCTAGAAATGGTAGAAGGAAGTGGGATAACAAGGGAACGAGAAGTCTCGTGGGTAAGATCAAACTCATAACCTCTAAGTCAATGGGTGATAGCCATACCAGTTATATTAAACCCTATTTATGTACTTGAATTTTTTAGTAGAACTTTTTGTGTCAATTACTTTCTCCTTTTGTTACTTCCATTCCGACTAAGGAGAAAGTCTTCAATGGAGCGGTCATATCACATAAGCGATATTAACGTGATATATCCGTTTAATTAGAATTCACCATTTATATATCTATCTAATTAGAATTAATCATTTATTAGGTTTTTTAATAATTTTTTTATCATTTATATATTTTTTAATTAGGATTCACCATTTATTATGGTTTTTTATATTTTTTTGAGATTTTTTAAAATTTAATAATTATAACTATATAATTATGTATTGCATGTCAAGTCCTGACAATACAGACATACCACGTCAGCATAACCGCTTCACTGAAGATTTTTTCCCGACTAAGGAGAGAAAAGTGAAAGGGTTTGAACAAGAAACAAATTTTTCAAGCTTGCTTAGTAAGAAACTACGTCGATGTCTTTAAATGAAATCTTCATAAGTCGTCATTCTCTTACTTTTGTTTTTTGGAAAAAAGAAGACAAAACATTTGAAGTCAAATACATTGTCATCTTCAGGTGCTTAGGGGCTAATTACGTAATAAGCCCCAACATCATAGAAAGTAGGAGCCATGGGAGCTTAAAAAACTAAAAGAAAGAGGAAATAAAGAGGTAAGGAGAGTTTTCACTGATGAAAATTAAAGGTGAATATGGTTTGGCACAGAGATTTTTTGTGAGGAATATTAAGCCTTGACTTTTTACGTCGATTTTTTCAAGCTCAAAAAAGCTATACTGATAATCATTTTGATAAATAAAAAGTTGGACGCTACGAGTTGCTTCTTTCGGGCCCATTTCTTAATATAATAATAAATTAATATGAAAAATAACAAAATAATATCTATTATGATAAATAAAAATTACTAAATCATAAATATTTTGGTGTATTAATAAGTTTGTTAATATAAATATTAATAAAATATGAAGTGTAGAAATATTATATGTATCTTTTTTTCAAAATTCAAGAATTATACAAATGATCAAATATGTATTTCTTTTTAACAATCTCGATTAGTTTCAAGCAGTACTGAGTTTTTCGGGATGGAACTCATCTCAAAAACCGACCTAATTTTATGTATGGCTCTAAAAACTGGACTTTTTGGTCAGTCTTAGTCAAATTTGTAAGGTTTTTACGTTGTTTTCTTATACCCCTACTAGAATTCCTTGATCTCATGTTGAGAATAGTATCACTGCACCAAACTCCCTCTCTCCACAAATATTATCTTCTTGCTCAAGTTCGAAAAATAGTCTTAGAAAATTCTAATGTAAGTCCAGCCCTTTCCAAGAAAGCCAAAATGCACCATCGACCACTCCCCCTCTTTCCAATAGCTACCATCCAAAACAAAGTAATCAATGGGACTCCACTATGTTCTTTGAACAATTCTGACTGCACATTTTACTGTTCAGTTGAATATGTTAGACATATTTTATGATTATTTAGAAAATAAAATATTTGATAATAAGATCGTGTCGATCAAATAGGTTGGTTAATTTATCTATGACCCCTTTTTTAATATGGTTTGAAGAAGTTTGGTGGCAATATCAACAGTGATATGATTTAGTGTGCCATGGTCCCTACTGCTTTAATTTAACAGTGTGCTATGCTGCCTAGGTTATACAACATCAATAATAGATTGTGGGATTGACATGTGCACTGGGGAATGTTATAGAGCAGATTGAATTGAAGAAGAGCAGGACCCACTGTGGTGTAATCCTAGTGGACTTCATTTCCAACATTTCCATGCATAAACCTGTTCATTCTCTTGGGTTGTATGGGACTCAGCAACTGCGGTATTTGAAGGTAACCCGATAGGACGATGCAGAACCGGTATTATGCTAGAAATTTTGGGTGCATTCTGGGATGGTACAAGAAAGATTAAAGGGAAAAAAGCGGTCAAGTAAATGTGAAAGGCCTTCTTAACATCTGCTAGAGAGTAGTCTTCCATTTTGGTGAAAGATGGAAGACAAATCAAGGGAGCCTCCCTATTCTCCTGCTGTTTATTGATTTCAGGAACTGCCCATAACCAAGCACAGGTAACCCCTTTGTTTATCTGCTTTTTCTCTCTTATTTTCTAGAGAGAGAAAATCCTCTCTTTGTTAGAGCAACCCTCTTCCTCCCTCGTTGGAGCAACCTTTCTTCCTCCTCCCCCTCGCAGTTTTTCCTTACAATCTCATCGTCATAAACACCCATATTAACTCCTTGGAACAAACTGCCTGGATACTCAGCAACCTCCATGAGAAAGCAGTAATGGCACCACCTGTTCAAGTACGACAAGTAAGTAAATACAAGTCAGTTCCAGCCAACATTTCCCTGTATCATACCCACAGCAAGATAGAAAGGAACATTAGGAAGCAGAGTACCCTAGTTCCACAAACAAAGCTCCCCCACTCCCCTTAAACACCCATGGATAACCAACCTCCAACTCAGCCACCTGAAATGGAGGAGGAAGATCTGGAGATTCCACTCGAAGCAATGTTCAAGGCACAAGTAGGAATGACAGACAAAGAGGAAATAGTAGAGCTGCCTACAAACGCAGACACAGAAATGCACAAGAAAGTGCTAGCTTTACTGGTAAAACCGCATGGTTCCAAACTTCCACCCATCAAAGTCATTGCTGCAAATCTACAGAAGGCTTGGAAGTTTACTAAGGGAGTAACGATCATGCCAAACAAATGTATCAAGAATACCCTGGTATGTCTATTTTGTGACCCTGCAGATATGATAAAAGTGGAAAATGCAGGTGCATGGACTGTCAGAAACTCGCACTTGATGTTGGGTAGATGGCCCATAGATACCGCTTTGGAAGATGTGGTGCTAGACTCAGTCAATTTCTGGGTTCTTATCAGAGGCATTCCACCTGAAAAGCTATCCATTCCTAACATAAGAGAGGCGGCAAGTCGTGCAGGTCAAGTTCTGGATGTAAAATGGGGCGACTCAACGTTGCCGAAATGGTTTACTGTTCCAAAAGCCCTAGTCAAAGTAAACGTGGAAGCTCCTCTATGTCCAGGCTTCCGCCTCAAGAAACGTAGTGGTGGATTCACATGGGTCAGTTTCAAATACGAGAAGCTTGGCACTTTCTGTTATGACTGTGGTATACTGGGGCATGATCAAGGTACCTGTCCATCGGAAGAACCTATAGACCCCAATCGATTCGGACCATGGCTAAGATTTGAGGAAAATGGTGACATTCCCTCCCCGAGAACTACCCAAACTTTTCCAGAAGAAGTCACTAACCAGCCAAAAGGTCACGGAGACGAGGAAGAAGCAACCACAGTAGGAGAGAAAGAGAAGGAGGACGATGGTTCCACGAACCCCGAGGTACAGAAGTCAAGTATCCTCTGCTGTGTGCCTGACAAGCTGAAAGCCATAATTATTGAGAGAGTAGAAGAAGAATTGCAGAAATCCTCTGAAGATAGGGAAGGTACTAAAGCATTAAATGGACGCGGTACTGAGGTGGCTGCAAACAGCTCCAGAAAAAAGGTTACCGTTGTTAAAAACAGAAAAGGACAAAGTTCAGGGAGCAGTATTCAAGATGGGCTGGGCCTCAGCATGGGCTTAGACAAGGTTGAGAAAGAGGAAACAAAAATCCTCCCCATCCCTATGGACATAGTAAATGAAGAGACTTGGGTAACGAGTACCAAGAAAAGAAAAGTTGCTTTCAGCTATGAGAAGCTCTGGCAAGGAACAACGGCCTATGAGACCTTTCTCCACAGAATGTCGATGGAGGTCACGGAAGGAGCAAACCTGCAGACTGAAACAACAAATAATAGTGCCTATCCGTGGAGACACACTAACTACTCTGTGCAGGAACTGATGGAATCAGAAGAAGACTCCGGAAAAATCCAAAAGGCCGAGGAGGCGGGCCAAATCATGCCCCCACCGTCTCCATGAGTATCCTCGCTTGGAATTGTCGGGGAGCGAGAGGGAACCCGACAATTCGACATCTGAAGACCCTCAGGAATAAACACAATCCCAGCTTGATTTTCCTTGCAGAAACGAAAGCGGACGACAAAAGGTGTTTGGAAATAGCTAGAAGACTTAACCTGAATGGAATATGCTACATTGAATCTCTCAATGCTGCGGGAGGGCTCTGCTTGCTATGGCATGAGGAACTGGAGGTACGTATCTTACATAAAAATCCATTCATGATACATGTAAGTATTGAACATGAACTCATTCCAACTAAATGGCTTTTAACATGTGTATATGGCCCGCCTTATTCCACTTTGAAAAATTCTTTCTGGGCTGAACTCAATACAATGGCTGAATCCATAAAAGAACCTTGGGCTTTAATAGGGGACTTCAATGAGATCATGAATATGAATGAAAAATGGGGAGGTAGATCCTTAGCCAGTAGTTCCCGTAATTTCCTAGAAAATTTCATTTCAAATTCGGGCTGCATTGACCTTGGGTTTGTGGGCAATCGATATACATGGAGAAACAAACGTGAAGGATTAGCTCATATTAGACAACGTCTTGACAGAGCATTAGGTAATGACCAGTGGAGAATCTTATTCCCAAAGGCAGGAGTCATACATTTGCCAGCAGTAAAGTCAGACCACAACCCTATCCTTCTTAAACTCTGGCTAGAAAACGAGTCAAAACCTAAGCCTTTTAGATTCGAAGCCATGTGGATAAGGAAAAAGAGAGCTATAACATCATAAAAGATGCATGGTCAGCCACTATTCTTGGATCGAGACAGTACAGTTTTGCTGGAAAAATCAAAGAAACAAAGCAAAAATTGACAACCTGGAATAGAACTACCTTTGGGTGTATCCATAAAAGAATAGAACAGATTCACTACCAGCTTGACAGAATACAACAGGGAGAACCCTCTGCAGACAACATCCAGGAGGAGATCGTATTACAAAACGAGTTGGATGAGCAACAGATCAGAAAGGAATGGCTATGGAGACAAAAATCTAGAGAATTATGGGTACAAGACGGAGATAGAAATACAAAGTTCTTCCATTTATCCACAATCATTAGAAGGAGGAAAAATCAAATCAATGCCATCAAAACAAGTGATGGAGAGTGGGCGTATGGGGCAGATGCAATTGAGCAATATTTTCTAAGGAACTTTGAGGAACTCTACACCTCCACTCAACCAGATTTTCCAGATGACATGGAAGGACTGTTCCAGTCCATAATAACAGATGAAGAGAATGTACAACTCCTAGCCATTCCAAATGAGGAGGAAATTAGTAGAACTTTGAGATCAATGCCCTCTTTAAAAGCCCCAGGCCCTGATGGCATGTCTCCTATTTTTTATAAAACATTATTGGCCAATCATCAAAGCAGATTTTGTACCAGCTGTCCAAAGTTTTTTCAAAAAAGGCTATCTTCTCAAACAATGGAACAACACTTTTATTACTTTGATCCCAAAGATAAAAGGAGCTTGCACCTTTAAAGATTTTAGACCCATCAGCCTTTCAAATGTATGCTACAAGGTCATTTCAAAACTCATTGCGAATAGACTCAAACCATTCTTGGAAAAAATCATTGCTCCTAATCAAACAGCCTTCATAGAAGGACGATGGATTATGGAAAATGGCTTGATTGCGCAAGAAGTTATTCATTTCATGAAGAAAACAAAAGCAAGAAAAGGGTGGGCAACAATGAAAATTGACCTTTCAAAAGCTTTTGACAAAGTGGAGTGGAATTTTCTACTAGGGATCTTAAAAAATCTGGGATTTCATCCCACTTTTATTCATTGGATACATCAATGCATTGCCACAACTTCCATGTCTGTCTTATTGAATGGTTCCCCAAGAGGTTTCTTTAAACCTACAAGAGGCCTTAGACAAGGAGACCCCCTATCACCATACCTATTTATTATTTTGATGGAAACACTCTCAAGGATGTTATATAGAGCTGAACAGAGTGGAGAGATTAGGGGAGTCAAAATCAGCAGAAATGGACCCACATTGTCACACTTAATTTTGCAGATGATCTGCTCTTGATGTGCAGAGCTGGCTTTAATGACATCAAGCATTGTCAGACAATATTGGAGAAGTTTTGCAAATGGAGTGGGCAGGAAATCAATCTAGAAAAATCTGGTATTCATTTCTCAAAAAACACCACAGCACAGAACAGAAGGGTCATCAAGGAAACTTTGGGAATGAAAAAACTGAGATTGGATACCAAATATCTTGGAAACCCCCTATTCCTAAAGAGGAAAAGATCTGAATCCTTCCAGTTTATTATTGATAGAATGAGATCAAAACTAGCAGCTTGGAAAGCAAAAGCCCTATCATGGGCAGGGAGGGCAACATTGATTAAAACATCACTCAGTAGTGTACCCAATTATGCAATGTCCCTTTTCAAATTGCCAAAACAGATCTGCAGAAAAATTGACCAGATATGTTGCAAGTTCTGGTGGGGAAAAACAGAATCCAATAGGCACTACTTTGCACCAAAGGCTTGGGACCACTTATGCACACCAAAGGAAGCTGGAGGATTGGGTTTTAGAAAGGCAGAGGACCAGAACCGAGCTATGCTATCAAAAACTGCTTGGGCTCTTACAAAACCAACCTCTAACATGGCGATGACAATGATGACTGCCAGGTATGGAAATTTCTTAGACTCCTCGACTAGACTAAGGGGAAATCACTCTTTTGTTTGGAAAGGATTACAAGATTGTAGAGATACTCTTCAAAAAGGAACAATCAGACTAATTGGTAACGGGAGCTCAATCAAGGTATGGACAGACAAATGGATCCCAGGTATTTCAGACTTAACTAGCTCAGCACTTACACCTTCATCCATACATCCGGAGCTCAAGGTGAGTAGCCTGATACTAACTGAGCCTATGAGATGGAATACTGAAATTATTGATCAGCTCTTTACTTCCTCTACTGCTGATATTATAAAAGCTATATCTCTAAACCAGCAGGACTTAGAGGATGACTTCAGATGGGAACCTAGCCCCTCAGGGGTTCACACTGTTAAATCTTTTTACCAGCTTGATCAGGGAAACAGGGGTCCAAATACGAACAATGGTTTTTGGAAGAAACTATGGGGCTTAAAAATTCATGAAAGGTTTAAAATCCACTTATGGAGAATGGTGAATGAATGTCTCCCTTGGTTTTCAGATGGGGATGCAAAATGCCCAATCTGTAAAACAAGTTCTGACCAGCCCAAGCACCTCTTTGGGGATTGCTTGTTCTACCGTGTCAGCTGGAGAGAGTCACCTTGGAAACTTTGGACTATCCCTTATTCTTTTGATTCAATGATGAATCTGACACAATTTATCATAGATCCACCAAAAGAGTTTGTACTTGATATGATAAATCCCTCAGACTTTGCTCTGTTTGGTGCCATTTTATTATACTATCTATGGGATTTACGTATTGTAACTTATCATGAGAATCTCAAACCTGACTTGTCCAAATTTGTGGCAAAAATAAACAGAACTTATCAGGAACACTTGAAGGGATACAAGAAAGGAGGTACAAGCATTCAGCACTCAGCCATGAACGAGGAATATACCTTCTCATGCCCACCGGGGACCGTTCGAGTGTTCTCAGACGCCTCATGGACGAGCCAAAATTCTGGAATGGCAGGCGTGGCCCAAGATCTTCAGGACAAAATCCTCTGCGCATGGACTGAAAGAAACCCCACTCCCAGCCCCCTGTACGCCGAGGCAAAAGCACTCCTCAATTCAATCAATGTTGCAGTAGACAATCGATGGAAAAAAGTGCAATTTTACTCAGACTCGCTTACCCTAATTGAGGCGGTGAATGGCGACCGTCATGCATATGCAGAAATTCGGGAAATTCGGGAGATAGTCTGGGAAATCCGGAGGCGATTGCAGGTTTTTGAAAGCTGGAATTGTGTATGGATTAGTAGGGATCTAAATGTAGTAGCAGATAAACTCTCGAGAGACATCTCTCTCGCAAACCTCTCTGGTTTCTGCATGTTGGAAGGAGTAGAACCGGGAACTTTTGGGATAGAAGCCCAGCCTCCGACGAAACCCTAGATGATGTACTGCTTTTTGGCTAATTAATATAATCTTTATTCAGCGAAAAAAAAGGAACTGCCCATAACCTACGTGGCGGTTTGCTGAAATGGAATTACTAGAATAGAATTGATTAGGAATGACTGAAACATGGACTTTTGATCGACTGGATTATTCACGGCTTCCCTATCCAAATCATACGATGAGACTTTTTCATGGAAGATTTTGGGTGGTGTTTGATCAGACTTAGTGCTTGAATTTTACTTGTTCAACTATAAAGGGTCGGCGAGAATGATTTGGCGTACCTTCCCTTTAAACAATGTTTTTTTTAGATTTGAGTATTGCAAACGGTGAAAATCCATTGTTGGTAGAGCCCTAATCCTTATAAGTTTGATCTAGAACATTAAATTTATGGATGTTGTGTGTTATATTGTACGTGTTTAATAAAATAGTGTTAAATTAGATAGAAGTGAATGTTGCTTGGTAGAGTGAAAGTTAAAAATACTGAAGCTTTGGGGTTAACTTTGCGTCATCGTCCATCACTTAACATTTTTTCATTGCAGCTCCCACCCCGTCATTTTTTCAGTAATTTTAGAAAAATTAAAATATGCAAAAAATTTTAACAAAGATGCAAACACTGATAGCATCCGTGCAGCCCGAGCCCTCACCGCCCAGACCATTGTCGTTCTAGGACGATGGTGAATTCTACTTATATAGGACCATTTAGTTCCGTCGTCTTTTCCATAATTTTTCCAATGTATGTTGCCGATTTAATGAAGTACAGGCACGGGTTGTCTGGTTGCTAAATTCTGTCCTTTCTAAGAAGGTTCTTGGACCGGAGGGCCAGTTGTGTCTATTTGAAGGGCATTTGTTTCTTAATCTTTTGAAGAAACTGTCTTATGATTCTTGGCATGACATTATCGATCATACCGTGGAATTCTCGGGTTGTCCAACGTTTCAAGCAAGCAAATTGATCTCAGCATTAGTAAGTCAGATGGTCCATCTAGATTTCCTACCGATATGTAAATTGAACATGTTCTTTGCTAATGCAGGGTTGTAAATGAAAACACAGAAAAGTGAAAAGTCGCAGAGGAAGACCAACCCGACCCGATTCGAAGAAAACAAAATTACGAGACAGTATAAACTTTGGGTGGTATTTCAGGTGGGAAAACGGAATTAAAAAATCTGACAGGGCCTAAAACCAATCTAAAATCAAATAAAAATATCATGTTATAATTTATCTTATTTTAAGACTTTGAAATGATATTTTGTACATCTTAAAATTTAAATTTTACTTCATTTTTGGCTTTTTTTCATATTCATGCTATTTAAATTATTAATGCAGCAAAATATGTGTAATTTGTATTATATTTTTATTTTAATATTTACTTTATTTTTATATTGAAAAAAGCCCCAAAAACACTACTTGAAAAATCGCACTCAAAACAATTAGTGTTATAACCTCAAATAATTCTTCGCACTGTTTTTCTACAGTAAAAAACTGACAAAAATTTGAGGCCCAAGAATTTGATAAAAAAATCATCTGGTCTGAACCATTTACATGCAGTAAAGCTGATTAAGGTTCCCTACGATGGAGAGCGACACGATTCAGTTTTTCTAATTTTTTGAATCAGTATTCATAAGTTCAACAGGTTATGATTGATGCATATTCAAACCGGCACAATTCAGCAAGCAGTCTATCCAAATCAAACCAGCATTATTGTTAGTTTCTAGTGGCCACTTAAATCTATTATGTTGATGTTAACTCATATAACAAAGTTAAGATCAGAATATCTGAAAATATGAAACATTATTAATAGTGCCCTTTGAGATTTGCAGCAATTCCCCTACTTGATTTCTCCTCTTTTGCTTTAGAAACTGCATCCACATCAAGATTTACGTTCGAATCTTGTAAATGAAGAATATTTATGATTAGGAGGAAATTTGCATTCATAACGGGTTAATCTAGCTCAAATCTAAATTAATGAGAGCCAACCAAAATTTTGAATATTGAGACACACATACGGGTCCATCAACGAACCTACAAGGTGATGTTGAGTGGATTAATCTTCTTTCTCTTTAAGTAAGGTCCTATATTTAAAGAAGAAAAGATATATAATTAGAATAATTTTACTATTTAATGTGTTAACTTTGCTCGAACTTAGATTAATCACTATCTTTTTAGATTTCTATGGTGCAAAAAGAAAGCAAAGAAAGAAAGTAGGGCAGATCTAGAAAATTTATTAAAGGAGTCCAAAGTAAATGAAAGAGTAAGGACAAAATAAAAAATTTTAATAAAAACGAACAAATTGAAGTGAAATTTATGTAATATTTCACAGATTTTCTTAACTTAAGAAGGTGGATCGCCCTGCAGATCCCCAAATTGTTGAAGAGAAAGTCTTGTACTAATGGTAGGGATAGATTTAGGGGATATCGTCCCTCGAACTTGGAAAAATTTTTAATATATTATACATATTTAATTTAATTTTTTTATTAAATTATCTTATTCTGCCTCCTCTTAAATTTATCATATTACTCTCATACGTAGTTTACGCCCCTAAATGAAGTTTCTAGATTCATTCCTCTAATGCTTACATGGGTAACACTAACTAATGAGATTCGTGTATTTTTAGGGTAATTTTTAATTTTTAGATTTTTATTGAAAATCCCAAAAATATATGAAATTAATTACGTAAATATTATCACATGACGAGAGAAAGAAGCATTAATTATTGCCTCTTTCGAAACATGTTTTAAAGGTTGGATACTTTTATCTGCATACACCTCGTAACCTCAAAAATCTATTCTGATCAAGAAATCAAGCATATAAGCCACACACTACACCAACTTTGTCCTCCTCTACATAGAATCTAAACCCGATCAAATCCGGTTCAAATAGCTGGCTTAGACCTGTATGGAAGAAGATTCATATACGGCACAAAAAATTGGCCTCCCCGAAGTCGTGAGTTGTGATCCATGCACTGAAAAATCTTTCGTGTCTGGTAGCTTCTTGAGGCACAAATTCGACGGTAGACCTGTCGATTGGAACAACCTTGGAATTGCTCTACTGCATTTCAAAATTCATTGGAGAATAATGTCAAGCCAATCACAATCAATGGGAGCTTCTCAACTCTTGGAAGGCCTCAATAATTGGGGTTACCACTGCTCCATTTCTATTGGCTGCGTCGTCCACTCCAAACCCATCTCCTTGCATCGAAGTTCTTGCTTCCCATCTAACTCGAAAACGATGGGGGAAGGGCCAAGTTGACGATTTGATTTGAACTTTTCCGATGCAGAATATTCAATCTCTCGTGCCCTAAAAAGTACAAGAGAAACGAGATTTGATGCGATCGGTATGTTTTTTATTTGAAATTAAAAGGTCATGTATCAAGAATAAAATAAATATTAATACTTTCTCTAAGATGATCCATGGGGCAATTTGGTCCATAGCATAGTTTTTTTTTTCAATATAATAAAGTTCCTCGATTAAGAGGTCCTAAGTTTAAATCTCACTGATGGTGTTGAATGATGAAATCTCACATCGGATAAATAATAAAAAGAAGTCTAATTTATAAGAGAATTTGACACGACTATTTAACACTTTAGACTTTTAGGTGCAGGTGGACTCAAGGCTCTTGTAGACCGGCTCAAGTAGATATTTTACATGCTATCAGAGAGGATCGATTCATGTTAGCTCGAGGAAGAAAGAAAAGAAGCTCACTTCATGGTAATTTGTTCCCTCGCCTGAGACCAGAAGAAAAATATTTAGCTTGATGTCAGTTATTAAAGGTGTCAAGTATGAATATGTTGTAAAGTGAGAGCTAGTATCAAGAGTTAAATCTCACATTTATTGGGTTGAAGAATAAATTTGAGTTTATAAAAAAATTAGATACCAGTACATAATAGCTAAATCTTTTAGGTGAAAATAGACTCTTATAGATTTACATAGAAATTTCACAAATGGGACTCCTCGTACCTTTTATACCATCGTCATTCTATCTCCTTCCAACCTACGTGTTTCTTTTATTTGCTTAAAGTTCCTCGATAGTCATACAAATTAATCGATGAAAATAGAAAACAATACTAAGAAGGGAAACAGGGTTTTGTGGAGTTAATGTGGCCTCGACCCAAAATTAAGAGATCCTAATTCGATTCTTGATAGTGAAACTCATTGTATCCTTCTATTCCTCGCATCCTATTATTCCATTCTAAGTTATGAGTCTCCTTTATAATTAACAATAAGAACGAGATTTTATTCAAGAGATGCTATAGAGTTATAAGAGTTGTAGTATATTAAAATATTGACAGTGGATTTATAAGACCACGGTCTGTCATCCACTTATAAATCTGAGCTGATTGGTGATAGTCAGTAACTAAATGTCTTATATTTTAACAGTTTTATAAATTTTTTTATTAAAGTGGGATTAACCATTTTTCTGACAGTTACCATTTTTAAAAGGAAGAAACTTGTGGGAGGCAGCCGTGGTTTTATTTGTTTTTTTTTTTTTTTTTTGCTCGGTGAATCGATGTTTGCATGGAGTCCAGGTGAGTCTTGGCTGGCAAAGTATCTGTCGTCGCAAAATGTCGTGCCCACTTCGGAATTTTTAAGAACAATAAATTAATTGACCATTTTCCCCAAGCTAATCCATCCTCACCTGTCGCTCAACCTTAGCCACTAAGTGCTCTCAGTCCGCCGCGTGCGCTATAAGTAAAGTTCAATATTGTAAAATTTTCATTTTAGCTCATAAGAATTTTGAATTTATTTCTACCTAAAAACTTAAATTATTAGGTGACAACACTCAATTTTCTTATAAATACTAGTTTCTTCTTCAACCAGCTAATGTAGAATTAACTCTCAACACCTGCTCATATGTGACAAAGTGTTAACACTTGAACGTACCATTAAACACCCGCTCTTAATAACTAATATTGAGCCGGTCATTTTTTTTCGAGTCTCGAGCAATGGAGGCAAACCACCACAAAGCAGGCTTTCTCTTCCATCCACAGGTTAACATATGAGTTAGACTTTTTTTCATGTTCAATAAACTTAATGACTTGGGTATTTTTCTTCCAATCTCAGTCCACGCAAGGATCTAATGCGATGTGAATTCAGGATCGACATGAGATTCAATGGACAGATTTTAGTTGCAGTGCGGGGATGCAAGTGGTCGGACCGTCCTAACTGATCTCCTTCCACAACCATGAATTAAATCACACGCGATCAAAACACAAAACTTGACCATAATACCTCACATCCTGCGCAAGGACACTGGCTCCGCTCGGTTCGGCTCCAAGATCCGATCATCTATCACATTATTTACATATGAGAGGACACAACAATGTCCTATCAACCGATTTAGTTTTTCTCCCGAGAGTGGGCTCGACACGTCGAAACTAGTATGCATAATGAACTCGTAACAATTATTGAGACAGGGCCCCTGCACACATTTCATAGTTTTTGTTTCCTTTAAGAACAGAGATAAGAGAGCCAGCTTTGCGTGAAAGCAACATTTGACTTGGTCGAGACCAATGAAGGATACTATGTCGTTTTTGGGACAGTCTGGAGAAAAATTGATCAGCTTAAATATCATCTCATGTAGCTATGGGAAGCCTTATACGACTTAATTACTGAACTGTTTAATCAAATAATTTATAATTAATTATACGAATTAAATAAAAGAATTCAGAGTGCTCGTAATTAATTTTTCCCGTATGTTAAATGGTCCAACAATTGGATCATAGAACTTCCTTATTATATAATTTGGTTTTCGATGCAACCCAAGATTCCTTTCGAGTCAGCCCGCCCAAGTTGTTTCTATATAATTAACATAAAATATCGACCAATTAATACAATTTTATCCTTATCTCTTCCACGTAGGATTACTGACATGGATGGAGTATAATTATTAATATTGGTTAAACTGGTTTAGCAGCTGTAACCCGGATTGTAAATAAATGGGCAAATGATATCTTGTAACACGACAATGAACAGACAGCAGTAGAGCACGAATAACCGGCATGACAACATTTACGACCAGCACGAGACGTCTCATGTCGGTTTCATTCGATCCCGGACAAAATTATACAGAGAGATCGCTCTCATAATTGACATTTTGATTAAGACAAATATAGAACTCAGATTATCAATAACCCGACAAAAAGCGTATAAAATTGAAAAAGGAGATTAAAAGTACCTCTTGCTGGCTTCAACACACAACCATATGCACACAGTAGAGAAGTGTGATGGGCAAGGAAGATTTTTATTATTAATTTATTTATTTTGTCGGATTGTTTTAAAACATTTTATCTAAAATAAAATAAAATAACCAAAATCAGGAGCAAGAGTTGTTGGGAAATCTATCTACAAAATGTACTCCATGGCTTCTTTCATCTCTGTCATGCATTACCGTGCACACTACGTACCCTTCCTGGAAAGCTACTTACCCCAGTTAATGACATTAGCAGCCCGGGCCCCCTCTTGTTTTACTTGTTCTCATCATCATCACCGTTCCTACTAAGTCTAGAAGATACAATTATATTTCTAATGAGAATTTTTATGTTCATGTTCATTGTACAAGTCCTTTGGTCACCCGATTTATCAATTCCTTTTCTTTTATTATAAAAGAGATATTTAAATTTAGCAGAAGAACTAAGAAATTGTGATACTAGGAAAGATTGTCTACTAGACTTTGTAGAAAAGGGAACAAGAAAGAGTATGAGAAACCATGAGAAAGTTCCATAAAGAACTGCAAATCTTAGTGACACTTATTCCTTATAATTCTTTTCCCCAGTTATGGAGAAGATTTGTATAATTAAAAGGCTCGGGAAAAAGGGAAAAATTTTAAAAAGAAAGAAAGAAAGAAAAAAGTGTGTAGACCGTACTGGTAAAGATCGAACTGATCAAGTATCTCTTGACCTCGATCAAATGTAAAATTTTCATTGGACTTATAAGATATTGGATCCATATCTGTCCAAAAAACTAAACTTACAGGTGGTGATATTCAGTTATTCTTATAATCTGACGTCCTTTCTATTAACTACCTGTGTATCCGATCTTGGATTCAATCTTCAACACTCCTCTTATATGGTAACGTGACTTATACCTGTCGCGTGCCTTTAAAAACCCCTCTCAATATTGATATCGAGCCAGCCATATTTCTTCTGATATTAGACAAGCAGATAAGCTAACATGAGCCATGCTTCTTCTTTTGTCCTTAACTAACACAAAAGTTGGACTTTTTATCCTATACTCGGTTTTATTTCGGTCTCGGACTTATTGGTCAAGAGTTCCATATTCTAAATCTGCCGACTGCTAAGATGTGACCTCACATGATAATTATGTAAAATTTTCATTTAAACCCATAAGAGATTGGACTTAAGTGGTGATACCAAATTTTTTTTTAATATTAAGATTCTTTTTATAAACTAAACAATGTAAAATTCAATCCTTTAACATAAAAAATGATATCATTATACTGAACCCCTCTCTAACCTTATACAATCCTTGAAAAGGCATGCACACCCATTAATCATTTTATGAGCTGTTCGCCCTTTGTTAATAACCCAAAGCGACCGGTGGTATTATTGTGAAAACGATTGATGGAATCAACTTGAGGTTGGATGGATGCATCTTTCTCTTTAATCACGCTTCGACTTCAAGTACTGTGAACAGAAAAAATTTATAATCGAAGGAATTTTATCATTATAATGAACCACATTTATTTAAATTTGAATTACCGAGTACATAATCGAATTTCTGGATATCAGACGGTAAAAGCAACGGAGGAAAACAATTGAAGGAAGTCTGGCTGTATGTGTAAAGGGGGACAGCTGTTTATTATAAGGATCAAATTGAAACCCATCGATGCCTCCATCCAATTTCTTCATAGCTGTGGTCGCCAATCGTCCCCATCCGCCCCCCCCCCCCCCCCCCCCCCCCCCCCCCCCCCCGCTCTCTCTCTCTCTCTCTCTCTCTCGATATCACTTTTACCAAATCCAAGTCAACCAGAGCGTCTCACCCAGGCGTGCCGGTTTCCCAACCACTTCAACTCCATTCATCGCAGGGCCCCTTCTCTCAACTCTGTACAAGTAAACTCGAAAAATTCTAAGATGAGAGTATAAATGACATGATCAATTTAATTAATAATTATTTTATATGTTAGTAGAAAAAGTATTATTAATGAATATAAAAAAAGAATGTGACTTTTTGATTACTGTATTATACAATTATTAAACGAGTTCACTGATGGTGCAGTGAGTTTAGCACATATAATATAAGAATCTCTCAATTGGGAGAGTTTTCTATCTGTCGAATATATCACGTATAATTTACTACAAGTCAATGAATATTTAATATTTTAACATGTTATAGTAGTCTGTCGGATATTTTTAACTATTTTACATATATTTTTATTCATGATATATGTGTGTATATATATATTGGTAAAATATAATATTATTTTATCTTATAAGTGCCATACTCTGCCCCCTCTCTATGTGTCTCCCTATATATGCCTTCGGCCAATTCCAAGCAGTTCACCAAAGAACACATCCCTCTTAACATTCTCCCATCTTGACCTGTCCCTCGTATCTCCCTTTCCCTAAGCAACATGACTTCTCAAAGCTGCTTTCCTAAGAAGGCGGCCCTGGCCGCGGCCACTTTTCTCCTCGGCCTCCTCACGGCGGTGGCAGCCGCTGGCAACTTCTACCAAGACTTCGACCTCACCTGGGGCGACGGTCGCGCCAAGATACTGAACAACGGGCAGCTCCTCACGCTGTCCCTCGACAAGACCTCAGGTTCGGGCTTCAAGTCCAAGAATCAGTACTTGTACGGTAAGATCGACATGCAGCTGAAGCTCGTGCCTGGAAACTCCGCCGGAACAGTTACAGCTTACTATGTGAGTTCATGTTACTATGTTTGTATACGTCATCATTTCTAGCAGCAGTCATATGTCACAGTCGAATAATTGTTCAACACATCAGCAAAAATACCTACATATACCGTACAAGAGTGTTAAAACACACTATGGTGATTTGTGGTACTTATCACGTGATATACCCGTTGCACAAAAAACTCTCCCTCGATAAAAGTACTGTATGTATGCCGTATTTCTTTTGGTATGGCTCACGGTTGCCGTTCAATGTGTGCTGCAGCTATCGTCTCTAGGATCGACCCACGACGAAATCGACTTCGAGTTTCTTGGAAACCTGAGCGGGGACCCTTACATCCTGCACACGAACGTGTTCACCCAAGGCAAAGGAAACAGGGAGCAGCAGTTCTATCTCTGGTTCGATCCCACCAAGGACTTCCACACCTACTCCATCCTATGGAATCCTCAAAGCATCATGTACACATCCCTCTCTCTCCGTCTCACTGTTACAGAATAAACAGTTATGATGATCTCAAATCCTGCTATTCGCAATCAATCAGGCTTTGCAGAGTCTCTGACGATCGAATCGGTCCATTTTCCCCCCTTTCTTTCTAGATTCTCGGTGGACGGAACACCCATAAGAGAGTTCAAGAACCTGGAGTCGAGAGGGATCCCGTTCCCGAAGACCCAGCCGATGTGGCTGTACTCGAGCCTGTGGAACGCCGATGACTGGGCCACCAGGGGCGGGCTCGTGAAGACCGACTGGAGCCAGGCACCGTTCACGGCTTCGTACCGAAGCTTCAACGCCCAGGCCTGTGTCTGGTCCTCGGGAGCCTCGTCGTGCTCCGCGGGCTCGAGCAACTCGTGGCTCTCGCAGTCACTGGACACGACCGGGCAGCAAAGGATCAAGTGGGTGCAGAAGAACTACATGATCTACAACTATTGCACCGACACCAAGCGGTTCCCACAGGGCCTCCCGCCAGAATGCTCCATTTCTTGAGACACAAGAGTTTAAACATTTTTTACAATTAAAAAAAAAAAAGGAGGACAAAAGTGGCGGCCCTTTCTTTTCCCTGTTTTGTGAATGAGAATGTACGTATGTCTGTGTCATAGTGTTCATGGAGTTGTCGTTATTGTTTATTATTATATTTTCTTGCTGTGCTTCGAATAAATGAAATTATATATTATGCACGTGGACGTCGCGTTAGAAATTCTGCGAAATTCCGGGTATTTCTTAGGTTGAAATTATGGTCGGTCGAGGTACCTTTGTAGGCAAAGTCTGGCCTTTTTCAGTGGACTAATCAAAGATGGATAAAAAGGTAAAATAAATTAAAAAAAAAAGGAAAAGATAAAGACGAGACAAGTATAATGACATCTAAAATCTTATGTTTATTCTTTTAATACATAATTCATCTAATTTTATTTATTTATTATTAAATTATCTTATTTTGTATCCTCTTGAATTTATCACATTACTATTATATGGAGTTTACGCCCCTGAATGAAGTTTCTAGATCCATTTTTGTAATGCTTATGTGGATAACACTAACCAGTGAGATTCATCTATTTTTAGGGTAATTTTTAATTTTTAGATTTTTATTGTAAATCTCAAAAATATGTAAAACTCATTACATAATATTATCACATGATGAGAGAAAGAAGCATTAATTGTTGCCTCTTTCAAAACATATTTTAAAGATTGGATATTGTCATCTGTATACGCCTCGTAATCCTCAAAAATCTATTGTGATAAAGAAATCAAGCATATAAGCCACAGAGGACACAACCTTAGTCCTCCTTACATTGAATCTAAGCTTGATCAAATCCATTTCGGATAATTGGCTTAGACCCGTATGGAAGAAGATTCATATAAGGCATAAAAAATTGGCCTCCCCGAAGTCTCGATTTGTGATCTATGCACTGAAAAATCTTTCGTGTCTTGTAGCTTCTTGAGGCACAAATTCGATGGTAGACCTGTCGATTGGAGCAACCTTAGAATTGCTCGACCGCATTTCAAAATTCATTGGAGAATAATGTCAAGCCAATCACAATCAATGGGAGCTTCTCAACTCTTGGAAGGCCTCAATAATTGGGGTTACCACTGCTCCATTTCTATTGGCTGTGTCGTCCACTCCAAACCCATCTCCTTGCATCGAAGCTCTTGCTTCCCATCTAACTCGAAAACGAAGGGGGAAGGGCAAAGTTGATGATTTGATTTGAACTTTTCCGATGCATAATATTCAGACTCTCATGCCTTAAAAATTCTAAATTAATAAGAGAAACGAGATTTGATACAGCTGGAATATTTTTTATCTGAAATTAAGAGGTAATGTGTCAAGGATAAAATAATTATTAATACTTTCTCTAAGATGATCCATGGGACAGTTTGGTCCATAACATAGGTTTTTTTTTCCAATATAATAAAGTTCATCGATTAAGAGGTTCTGAGTTTAAATCCCACTGATACTGTTGAGAAATAAAATTTCACATCTGATAAATATTTAAAAAAAAGCTTGATTTATAAGAAAATTTGACACAACTACTTAACAGTTTAGACTTTTAGGTGCAGACGGGCTCAAGACTCTTGTAAACCGGCCAATGTGGATATTTTTCATGCTATCAGAGATGATCGATCCATATTAGCTCGAGGACGAAAGAGAAGAAGCCTGCTTCATGGTAATTTGTTCCCTTGCGCGAGACCGGAAGAAAAATATTTGGCTCGATGTTAGTTGTTAAAGGTATCAAGTATGAACATATTACCAAGTGAGGGCTGGTATCAAGAGTTAAATCTCACATTGATTGGGTTGAGAAGAAACTTGAATTTAAAAAAAAATTGGGTACCAGCACATAATACCTAAATCTTTTAGGTGAAAATAGACTTTTGTAAATTTACATAAGAATTTCACAAATGAGACTCCTCGTACCTTTTATACCATCTTCATTCTATCTTTTTCCAACCTACATGTCTCTTTTATACGCTGAAAGTTCCTCGATGGTCATACAAATTAATCAATAAAAATAGAAAACTATACTACCAAGGGAAATAGGGTTTTGCGGAGTTGATGTGCCCTTTATCTGAAATTAAGAGGTCCTTATTCGATTCTCGATAGTGAAACTCGTTGTATCCTTTTGTTCCTCGCATCATCTTATTCCATTCTAAGTTATGAGTCTCCTTTACAATTAAAAATAAGAACGAGATTTAATTCAAGAGATGCTGCAGAGTTATAAGAGTTGAAGTATATTAAAATATTGATAATGATTTATAAGATCTCGGTCTGTCATCCACTTATAACTCTTGAGTTGACAGGTGATGGTCAGTAACTTAATATCTTATATTTTAATTTTAAGAGTTTTTATAATTTTTGTTATGAGAGTGGGATTAACCTTTTTTGACAGTTGCTAGTTTTGAAAGGAAAAAACTTGTGGGGGGCAACCGTGGTTTTATTTATTTATTTATGGCTTGGTGAATCGATGTTTGTTTGCATGGAATCCAGATGAGTCTTGGCTGGCAAAATATCTGTCGTCGAAAATGTCTTGCCCAATTCGAAATTTTTTAAGAGTAATAAATTAATTGACTATTTTGACCTGGAATAATCCATCCTCATCCGCGGCTCGAACTTGGCCACGAAGTGCCTTCAGTCCCCCCTCGACTCCTGCAATGTGAGTAAAGTTCGATATTATACATGGTGTTGGTTCCACATCACCTTATAAAAGTCTTGAATTTATTTTCACATAAAAATTTAAACTATTAGGTGGTAATATTTAATTTTCTTGTAAACACGAATTTTTTCTTCAACACAGTCGATGTGGAATTTAACTCTTAGTTTTTTCTTCCACCCAATCGATGTGGAATTTAACTCTCAACGCCCGCTATCATGAGATGAGTCTTCTCTTTCATCCTCGAATTAACATACGAGTTAGACTTTTTTTCATGCTCGATAAACTAATAATGAGTCGAGTATTTTTCTCCCAATCTCAGTTCACGCAAGGATTTAGCGTAGTGTAAGTTCAAATCCACCTGTGATTCAATGGGCTGATTTTAGTTGCAGTGCGGGGATTCATCTTGTCGCACTGTCCTAACTCTCCTTCCACAACCATGAATTAAATCACATGCGATCAAAACACAAAACCTGACCATCATGCCTCACATCCTGCGCAAGGACACTAGCTCGGCTTGGTTTGGCTCCAAGCTTCGATCATCTATCACATTATTTACATATGAGAGGACGCAACAATGTCCTATCGACCGATTTGTTTTTCTCCCGAGAATGAGCTTGACACGTCGAAACTAGTATGCGTAATGAACTCGTAACAATTATTGAGACAGGACCCGTGCACACATTTCATATTTTTTGTTTCCTTTAAGAACAGAGATAAGAGAGCCAGCTTTGCGTGAAAGCAACATTTGACTTGGTCGAGACCAACGAAGGATACTATGTCGCTTTTGGGACAGTCTGGAGAAAAATTGATCAACTTAAATATCATCTTCTGTAGCTATGGGAAGTATTATATGGTTTAATCACTGAACTGTCCAGTAGTTTAATCAAATAATTTATAATTAATGATACGAATTAAATAAAAGAATTCAGAGTGCTTGTAATTAGTTTTTCCCGCATGTTAAACGGTCCAACGATTGGAACATAGAACTTCCCTATTATATAATTTGAATTTTGATTCAACCCAAGATTCCTTTCGAGTCAGCCCGCCCAAGTTGTTTCCATATAATTAACATAAAATATCGACCAATTAATACAATTTTATCCTTATCTCCTCCACGTAGGATTACTGATATAGATCGAGTATAATTATTGATACTGGTTAAACTGGTTTAGCAGCTGTAACCCAGATTGTAAATAAATGGGCAAATGATATCTTGTAACACGACAATGAACAGACAGCAGTAGAGCACGAATAATCGGCATGACAACATTTACGACCAGCACGAGACGTCTCATGTCGGTTTCATTCGATCCCGGACAAAATTATACAGAGAGATCGCTCTCATAATTGACATTTTGATTAAGACAAATATAGAACTCAGATTATCAATAACCCGACAAAAAGCGTATAAAATTGAAAAAGGATATTAAATGTACCTCTTACTGGCTTCAACACACAACCATATGCACACAGTAGAGAAGTGTGATGGGAAAGGAAGATTTTTATTATTAATTTATTTATTTGTTGGATTGTTTTAAAACATTTTTCTAAAATAAAATAAAATAACCAAAATCAGGAGCAAGAGTTGTTGGGAAATCTATCTACAAAATGTACTTCATGGCTTCTTTCATGTCTGTCATGCATTATCGTGCACACTACCCTTCCTGGAAAGCTACTTACCCCAGTTAATGACATTAGCAGCCCGGGCCCCCACTTGTTTTACTTGTTCTCATCATCATCACCGTTCCTACTAAGTCTAGAAGATACAATTATATTTCTAATGAGAATTTTTATGTTCGTGTTCATGGTACAACTCCTTTGGTCACCCAATAAATCTAAATCGATTCTTTTTTTGTTATAAAAAGACACGTGAATTTAGCAAAAGAATTAAGAAATTGTGATATAAGGAAATATGGTCTATTAGACTTAAGAAAGAGTATGAGAAACCATGGTCTATTAGACTTGAAATCTTAGTGACACTTATAATTTTTTTCCCCAGTTATGGAGAAGATTTGTATAATTAAAAGGCTCGGGAAAAATGGAAAAAAAAAATAAGAAAAAAAGTGTGTGGACCCTATTGATCGAACCGATCAAATATCTCTTGACTTCGACCAAATGTAAAATTTTCGTCAGACCTATAAGAGATTGGACCTGTATCTGTCCAAAAAATTAAACTTACAGATGGTGATACTCAGTTATTCTTATAATTCGATATCCTTTCTATTAACATATGTGTGTCCAATGTTGGATTCAATCCTCACCACTCCCGCTCATGTGGCAACGTGACTTACACATGTAGCATGCCATTAAAAACCCCCTCTCAATATTTATATCGAGCTAGTCATATTTCTTCTAATATTAGACGAGCGGATAAGCTAGCATGAACCGTGCTTCATCTCCTATCCTTAACTCACACACAAGTTGGACTTTTTCCCCTATACTCGGTTTTATCCTAGTCTCAGACTTATTAGCCAAGAGTTCCATATTCTAATCTATCGACCGCTAAGATGTGACCTCGCATGATAATTATATAAAATTTTTATCTGAGCCCATAAGAGATTAGACTTATATCTATCAGTCTAAATTTATAAGCGGTGATAGTAATTTCTTTTTATAAATTGTACGATGTAAAATTCAATCCTTTAACATCAAAAACGACATTGTTATACCGAACCTCTCCCTAACCTTATACAATCCTTGAAAAGGCATGCACATCCATTTAATCATTTTATGAGCTGTTCGCCCTTTGTTAATAACCCAAAGCGACTGGTGGTATTATTGTGAAAACGATTGATGGAATCAACTTGAGGTTGGATGAATGCATCTTTCTCCTTAATCACGCTTCGACTTCAAGTACTGTGAACAGAAAAAATTTATAATCGAAAGAATTTTATCATTCTAATGAACCGAGTTTCAAATTTGAATTAGCCAGGACATAATCGAACTTCTAGATATCAGACGGTACAAGCTGAGGAAAACAATTGAAGGAAGTCTGGCTGTATGTGTAAAGGGGGACAGCTGTTTATTGTGAAGATCAAATTGAAACCCATCGATGCCTCCATCCACTTTCTTCATAGCTGTGGTCGCCAATCGTCCCCATCCTCTCTCTCTCTCTATCTCTCTCTCTCTGGATATCACTTTTACCAAATCCAAGTCAACCAGAGCGTCTCACCCACGCGAGCCATTTTCAATCCATGTCAACCAGAGCGTCACACCCACGCGTGCCGGTTTCCCAGCCACTTCAACTCCATTCATTGCAGGACCCCTTCTCTCAACTCTGTACACGTAAACTCTGAAAAATTCTAAGATGAGAGTATAAATGACATGATCAATTTAATTAACAATTATTTTATATGTTAGTAGAAAAAGTATTGTTAATGAATATAAAAAAAAGATGTGACTTTTTCATTATTGTATTATACAATTATTAAACGAGTTCACAGATGGTACAGTGAGTTTAGTACATATAATATAAGAATCTCTCAATTGGGAGAGTTTTCTATCGATCGAATATATCATGTATAATTTATTACAAGTCAATGAATATTTAATATTTTAATATGTTATTTGTAGTCTGTCGGGTATTTTTAACTATTTTGCATATGTTTTTATTTATGATGTATGTGTGTGACTGTGTATATATCTATATGTAAAATATAATATTATTTTATCTTATACGTCCCATACTCTGCCCCCTCTCTATATGTCTCCCTATATATGCCTTCGGCCAATTCCAAGCACTTCACCAAAGACCACATCCCTCTTAACATTCTCCCATCTTGACCTTTCCCTCTTATCTCCCTTTCCCTAAGCAACATGACTTCTCAAAGCTGCTTTCCTAAGAAGGCGGCCGTAGCCGCGGCCACTTTTCTCCTCGGCCTCCTCATGGCGGTGGCAGCCGCTGGCAACTTCTACCAAGACTTCGACCTCACCTGGGGCGACGGTCGCGCCAAGATACTGAACAACGGGCAGCTCCTCACGCTGTCCCTCGACAAGACCTCAGGTTCGGGCTTCAAGTCCAAGAATCAGTACTTGTACGGTAAGATCGACATGCAGCTGAAGCTCGTGCCCGGAAACTCCGCCGGAACAGTTACAGCTTACTATGTGAGTTCATGTTACTATATTTGTATACGTCATCATTTCCAGCAGCAGTCATATGTCACAGTCGAATAATTGTTCAACACATCAGCAAAAATACCTACATATACCGTACAAGAGTGTCAAACACACTATGGTAGCTTGTGTCACGTGTCACGTGATATACCCGTTACACAAAAGACTCCCTGATAAAAGTACTGTATGTATGCCGTATTTCTTTTGGTATGGCTCACGGTTGCCGTTCAATGTGTGCTGCAGCTATCGTCTCTAGGATCGACCCACGACGAAATCGACTTTGAGTTTCTTGGAAACCTGAGCGGGGACCCTTACATCCTGCACACGAACGTGTTCACCCAAGGCAAAGGAAACAGGGAGCAGCAGTTCTATCTCTGGTTCGACCCTACCAAGAATTTCCACACCTACTCCATCCTATGGAATCCTCAAAGCATCATGTACACATCCCTCTCTCTCCGTCTCACTGTTACAGAATAAACAGTTATGATGATCTCAAATCCTGCTACACGCAATCAATCAGGCTTTGCAGAGTCTCTGACGATCGAATCGGTCCCTTTTCCCCCTTTTCTTTCTAGATTCTCGGTGGACGGAACACCCATAAGAGAATTCAAGAACCTGGAGTCGAGAGGGATCCCGTTCCCGAAGACCCAGCCGATGTGGCTGTACTCGAGCCTGTGGAACGCCGATGACTGGGCCACCAGGGGCGGGCTCGTGAAGACCGACTGGAGCCAGGCACCGTTCACGGCCTCGTACCGAAGCTTCAACGCCCAGGCTTGTGTCTGGTCCTCGGGGACCTCGTCGTGCTCCTCGGGCTCGAGCAACTCGTGGCTCTCGCAGTCGCTGGACACGACCGGGCAGCAGAGGATCAAGTGGGTGCAGAAGAACTACATGATCTACAATTATTGCACCGACACCAAGCGGTTCCCACAGGGCCTCCCGCCAGAATGCTCCATTTCTTGAGATACATGAGTTTAAAGATTTTTTACAATTAAAAAAAATAAGAAAAAAGTAGTGGCCCTTTTTTTTTCCCTGTTTTGTGAATAAGAATGTACGTATGTCTGTGTCATAGTGTTGACGGAGTTGTCTTTATTGTTTATTATCATTTTTTCTTGCCGTGCTTCGAACAAGTGAAATTATATATATATATATATATATTATGCACGTGGACATTGCGTTAGAAATTCTGCGAAATTCTGGATATTTCTTTGGTTGAAATAATGGTCGGTCGAGGTGCCTTTGTGGGCAAATTCTGCCCTTTTTCAGTGGACTAAGCAATGATGGACAAAAAGGAAAAATAAATTTTCAAAAAAAGAAAAGATAAAGATGAGAAACATATAAGTATCTAAAATCTTATATTCATACTTTTAATTGAAAAAGTGAATTTGATATAATTAATATTTTTCTTTATCTAAAATTAAGTTATTCTGGATTTGATTTTCATATCAGTAAAATTGCCTGTACTTTACCAAAGAAGGTTGGCGCAAGTGGAAGGGGCTTGTGTCGCTTAAGCAGAGGTGCCGAGTTCGAGCCCCTGTGAACGCAGCAAACCTTCTTGGGAGGGGTCCCCGGGAAACCGCCCGACAGTACCCCGAATCCGGATTAGTCGGGCCTTCGGGTACCGGATACCGGGTGGGAAACCAAAAAAAAAATTGCCTGTACTTCCATTGCATACCCAAAAGTGTCCCTAACGCATAAATCTTATATCATAGTTAAGAAAGTCTGTCGAAGTTTCAGTGTTTCTTTCTGGGCCAAAAAAAAAAAAATGTTTCAATGCTTCTAGAACATTTGATGATGAATCAAATCCGTAAACGTAGAGCTTTCTCTTATACTCGTTTTATCGTCTTTTAAAAATAATAAATCAAAAATATAATTTGTTCTGATTTTAAATTCAAATTTTATTAAATAAAAAAATTTTATTGAGAAAATCTGAATGGTCGGACCCGTCATTCTCTAAAGATAAGGTGGCCCATATAGGAAGAAAAACAAAGAAATCACTGTCGTTTTCCGATTAGGTTTCCAAACATCGTCAGTAATTTGACGAAATGTTTGTTTCCACAGCCGTCGCAGCAGCCAGTGATTATAATGTCTAATATATATATTAAATTCCAAAGAGAACTTCGATTCCGCGTGCCTTTATTCATTTTTCAATGGAAAAACAATGCCCTACTCAATAATATAACATGTTTCATGATGTTTTTTCGACTAAATAAACGTAATTTGCCAAAATTGATTGAAAATTCGAGTCGGGTTTAAGTAAAATTATTCTTTAAGTGACTTCAACGACTTAAGTTAAACAGGTATTTTTAAATTATCTTAAATAATCCATATTGATATACGCCACTGAAAAAAAGTCTTGTTAATATAGATATCATAGGATAACAGCTTATTTGAATTGATGCATTTGGAGGGGAGGGGAAGGACCCCTTGACGTGATTCTTTTATGCTTTTTTTTTCTTTGGCTGCCATTAAGGAAAAAAATACTCTTAATTAGTCCCGGTCAGAGGCCAGTTCCAATTGAAATTGAACTGGAGCAGGTCAAATTCAAAACCGGACATAAATTGGCCTAAAATCGTAGGGCAGTTCCGAGCCGATTCCTCTCTTCGAAGGAACTGAAAATTAAAAAATAGTCAATTAAATTATATCTCAAATAATATACTTTTTGAACTGCAATACATTTAATTTCATTATAATTTATTATATTTTCTAAAAATCTCTATCTCAATTTTTAAAAATCTATCAGACCGGCCGATTTTGAACTGGAGCGGGGTGATTCCTAATCGGTCGAAACAGTGGATACGAACCGTCCCCGAATCGCTTCTGGATTGGTTGAGGACTTGAGGTGGTTCATTACTGTTTCTTTTTAAGTAAGGTCTCAATTTTAATTTTTTCAAAAAAAAAAATTTTATAATGAAAAAAATTTTATCCTTAATTAACCGATCTAATCTTTAAATCTATATTATAAGAATTGACTAGATTTTTAAATGTAAAGGCCCCATGTACCCAAAAAAGAGTTTATTTTCCAATGGGGCAGGTACTTATTTATGGAAGATAGCTGGCTCGCATAATCGTTTAGCTATTTATTAATATTCATAAAATCGATAACTACACCGTATTCGTATTCAAAAGGTTCAGGCAGGCTGTAGGAGTGTTACAATCGAGAAAGTCTCGTATGAAATGAATATTTTATTTGACAGTGTTGATATATAATTACAAGTTAATAAAATAAAATTATTTTTAGAGTTTTTATTTTAGGTTTTATTAGAAAAACAATTAAAATAATTCAATTTTATTGAACCGCGATATCATGTCAATACTGTCACGTGATATATTCATTACGCACAAGACTCTCTCGTTACAATCACGTCTACTTCGACTTAGAATTAAGAAATTCTAAGCTCGACTTTTTAGCGTAACTTTCCGTGTGCATCACCTTCTCCTCTTGCGACTTCCATCCCGACTGAGGGGAGAAAAGTAAAAGGGTTTGAACAAAGAAACAATTTTCAAGCTTGCTTAGTAAGAAACTACGTCGATGTCTTCAAATGAAATCTTCATGTGTCGTCATTCTCTTACTTTTTTCTTTGGAAAAAAGAAGACAAAACATTTGAAGTCAAATACTTTGTCAGCTTCAGGTGATTAGGGCTAATTGCATAATAAGTCCCAACATTATAGAAAGTAGGACCCACCCCAGTTTGAAATGCAATAAGAGAAATAGAAAATAAAGGAGTAAAGAAAGTTTTATTGATGAAAATTAAATTAGGGATGAACACGGTTTGGGTTAGTAATTTTTTGTGAAGATTACCGGGCCACAATTTTTTCGGGTCAATTTTTCAAGTTCAAAAAACTATATTAACAATAATTTAGGAAAATAAAAGCTAAACGCTATGGGTTAATTATTTTGGGCTCCAATTTTTGATATAATAATAAATCAAAATGAAAAATAATATACATTATAATAAATAAAATTGTTAATCATAAATATTTTGGTGTATTAATAGGTTAATTAGCACAAACATTAGCAATATATGAAGTGTAAAAATATCATATGCATCTTTTTATTGTGAAATTTTAATAATTATGCAAATTATCAAATACGTATTTTTTGTATCATTTCGGCCAGTTTCTGGCCACTCAGGGTTTTCCGGGTTAGCCGACTTTTCCATGTCGGGCCCAACTCTATGTAAGGCTCCAAAAACTCGGTTTTTTTGGTCAGTCTCGATCGATTTTCTTCAAATTTCTGGGTTTTTTTTTCTTACACTCCTCCTACGGCCTCTTGATCTCAAATCGAAAACAATATTATTGCACCACACTCCTTTTCTCAGTAAGCATTGTCTTTTTGATCTAATTCAAATAATAGTCTTAGAAAATTCTAATCTAAGTTCAGTCCAATTCAGGAAAGCCAATATACACCATCGACCGCTCCCCCTCTTTCCAATAGCTACCATCCAAAACAAAGTATAAAATGGGTCTCTATTATGTTCTCTTTTTTATAATTGATATATTCAAGCGCCGTAGCACCTGATGTGGGTGGTTCCGCCATCCTCCGGGCCCTATATTTACAGGGAGAGGAGGGGGTGTGGAGCTAAGTAAATATTCCATACTGACCTCCGTGAGAAATGAAACCTGGACCTGATCTACAAGTCGACGCTTACTTACTAGCAGGTCCACCTCATAAAGATGACTCTATTATGTTCTTTGAGCAATTCTGATTGCACATTTTACTACTCAATTGAATAAATTGTCATTTCAATATCTGAGAGTGAAATCTAAATTCCCTCCCAATTATCCTTTTATTATATGTTTTTGGAGTTTGAAATTGCAATAATTACAAGAAGACAGGATTTTATAGCAATTTTCAATTTTCTATCACCTTTGATCTCTAATCTTTGCTAAAATATGACTACTGATGACCGCTTTTATTCCTTTTTTACAAAAAAAGAAGTGCACTAGCAATGACAATGTAACTGCCACTACTACATAACATGCAGTGTCCAAGTTTTAGTGTTAAATGACAAATATATTAAATGGATGGAATAACCAACACTAATGTTGACTCCGTTAATGCAACATCATCAAAGGTCGTATATAGTCCAAGAAGTTGTTGTCTGTTAATGCACAAATTCAAGGCGCTCCTTCTATTATATTTTTTGTAGAGGGGCTTAAAACCTGACTTATAAGAGATTGCACATTAATTCCTTAGAATCTTAAATTTATATGTGTCGATACCCAATTCTTCTTATATTTCTTTTTATGGCTTATCCAATGCAGTATTCGCTCCTCAACACTCATCCCCATGTGAAGACATGTTCACACTTCATACATATGTGCTTACCTCGCCCGCAATGTTTGACCTCTAGCAAGACATTTTTCATCCATATTTGATTTGAGTCAAGTTTTCTCTTCCATTCTCAATTTACTGACCACGAGCTGAATAGTTTTCTTTCAATCTTGAGCCTACTAGCCATGAGCTCTATTGCACCCCGAAATCGAGTACCTCTGCAGGCTGTCTAATGACATCATGGTCAATGATAAATATGTGAAAGGAGTTGCCACTAATCATTTAAGAGCTAGTTCTAAGGTCGATCAAAAAACTATTATAACCTCCTAGGTTTTTATTAGTCGGTCTCGAACCAAAGTTTGGATTCGGGGGTTATGTTATATTGAAAGGCTCTCAAGTCAACCAACACGCCCTAAATCGATACCCTAATATTTCTAAACTTTCCTTACTTTATTAAGTCCAATTCTTACCCTTATTGAGATTCAAACCATAGGTCCGAAATCAAGATAAATAATCGAGATCGTGTACCCACGCATGATACTGTCCGTTCTAGTCTAAATGCAAAAAGGTAAAGGGCTCCACTATATGTTAATTACAAGCATTCATCATCTCTTTCAGAAAAGATGTAATTAAATCACACATCAATCAATCAAGAAAGTACCAAACAATTTATCCATAAGCATAGTCAATAATTAATAGGCCTAAGACCCGAAATCAGAGATAGAAGGACAGAAAGCAATGGATGTGAAATAACATCAGGATGCATTGACAAATAATTAGTGTAAATCCAAAGTTTTGATGTTAAAACACCCTGAATGACTACACAAAATAGTTACAAATGCAACAACGGATTGTGGGCTCAAAACTCAAGTCTAAGAACCTAATCATGACAATAGACAAGCACTAAGCAATAGAGAAATATAATAACTTTTTTCCCGCCATGAAACACAAAACTTAAAGGCTAAAAACACCTTAAAAACTAGTGCAAAAGCACAAAATATGCAGCAGTGAATGGCATGCCTAAAAATCAAAATTAGAAGCCTAATAGTGACAGGAAACAAGCACTAAACAATAGTCAAATTGCAGCAACCTTGTACAGCCATGAAACATGAAACTTAGAACCAAAACACCTTAAAAACCAGCATTAAAACAACAAAAATGCACACCAACTGAAAAAGTAAGCTAAGGCTATGATCTCCCTAAAAATGATATGAAAATTGGAGAAATTATCAAGCAAAGAGCTACCCCAACCATGGACACTATGCAGCCCATTTTCCTTGAAAAAGCCATGAAAATCTTGGGAAAATGACCAGGAAAGAGTTGTTGCAAAATCTATTAAACATGGGCTCCATTCCCTTTGAAAATGCATCGAAACAAGGAGAAACAGGAAGTAAGGAACGAGCAGCAGCTATGAAGTTTAATCAGCCCAACCTAGGCCAAAAAGCCATTGAAAAGAGGGGAAAACACATAGCAAGGGGCTGCTGCAATGGCTGATAATAAGCAGCCCTATGTACCTCGAAAATTCATCGAAACCAAGGAAAATCATCCGACAAAAATCAGTTGTAATACCAGATATTGAACAGCCCCCTTTTCCATTGAAAATATCATCGAAATCAAGAGCACATGCCGAGCAAGTAGCAGCTGCAACTACAGACAATGAACAACCTCATTCATAAAGAAAAAAGCCATTGAAAATAAGGGAGGATTTCAAGCAAAGGAACAGCTGCAGCTGCTGGCATTAAGCAGCCCCATTCCACTTGAAATTGCATTAAAACATGGGAAATCTTTGAGCAAAGAAGCAGTAGCAACCATGGGAACCATTCAGCCCAAATCCTATTAAAACTATCACTAAAATGAAGGGAAAACGGAGAGCTGCTACAACAATGGGCAATAGATAGTTCTATTCTTATTGAAAATGGGATGGAAATCATGAGAAATCCTTGAGCCATGACCAGCAACCACCATGAACACTAAACAGCACTTTTTTCCATAGAAATTGTCATTAAAACTAAGGAAAAACAGTGAGCAAGGACCTGCTTCAATGGCCGGAAAACTAAGGCTCTAATATCCTCAAAAGCGACATTGAGAACGGAAGAAATCATCGAGCCAAATATTTCTGCATTTATGGACTTTAAACAGCTTCATTTTATCCAAAAATGTCATGGAAACAAAGAAGAAAGATGCAGCAAAATGCAGCAGCACAGTTCTATAGACTAAGGCTTTAAACTCCTTGAAACCGATATCGAAAATGGGAGAAATCATCGATTAAGGAGCTGCTGCAACCATGGACGCTAAGCAACCTCATTTTTATCAAAAATGCCATGAAAATAAAGGATAAAGATGCAGCAAAATGCAGCAGCACAGATCGGTAGACTAAGGCTCTAAACTCCCTAAAACCGATATCAAAAATGAGAGAAATCATTGAGTAAAGTGGCTGCAGCAACTATGAACTGTGAGCAGCCTCATGTTTATCAAAAATGCCATTGAAATCAAAGAAACATTCAATCATGTGGGTGCTGAATCACACAAGCGAAATTGGATATTTTAGGTGTTCGGGATGTCAAACGACACAGCAAAAGGAACCACTAACGTGGCTGAATCATTCTTCATCAATCAAGCACCACATGCTATCAATAGAGTCACATGAATCAATCAAGCTACTTTGTTTCAAGCGCTCAAATACACCACCAGATCTTCAAAATAGACATCAACCTAAATGGCAAGATCAAGGCCATCAGCTAATACAATCAAACTCGGCAAGGTTAGCAAACCAACCGAATCCCATTAGCCCTACAGCAAGTGAATAGCCCCCGCAACAACACAGTTTTCAACACAGGCCACCAACATCAATGCAACCAATGAATAAATTGAATTCAATATGCTCAGTAGCCAATGAACAAAAACTGTATCCCACAATCATCAGCACTAACACAACCATAGACCAACCCAACAATCATTTAATCAATCTTATGGTCCATGAAATTTGTTTCCCAGCTTAAGAGGCTTCGAGGTGAAACTTACCTTAGTTACCGGTCAGTTTGGAAAAGTGGGGACTGTTCACAAATTTTGTTGAACACCTTGAGAGCAATCCTGACTGATGTGGATGGGACCGGAATCATCGACATGGAGGGCCCCGTCGAGAGGTGTTGTCCGCTTTAGGCAGCAGCTTGGATCTCACATGTTTGTCCTTGAAAATGTGCCTCTCGAGGGAAGAGGGGTACGTGTGAGTCTTAAGGAGCTCATTTCCCCCTTTCTCTCTCTAATGTGGGAGTAGTCCCCATCACATATTCTTTGAAGAGAGAGGTCAAAGTTCGGGTTCGACTCTCAATGAGAGCACCAATGATGTGGATTGGCGGCATTCCAGGAGCTCCCACTTCTGGCGCAGAGTATCATCACGGGAGTCTATGCCTCTGAAATTCGTCGCTCCTCTATGATGTGAAGAGAGGAGCGAATCTAGCCAGTTGCTGTTTTGCTCAGTTCTCATGCTCTACCCTTAGCTTCATAATCTCTATTCATCTGGTTGACCACGAGCTGCGAGTTGCATTTGACACACACACTGTCTGAGCTCTCGCTCCACGGGCTATCAAGAGCCCCCTGATAAGAGCCTCATACTCCGCTTCATTGTTGGTTGCTGGATATAAGAGCACAAGGCTATAGGTCAGGGGTTGTCCCCCAAGGGGGATGATCACACATCCTGCTCCAGCCGCCCGTGCCGTAGAGGATTTGTTGTTCCATATCTCCCATACATTAGCCGGGTGATTCTTCCAGAACGTCACCCGGATCAGTGCCTTCAACAATGAAATCAACAAGTGCTTGGCCTTTATTGCACCTCTAGACTTGAAGCTTACATCAAATTCACTTAGCTCAATGGCCCAGCGAACCATCCTCCCTGTGGCCTCTGGCTTGCTCATTACTTGCTTGATAGGTTGATCCATCATGATGATTATGATATGCACGTGGAAGTAAGGCCTCAACTTCCGCACTGTTGTTACCAGCTCAACAGCAGCCTTCTCCAACAGGATGTACCGCCGTTCTGCCAGGGTCATGACCTTGTTGACATAGTATACTGGTCTCTACAAGCGGTCTCTTTTCACTACTAACACAAAGCTGAGGGCCACATCGCTAACTCCCAAGTATAGCATCAGTTCCTCTTCCTTCAGGGGGTTTTCCAAGCACGAAGGCGAGCGCAGGTAGTCTTTGAGCCATGAGAAGGCCGCACGCATTCGTCCATCCACGTGAAATCGTTCCCTGCCTTCATCAAGGCAAAGAAGGGGAAGCATTGGCCACTGGCGCATGACAAGAACATAGAAGGCACCGCTAACTGACCTGTGAGGCATTAGATTTCCTTGTTCCTTCTCAGGGAGTGCATATCCTCGATCGCCTGAATCTTCTCAAGGTTTATCTCAATGCCCCGATGGGATAACATGAATCCCAAAAGCTTCCCTGACCTGACACCAAAGGCACATTTATCAGGTTTGAAGCACATGTTGAATTGTCTCATTACCTTGAAAGCGGCGCGCAAATCATCAGTATGGGTTGAATGCTCTTTGGACTTGACTATCATGTCATCCACATATGCCTCCATGGTGTCTCCCATGCGTGCGGAGAAAAGCTTGTTAACAAGGCGTTGGTGGGTGGCCTCGGCATTTTTGAGGCCAAAGGGCATGATGCAGTAGCAGTAGATGCCATTTGCTGCATAAAAGGTCATCTTCTGCTGGTAATCTAGATGCATCATGATCTGATTGTACCCTGAGTACGCATCCATAAAGCTAAGCAACTAGTGACCTGCTGTGGCATCTACCAGTTGATCTATGCAAGGTAGTGGGTATGCGTCCTTGGGACAAGCTTTGCTAAGCTCTGTCTAGTCAACACACATCCTCCATTTGCCATTGGCCTTCCAAACTAGGACCGCGTTGGCGACCCACATATGGAATTGGACTTCTTCAATAAAGCCTACAGCTAAAGGCACGCGACTTCTTCCTATACAACCTTGTAATGTTCCAGCCCCACCAAGCGGCACTTCTGGATCACGGGCAGCGTTAGAGGATCTGTCGCAAGGTAATGTGAGATGACTCGGGGGTCAATGCTCGGCATGTCAATAGGTGCCTACACGAACAGGTCTGAAAATTCCCTTAGCAATGACGTCAGGCACGTCTTGCTTGAGGGACTCAAGTCAGCACCGATCCTGACTAGCCGACCCCGAGAAAGCTCTACTTTCTAAAAAGCCTCCCTTTGAACACATGCCTAGCAGTCGAATAGCTCATTGAGCACCATGTTACTGCCATGGTGGAAGCAATTGTGTCCAGGCATTTCAGTGAGAGCCGGGAGGGAGATGGAGATGCCGTGGGAATAGCCCCCCAAGCAGAAGAGCTAAGCTCTAGACTGGCTCCAATGCCGGACTCAGGGGCACCACAGGGCAACCTTTTGACCTGGGATGATGGGCTTTAGAGATGAGGCCATAGCAGTGCAAATCAGTTATTATGCTACGAGCATCAATCTTTACGCCGTGGAATTTTGGTACTTCAGCTCGCTCCCATGGCTTCTTGGAGCCCCAAGGGTCTCCATAGCGGAAATCTTTCCGGGGGTCTAGGTGCCATTGCCAACCCTTGGCATCCCTCACAAAAAAGAAAGAGTCCTTCCACCACGAGTTGGTGGACCCGTAGTTCGCCACCAACGCCCCATAAGGTTTCTTGCTACGTGGAGAGAAATGAAAATAACCCCCCTCGAATTTTTGGTTTAGTAGGTAGAAGTACCTAAAGAGGAGCCTACTGTGGGCAATCTTCTGCTCCCTACAGTACAAATAAAAGGTAGTCCATACACAGCAGGATGTGGGGGAGAGTTGCCCTACGCGAGACAATAACGCTTGAGCATCACCGTCATGGATTCAGCCAAAGGCCATTGCAGTCCTGCCCTAATCTGCTTTGAGAAGATCATAAACTCTCCTGGGCGAGGCTCAGAGGGTTCTTTACCCTGGATTGGAAAGTGGGGCAAGAAGCCCGCGCCTATTCTCACTAACTTTAGCATAGCAAGAAATCGGGAGGCGCTAAGTCTGTTCTCAAAGATCTCACCTAAGGACACTGGGGTAGGCACAGGTCAGCTTGAAGAAGCCATAGAAGCAGCAAACAGACTAGCAAGGGAGAAAATCGTGTAGGGAAGTAAAGGTAGAAGAAAGGCCTAAGTGACAGAGATGAAGGCAGGAAGAGAATGACTTGGACCACCGGGAGACCCTTTATATCATGTCACAGAGGGCTGAATCATCCTAGGAAGAAGAAACGACGGTGCCCTGCCTTTTCCCCTTCCTCGAGAGCAATGCCTACCCATGGATGACACGTGTCATCCCCGGGCAACTTGCCACTTTTAAAATTTGAATTAATTTACTACTCCTTTCAGCGTGCAAATTTCAAGGGCAAATGATGGGCTATGGGCCTGAGCCCAAGCCCGTAGCTTGCTAACCACCTAGTGCAGAAGATAAGGAGGCCCAACATGAGGAACAAGTTGGAGAAGAGTCGTGCTAGCAGGGAATTGTGTGAAGATCGGCCCACTCTCCCACAAACTCCCCTTCTTTGTCGGGATTGTAATGTCTATGCTTCTGTTTGTACATATTCACCCAATGTACACCAAAAAAGATGGCCTCAAGAACATCAATTCAATTAACACTAGTTCCATTCGCTCTCTTTCGTCGTTAAAAAGATCTAACATCGGTCAATCAATGGAAGAGCTGATTCGGTGGCCTCTCGGGAGGCTGAAATGGGCCTCTTAGGTTTGAGGAAGGCCAAAGCAACTCTTTGCGTGTTCCGTGAGGTCCAATTGAGTGGCTGTTCCTGATCGTGTCCCAGCTCGGGGTGGTACAACAGTGAGTTCTGTGGTGATGATCAGGTGCTGGTGGGGTCTCCAACCAGTCAGGTTCGACACTCCAATGGTAGAAGCTCGAGTATGGATCTCCTGGTCATGATTGAAGGATCCCCCGGGTGCTAGGAGGTTCGGTCTTAAAAGGAATCAGGAAAGTGGAGTAGGAGATCAACCGTCGGAAGACACGGTAGGTGGTGGAGCAATGGAGGCGCCTTCAGGGCAATCCAGCCAATTGGGCTCGAGATGCCGATGCCGTGCAAAGCCTTCCTACCGGGGGCTACGGAGGTAGCCTCTCGAAGAAGAATAGACCCAAGACGTACCGTTCTTTTCCTTTAATTTTCTATTTTCCCTTTTTCTAGTCTCAATCAATTTTTTATCTCTTTATTTTTTTAATCTTTTCTTCCTTTCTATTGTTTCTTCTTTTTTTTTTTAAATAAAGCAAAAAATACAAATAAGAATAAGAATAAAGAAAAAAATAAAGATTAGTGACAAAAAATAAAAACAAAACATGGTTGGCTTGAATCAAAATCAGGTATCTATATTCCTGATCGGCCTACGTCTTTAAATAACTAAATTCAATCCTCTGTCCGAGTCTATCCATTTTCTCAAAATTGAAGTCCCAGCTTTTTCCGGGCCAAAATTAGGTATCTACAAGCTCCACTATCGTGCCTAGCAAGATGTCAATTTACACAATAACCTACTTTAATACTAAGTAAAATTTTCAATGGACCTATAATTATAAGATATTAGGTACATGTTCACCTAAAAGCCTGAGCTTATAGGTGGTTGTCCCAGCAGTTCTTATAAATAATGGAATATTTTTATGACTTCTCTTATATAGGATTCATTCTTCAACAAACTTTATAGGATATTGAGTAAATGTCCGTCCAAATGTTCATATTTATAGATGATGATAACCTCGAGGATGGTATTTTTTGGGTACTCGGGCTAGTTTCATGCTCGAACCATGCGAGATATAAAACTCACATAATAATATGCTATAATAAAATATAATATTTTTCACCAAATCTATAAGAGATTGATTTTATCGAGATAATGATACTATGAGTCCTATATGTTTATTGATTTTTGCAAGTAAATCCTAAATATTTCAAAGTATTGAATTAAATCCTATAAGTTGTTCACGTTATAACATCTAGTCCTTCTTTTCATCTACCAATAAGTGAAGAAAATAACTCGGCGTTATAACACAAACAATATATAGGACTTGATTTAATACTTTAAAACATTTAGAACTCACTTGTAAGAATTAACAAATATATAGGACTCTCAGTGTTATTATCTCAAGTTTTATCTGTCTAAATGGATAAGTTTATAAATGTTGATACCTCTATTCTCTTACTTTCTAATATTTAATTTATGGAATTTAATTTTCAACAAAAAGAAAGGATTTTGCGTTTCATGGTATCTAAAGGTTTCAATAAGGGTCCAGGCTAGATTGACTCATTACAGAATTAAACTCCCATCGTTGTCATCTTCTCTGGTCATAATATTCGAATTAAAACAAAATCATCTAAAGAGAGGAATGCCAAATAATCCGACGACTGCATGTCGGTGGGGGAAAGGCCATTAATGGACCGTCTACTGTCTTGTCCCGGACCCGACAATAACCATCAGCTCCGGCTCTCTCACAGTCTCACACTCTCTACCTGTCCCTTCCTCTGTACTACGACAACTAACCTAACTGACGTCAACAGAAAAATTCAAAGCACCGCCATGATTCATGCAATCAAATTTACAGATGAGCTGGGACCAAACAACGCTTGGAGGATCCGCCCTCCACGGAAGTTGTCTGTCAGGTCGAATTCAAAACCGGCAAACATTGAAGGCCAGTAGATCTCTTCCTTTTACCTCTTTACCTAGCCGGTCTCTGCTCCTTTTCCTCCTAGCTACGAAGAGGTACAACATCTTAGAGGAACTCTTTGTTCATGATGATGATGTGTTCATGACTGTCTGTTTGTTTAGCTCAGTCTTCATCCTCTTGATGAAATTGCATCGGTCTCTACCCATTCCTATCTCAAATTATAGCTTAAGGATATCTCACAGAGGTTAAGTGATTCAATGATGTTGCAATTGCCCATAGAAGTCCTAGTCCTACTCTTATCCTGTTGAGGTTGAAGCATCTTCAACTGATCCATTGTTGTTGGTTAGATCAAAATTCCAACAATCAAAAACCATCAATAACGCAAGAGCAAGCTGGCAACCCTTATTCTACATCAATCATACCGGCTCGGATTCTTCCGAGATGGGTCTGCACTATCCAATGCCCGATTTCCGGCAAATTGATGGGCTCTCATAACTTCTAGAAAAAATCGACCTTTTACCAACAACTTGCCCATTTCAAAGTTCTACTGGAGAACATTGGCATGGTAGGCTAAGAGAGAGTTCAAGAATGAGGGCATTGTGGGTTTTACTCTTCCAGGAGTTCACGAGAGTGCTTTTTTGTGTAACTAGTATATCATATTGCATATATTAAAATCAAATGAACGTTTAAAATATTTTAATTGTTTTTGCCGATGTGTTAAAAACCTGCTGTGGTATACCTATTACATAGACTTTTTCCAAGTTGACATCCTATGCTGCATTGATTGACATGTCCAATGGAATTGAAAGCATTTAATGAGCTTGGCGAAGGTTTCTGATCAAAGACATGTCCATGTCTCAAGATCTTTTCTTGTTTACACCGTGCAAGTCCTCAAGGATTCGCATTGATTGATTTTCTTGCATTCCATGCCTCGGTGTATATATCTTCTTCCGGTCCCTTTCTGAAACGAAACCGGTTCTTCTCTCTCGTGCGTCTTCTTTCCCCTTGTGGGATTCAAACATTTTCCTCCAGATCTCCACCGACGCATATGAATTTTCTCTTACTTTGTCTGGTGGGATGAGATTCTTGCCGTGCATTTTTCTGGCCTGGTTCTTGTCTTGCTCTCTGCTGTCTGATGCCGTGGCAAAAAGGACCTTCTCACCATCCACTGCTGGCACCAGGAGGAGCTCGAACGAGTCGATCGAGACGGTTTCTAGGTTCAAAATTTTCCATTTCTTTAACTTTGATGACTCTGAGAAGAACAGCACAAACTTGGAGGAGGACAAGAGATCCGCTCCCACCGGTCCTAATCCCTTGCACAACAGGTAAGGTCCTCACTTCCTGTACAAAGGAAATGTGACAGAAACATGCAGCAGCTTTTCAATGGAGAGCTCGTTCTACGATATTTCCGAGCCTAGGACGGGATGATGGATATAAAGTACTGGTAGAAGATGTCGAAGCAATAGTATTATCTGACTGTGCCGGTGTAGTGTAGTTGCATAAAATTAAAGGGCCGGAATCCGTCTCTCTTTTAGCAACATGTAACATTATGTAGACGATTAAGAGCTTTTCCTTGTTTTCCATTTTTTCTCCTGTTCGTGGAAATGAACTTGTTCTGCACTGTCGAGCTGCAGAAAATAGGAAAACCATTCTTGGGGTTTGTTTTCCTATTCTTAGTGGTAAAATTGAAATTCTCTTTGCGATGGGATGACTAACCTCAATTATTATTCCCTTGGACGTCGACTCGAGTGAGGGACGGAATGTTTGGCCTTGGTTTTGATCCTTGGCACTGACGCATTAGCTTGGGTGTCTTCCAATAGACACACAATAAACCTAACCTGAAAATATGTAAAGAAGTCAAATCAGAAATGAAAATTTGATTTGACCATCCGATACTCAAGTCAATTTTCAATCGAAGATGAGAGTATAGAGATGTGTCCGAGTCTTAGAATGTGTACCCGTACTAGTGTGAATGAGCATTTATAGAGAAAATGAGAGCTCATCATCGAAGATTAGCTAAGATCATGGAGACATGCACAAGAGATAATCGTGGGAGATTAATTAGGATTATAACAATATTTATCAAGTTATAATGGCATCTCAAAGAGTAAAATTCTGGTAATTTATTTTTTTTTATCACTTAGGAAGCAAGGAAAATAGGAGAATGTCTTGCGAATGAGTGGGCCAATGCAACTTCCCTGGATGATATACATTTGGAGTTGAGGTCATTGGGATGGAATGGGCTATACTTCTGATGCAGAGGTTCCTTGTCTCTTGCATGCTAACTTGTCTTGGTAATTTTGACTTCTTGCAATAAAACATTTAGTCAGTGTCAAGGTGAGGTGATGACGCGGACCGAAGGGTTTGGTATAATTGATATCTCTCTCGACCTGAAATTAAGATATTTTAAGTTTCATTCTCACCGATTGGACTTCTCATGTCTTTTTATTCCTCTTCTCTCCATCTCACTTTGGCTATATGTGCCCCATCTACACAAGAAAGTTTTTTATGTAACTGATATATCATGTGTCTAATATAAAAATAAAACACAAAAAAATAAAAAGAGCACGTAACTCTCACAAAGATCAAACCCCAACTTTAAGTTGCGGGGTAAAGATTTTTTTAATAAAATTCAAATAAAAAGTGATAACTAAGATACAATTAATTGTAATTATTAATAGGATAAGACCTCCGAAGCTCACGAAGTTCAGAGTGACGACCCTGCCGAATTTTTATAATTTTAACTAATTAATTCAAAAATTACATGAGATGATAAATATTAGTAGGCTTCAAAAAATAAATATTTTTAAAATATCATGATTATATCAAAAGCAAATTTAAAAAATATTTAGAATATAAAATATAATATTATATCAAATATTTTATTTTCTTAATGGTAAGGATAATAGTCTAACACATTTTCCTTAGTGGCATTATTGACCATTTATTTCTCTAATTCATTAGAATATTTTTAACATATTAAGATTCTTTACAGGTCAACTAAGAATGTTGAAAGCATCACTGGCGACCACTATTACATCGAAACGGTAGCATGCAACTGCCGAGATTACTAGCAATCTTAACAAGATGTCATCAGCAAAACTGCCACAGACTCCTACTATTCCATTAAAAAACTAAATTTTGTTTTTTATATTACATTGCTATATTTAAAATTTTTTAAAATTTTTGAATAGATAATAAATAAAATAATTTTTAAATAGAAAATGGCTAAACTATTAAAAGTGTAAGATTAAGAATCAAAATCGATAAAAAAAAAAAAGTTTAAGACTAAAAGAAAAAAATTTAACAAAGTTAATGAACAAAGTCAAATGTTTATTACTAATTTCTAGTAAATTTTTCTACGATATGAATAAATGTTAGATGTTTTTATTTTGTAATGACATTGTGAAAAAAATAATAAAATCATTCTAATTAGTAATAATTATGATAATTAATTAGATGATGAACACTTATCTAATAATTTACTATAATCTAATTGATATTTTCTCAGATTATGTGACGAGTTAGAATAATTTCTCATAATATAGCATATTTGATTCTTTATACAGTTGGTAGATTACTCTAAGATGATTTTGACCAATAATATTTATGTATCTATTAGTCTTATCTTAGTTAAGATAAGGGTTTCATTGCTTGCATTTATCATTTTATGTTTTAAACTGATTGTCCAACTTATCATTGTAGAAAACTCAAATACAATCTGCTCACAAAAGGAATTCAAAAAACATAGGTGAACTAATTAAATTGGTTAATCTTTTTTGGAGAAAATATAGAAATATCTGTAACACCGAGAAAATAAGAATTATTTGACTTTGCATTTACTTAATGCTTTTATTAGGAAAAATAACCTAATTGGACCTGTATTTTAGTAAAATTATCACTTTTACAATCAAATTTTTTCTTGTGACCTAAGAAGGTACAAACTATAAAATATTTATCCCGTTTGGTATGACGTTACAAAACGCATTAAAATTAATGGACCTTACTACGGGGGGCAAGTTAGTATTATATATGTGTCAAGCAGAGTATAATGTGACAAAGCCACATGAACAAGGTTGGTGAAATGTCATTTACGCCCAACAATCCTCTCTTTAGATTAAAAATATGGGGGCCTTCTTAATACATTTATTGCCCGAATAACTTTCAAAAATAAGGAAACTTCTAACATTCATCCCTCGACAGCTAGTGCCTTCGACTACTTCGACCCACAAGTAGCCAACCCAACAGTTCAAACTAGCTTCGTCAGCTCATGCTCTGAGAACATTCTCCTTCAGTTCCACCTCTATGATGACATCAATCCAACTCAATAGAGTCAAATGTCGCCACCATAATCCTGGCAGATCCTGTTTCATTATCAGAGACGAGGACGTGGTGGATGGTGTATTGAGGCTAGGGGGAAAGGGGCATAAGGAATAGGTGGAGATGGGATTGTCTTCTGTTGCTATCATATTATTGCAAAAAATTTTATGAGAATTCCATTCTTGACTCTCACGCTCTTGACCATGCCTACCCTTGAAGGTTTTATCATGAAAACCATCCCTGCGATATGAAAGCCACCATTGTGAATTCTAAATGCATTATAGTTGTGTTAGATGTTAGTACACGGTTGGAATCTGTAGCATTGGCTACCACGGACTTAAAAGAGGAGGGAGAGGGTGAGCCAGTGTCGTTGGCGGCCATGGGAGGGAAGTTTAGGGTTTGGTTGAACGAAAGAGAGAGAAGAGAATAGCAAAACAAGGGTAAGAATTTTGTAGGAGAGATTTGTTAGTAAACAAAGAATAATTTCACATGTTTTAATCAAAGACAATTCTTTTAATATGGAGTGAAACTAACACCTTTAAGCTCGGAGAGAATGTTATTAACATAATTAAATGTTACTCTTGATGAGTCATACGTCATACAGTAAATTGTTCTGACATACAAGAGAATATATTGGCATGATGACAGGGAATACTAATGACATGAAAGAGATTGCATTAGTATGAAGTGTCAAATACTATTGTCTAATTCAATTAAAAATGCTATGGTATAAAAGGTCATGCATTGGATTGTATTGATGCACAAGACTTATATCCGTAAGGTCATACATTAGAAGGTCATGCATTGGATAATATCAATTCGAGTTCCATTTATATAAATTTTAAAGAGCATATAAGTCTAAAAATATTGGCATGATTCTAACTTACATAAAAGAAAAATGATATTAGGATTTTGTATTGATTTTGTAAAGGAGTAATTTAGTAATTCATAAACTTTTTACTATTCATCTCACCCCATTTAACCCAAATAGGAGTGAAATAAAAGAAAGGGGAATTAGAGTCCATGATTCCTCTTCATTAAACATAAATATTCAAATAAGAAAAAAATTTCCTCCTTTATTCACCATATTGAATTCTTTTGTTTTATGTACGTGTTAGGTAATTGTACTGTTAAATGGTGGTGATTTTCTAAGCATCTCCCTTACTTGCTTCTTACTTTTTCTCTCTGCCACTGGTAGTTGATCGAAAGATTTTATTTTAATTTCGGGTTTTGCATATCTTCTTGATTGATTCTTCTTGCCGTTTTAGTTTACTTGCAATCATAATTTCTCCATAATGGCCATTTTGTAAAACAAATTCAACAAAAGTTGGAATTCCCATGTTAACTTTTGTTCGCACCTTGAATTGTGATTGTTTCACAATTGGGGACAAAAAATTTAGCATTTTACATGCTGATCTAATCCTCCAATTTGGGTTTATTCAATTAATTTGATGTCTTTTCAAGGTCTTGATAATAGTCCTTTTTAGCTGAATATCTTGTGAATATAAAGATTCACTTTTCTTATGAAAGTCGTGAATGGAAATAATATATGATTGGAAGAATTTTTTATGCGGATCTTATGAATGACAGGAATTTACAATTGGAAATACTTTTATCTTGTGTACACACTGTGACTGAAAAGAATCCACGATTGAAACATCTTTTCTGAAGTCCAAGCTTTATGAATGACAGGTTATATAAATTTTTTCGATGTATAAACAAGGTGCATAGGCTAAGAAAAGAATAAAAGGAAGAGGGATAAAGGAGTTCCATTTATAATACAAATTATACCAAGATACAAATTATGCCAAGATACATGATTGAAAGAATTTTTTTCCAAGTTCGTATCTTATAAACAGAGATGATTGACAATTGAAAGAGATTTTTCTAGGTTGTATTATTGTGAGTGGAAAAAATTCAAAGAATTTTTTTGTATTCTATTCTTGTGAATGTTGAGAATGCATGGTTGAAAGAACTTTTTCCGAGTATAAACATTGTAAATGTAGAGAATCTTCAATGGGAATAACTTTTTTATACTAGGACTTAAGTCTTCTAAATGCAAAGAATTCTAAATTGTATAATATACATGATGAGAAGAATTTTCCCTTGTTAAGTCTTGTAATAGAGAGTATTCACCATTAGAAGAGTTAAAATATGAGATAGCATATATAGAAGAAATTATGGAAACTTTGTTTAGTTTACTAATAATAGGGTACAAGCATATCCTAATTGACAGTGATGATTTCTAAAATTGTGATATATTTGAAATAATATAAAATTAGTTATAAAATTATGTATATATAGAAAAAATATTATAAAGTTGATGTAATTGAGGATTTATGTGTTTTAAATGTAAAAATTTTATTATCTACAATGGAAAATTTCAGTTCATGTTATATTTGATTATAGTGAATTTTTCAGTTAAATATTACAAGTCGTAACATAAAATTTACTGTAATATAAGATTTATTCAACCCTATATCAAAACAAACACTGTCCTAAAAAATTCCGATTAATTGAAAAAAATGAAATCAATATAAGGATGGTCTCCTTAGGAATTAAAAGACACTGCTCCCTTTGCATGATCTTACCACAATTTACGTTTAAACGTGTCTTATTAAACTATAAATACGTGATTTAAGAATTAATTCTCAGGTTGAGAAGATCGGCGGAAATTTTTTTAAGGATGGAGCCGGACCGCATATTATCCTCAATGTACTATTCGGCTGGCTCAGCATATTACGTAATACAAATTAAAAATAAAATTATTTTTTAAAAAAACCTAGGCTGGAAAGGAAATTGAAATTGGGAAGACAGGAAGACAGGGCCGGACACCGAAGCATTCGGCTCCCGCTTCGCTCTTCTCCTCGGTATCGGTCTCATCTCGTCATCTTCCTTCTCCCCGAATCGACAATGAGGAGGAGCTGCCTATCGAGCTTACTGAACCGCAGGTACTCATCCTTGTCCCTAAACCCTAAGCCATCTCGTTGCCACACTCCAAACTGGGGTTTTATTCTCTCAGTTTTAGGGCATCTGGAGCTCGAAGGCATCGAATTTACAGGGTTCGCTTAAGCAGAAATAGTTCGAATTAATGTCTTTCTGAGGAACTGAAAATGTTAATGGGCTACAAGATGTGTGCTCATTCTTTGGGTTTGCTTTGGTTTGCCATTTTGTTCAGTTATAAACCATATATACCTACTCAAAGTGTGCTATTGAACTTTATAAGGTCATTTTTCTTGTAGATTGTTCATGATAATCGGATTTAGCCGAGTTTTTTTTCTTGTTCCCAGTGATTTGAGCTGCTTGAGAGATGCCTTGTGTGGCCATGCTTTTGTGCAAAATGCTGGATATTCAACTGTTGGGCAGAACTTTGCCAGAACAGGTACTGAACTCGACTACCAAACCCATACGACCTTGCCAATTTCCGTGTATCTTTTTAAATTTAGAACAAAATGATGCTCTATATCTTCCTTTTCATGGCTAATATGGCATATCATTTGGACCCTACAGGAAGCAGCACGGATAGAATTTTCGCACCTTACTCTGTCTACAAGGGCAAGGCTTCACTATCCCTGTCTCCTATACTTCCTACATTCATGAAAGTAGAGGTATGGTTATCCTTCACCTTTTTATTGTATATACAATAGATTGCTCTGTGCTCTTATTTGATCCTCTGTGTGTAGTCTGGTGCTGGTCTTAGAGTTGACCGGCGCGGTTCAATGATGTTGAGGTTCTGTCCTGCTGTTGGAGAGCGTAAGTATGATTATGAAAAGAGACAGGTGAATACCTTTAATTTACTGAGTATTGCATTACAGACTAATTTATTCCTCCAAGCCTCACAATGTCTTTTTATAGATTTGTGTCTTGTTCATTTTTCTCAACAACTTTTAAAATTATGTCTACATAAAACTCAGCGCCTCTGCATGTCATTATGGAAAAGTCTTTCTTAGTGCTTGTTTAAGGGATCCCTGACAATATTCAACTTGTTTGATATTTTGCAGCTGTTTGCTTTGTCAGCAACTGAAATTGGCTCTGTTATTAGCTTGGGTCCCACAGATTCATGCGAGTTCTTCCATGATCCTTCGATGAAGTCAAGGTTAATATTCTTTTTTCTTTATTATTGTTTTTTTGGGAAATTTTCCTTTTTTTTTTATGTGTTATTCTAACAAGGAGACGATGTTGTTGTAGCAATGCTGGTCAGGTTAGAAAGAGTTTATCGATTAAGCCTACTCAAGATGGTGGTGGCTACTTTATTTCTCTGAGTAAGCCTATACTTTCCCTTTTGCCTTTTTTGAATTTGTTAGCTTTGTCTGCAAAACACAAAAGTAGCACCAGGCGAAGATATGGCACAATATACTATGTCAAGAAGTTGTAGCTGTAGTACTCAGTTACAATGATAGCTAAGGATTTTCCTTTCAGTGAACCCGTGATATTTGATTCTTGATAATATTTTGATGTCTTATTATTAAGTTCCTTTCAATGTTGTATGGTTCATCTGATCTTTATACAACATCTTTTAGGTGTGGTGAACAACTTGTTGAAGACCACAGAACGCTTTACAGTTCCTGTTACAACTGCTGAATTCGCAGTCATGAAGGCAGCTTGCAGTGTATGTTTGGAGTTGTGCTTCTTCTCATTCTTTCATCCTCTTTCATTCTATCTATGGATTATGAGAAAATAACTTATTAAGCAGAACCATTTTATTTTACTTGATACAAATTCAGTTCAACTTCATTTCCACAAGTTCATTATGTGGCATAATGTTGTAGATGGTGCAACTTTAGTCTCTAGAGATGGATACGATGTTCAATCTAAAGTTATTTATTTATTTATTTATTTATTTGCAGTTTGCTTTACCTCACATCATTGGGTGGGACCATTACACTAGTCATCACCGGCCGAGGATTGGGGAGAAGGCCCCAAACGTGGACCCAGGGTTATTGGACTTAGAGTGGGACAGGTGAGAGTGTTGTACATGTAGTGCGCTCATGTTTCAGTGTCATCGTAGAAATTCCAACTCACCTGACAGCATGGACGCATGGTATGTTACATGTGGTGGTTGAAGTGTTCCTTCATGGATTATCATTACTTAGTGTTTGTGGGTTATCAGCAGTACTTCAAGTCTGCAAATCTAAGATATCTGGTTTTGGATCGTGTATTTGGAAGAAACTGGATTGCTGGAATATCCGCTGAATTCAGAGGCTCCTACTGTCCTGTTGATCAAAGTTGTAACTGGAGCAAGATAATGGGTTTTCGTCATTTTTTTTCTGCATTGGCTTTAGACCCAAGTTAGAGCTGGCAAGATGAGCCAAATTCTGACTGAACTGCCTAGGTCCAGCACCGTGATCTGATCTTGTGGTAGCCATATCTCTCTTGATCAGGTCATTGATATGGCTGCTAGGTGCGTTCCATTACCTCGTGTAATTTCTTCCTCATCTTCTAATGGAGCCATAACGAGCCCTTTGACTGCTGCTTGTGGATGCATTGCCAGGGACTCATTTTTTGCTTTCATTTGGACAATTAGAAAGTTAACTAAAATTTTAGAGACTTCAGGAGGATTCATGGACATAATGATCCCATCTTCACAGTCTCTTGCTAGGGATCATTATCGCCACCTGGGTGTTTCGGTTGAGCTTTCAGAGGGTATAGTTGCAGTCGAGTATCGGTTTATTTCATTGTCGACGTCGACCTGCCATTTCTCCTCCTATAGTTGCTCGGAGGACAGGACAGGCACATTTCATGAGTAAGGAAGTGGCCCAATGTCTATTTATCTCTGACTATTTGATTTAGGCTACAACCCTCTTTATCTCTTGAAGGATAAGTCTTCCACGTGTTATTATATGTTAATATCACATGATGACATCAATTAATAAAATTTAGGTGTTTTTAATGTTTTTAATCAAATCTTAAAAGTTGTTAAATTTTATTTAGATCTCAGCGTATAAATATTATCACGTGACGGAGGAACTCCCACCTACCCGTTTTGTAATAATTGATTTACTTTTAACAACAGTTGGAGGGTGCTTGTAATTCATGGAAAGGATTTTGAATTGATGTAACCGGTTCGGATTAACTAACTCCGAATGACAAATTCACTCTGCTCTTGGGTAGGCCTGGCAAATTGTGTCGTGTCGTGTTTAAACGTGTCGTGTCTAACCGTGTCCGGGTTAGAAACTCCAATGATCTGGATATGACACATTTATTTTTCGTGTTTAAACGGGTTCGTGTCTAAACGGTCGTGTCTAAACCGGGTTGACCCATTTAATGTAAAATATCGACAATATATAATTATACTCTAATAATATATGATGTAATTACTAAAATAATAATATTTATTGATAATTAGTACAATAAATAAGTAAGATTAATCAATTATTGATCATGTAATGCATGTAATATTTTATATATCATAAAATTTTCATATGTAAATGTATTAGATGAGTCAATATATGTATAAAAATAGTTAATACATTTAATAAACGTGTTTAATCGTGTCGTGTCGTATTATAAAGGTTCAAACCCAGTTAAACACGTTTATTTATCGTGTCTGTACAGGTTCGTGTCTAAACGGGTTCGTGTCTAAATAAGCTTGACCCAAACCCGCCTAACTCCGTGTCGTGTCGTGTCGGGTTACCGTGTCGTGTCAGTAATTACCAGGCCTACTCTTGGGTGTTCTTGAATAGGTTTGTACTAACCATATTTTGTTCTCCCGCCCCTGGCACTCCTCTTCCTTTATCCTAGGGCCGGCACATTTTAGCCTGGCACAGGCCCGTGCCTAGGCCATGCATTATCGGGCTATAAAGTTATCATACCGGGCTGGAATGACTTATTAATTTTACAGGTGTGACGGCCCCGCCATTATCGGGCCGTGCCAGCCCGATAGGTTGATTTGAGAAAAAAAAAGCCTTAACCTAACACGCTAGCACAGCTGCAGTCATGATTCACATTAGGAGTATAAGTAAAAAACTGGAAATCCAAAAAACCTAAAAAAATTCACCAAATCCAAGCAGGAAAAATCGGATTTATGGGTCTTAGAATAATTCAATGGGGTTTTCAAGTTGAAAAGACCATACTATAAAATTTGGGCTCTAAATCGAAAAAGTCGGCGAGCCAAAAATCAACTCAAAAGGTATGTTGAATTTATATTATATGTAATAAACTATTTTATTATTTGATTTTGACAATATAAATAATACATTTTGATATTTTTATACTTGAATCTTTATTCATATTTATATTTTTTATCTTCTTAATATACTAAAATATTTATAATTAGTGTCTCATTAGTTATAATTTTATTATTTATGTATTTAATTTATTATCATATTAAAAATCGAGACCCGAAAAAGCCGTCCAAAAAAAACTAAACCGGAAGTGATCAGTTTTCATAACCCCTAAACGGTTTTCCAACTTGAAAAAGCCGGACTGAAAAAAACTGAGACTCGATAATTTTCGAAAAAACCCGCAGGAAACCATCCATTTACATCCCTAACTCACACACAAGGCAGGGCTTAAAGCCTTAAACTCAAAAAAAAATCGAAGGATTTAGAACAAGTTGGACCGAAGGTTCGATCTGCTACTGCAGGTACATGCGAAGAAATGATCAAAAGGGCTGTATTTGCCAGAGAATTGGGAGTTCCTATCGTAATGCATGACTACTTAACAGGGGGATTCACTGCAAATACTAGCTTGGCTCATTATTGCCGAGATAATGGTCAGAAAAATAAACAGATGTAGAATACTGAGGTAAACCCATATGATTTGATAATTTATTTATAACGTATTACAATTTAATTTATTTAAGATTTATTAACTTACAGTAGCAGGGGGAATATTTTCGGTTATCACCGGTATACAATGTTAAATTTTCATTTTTCAAATTTACAATTTCAAATTATTTATTTAGAAAAATAACGTATTTTTATTATTAAAATTTTAAATATGAAGTGATATGGAGAATCTCATCAGTTAATAAAAAAATTTTGCAGTTAGAATTGTACATATATATGAAATAAGAGGAAAATGAGCAATATTATTATTTTACTCATAATTTGGATGATTTTATAAATCATATGCATGTAATAAATTTTAATAACAAATATAAAAAAATAAAAAAAAATCAAACTCCAAAATATTTGTATATAATAATAGTATGGATACGGGAGGAGAATTTGTTAAAAAAAAAAAAAATCCTCCGACGCCATCTTCGTGTCTGCTGTACACATTGCGCCGACCGAACCAGTTAGTTGGGCATCCGGCCGCGATTGAAATTGTTTGATCGCCGGTCCGGTCTGACGACAGCGAGGAAACAGTAACGTCGGAGGAGCGGTACTTAAGTGGCAGCGGTGGCTTCGGAGTTTGGGGAGAGGAAGCAACAAGTGGGCAGTGACATGGGTCAGTGGCGAATCGAGTATGTTCCCGGAAAACCACCTGTCCCACCCGACCAGCAGCCCACCGGTAAATCCACAGTACCACCAAAAAGCTTTCACTTTTCTTGCCAATTGAACATTCACCCTGATTCTCTGACGGTCTAAGATGTTTGCACCCGTTGGCGGGTTTTGTGATTTCTGAGCAGTTGATGTTGTCGCCTCTCCAATTGACCCTAAATTTGCCAACGCCATTGTAAGGTTACGTTCGCTGATTTTGTTAACTATTCCATCTTTCCCCCCCGTCTTTTACACTCATCTTGACACAAGCTCATGGACTGTCTTACGTTGTTTTTCGAATATTCGTAGTGTTTTTGGGCTGACATTCATGGATTTGGGCATCTGTTAGGCGTTTGAATCAAGTAGCACCTCTGGAGAATCTCCGTCATGTAAAGCGCGTTCGTAGGAAATGTCTGGAAGGTGGTATAGCTCTTGCCTCTGTATTTTCTATGGCTGACAGTGTGGAGAAATTGGGTGCACTCTTTCTTTCCCCCTCAGAATGCATGATCGGATCAATTATCCTAAATGCGGTCTTTTTTTTTTGGTTGGTCACAATTGGCTTTCTTTGGCAGGAAAAGCTCAGCTATCAGTTATCTTATGTATAGCTCCCGAGAGCAGTGACTCTTGTGAAATGCCTCCTGATGTGCAAGAACTGATCAGTTCCTACCAGCTCAGTACTTTTACCACAAAGGTGTGCCAACTTTGATCAAAGTCTAAAACATTAAGTTGAAGTTCGTTACCGAGGTTTTACTATCATTTATAAGTTCAATAAGTTGGAAATAGGGACATATGAACTGCTAATCAACATTTGGTAAAAAAGAAAAAGAAAACCTTTTTCCTCTTTATTTCATATAATTTTACAATAGTGCATGGATGAAATTTAGAACTCTTATTGCATTCTCTTGATAAATACATATGTTAACCTTACTTGAGAAGGAATGTCAACCAAAGCAGTATGTTTGTTCAGTCTAGTGGCATCCTGCGCAATCTACAGTAAGATGAATACCGTGTCATTGCTTTTCTAAAGTAAATAAAAGAGACCTTGCAATTTGTTTAAGTTTTACCAGTCTTGTGATGGCACATAACTGAGACTTCCTTCACACTGCATATCATGTCGTTTCTAGGTTTGCAAGTATGCTGCTTTATCCAAGGAAGAGTGGGAAGCACAATGCAAGCTTTGGCCAACATCATATCATCCACCTACCTAGTATGTTTCAGTAATTTTTTCACGTGATTTATCTGAGCTTTTACTAGAAATTTCTTTTGGACATCATGCACCATCTTTGAAGAGAGCTTTTAACCATTTCAATTTTCTTCTGGTGATGTATGAGATACTTTCCCTTCTACACAAAAAGTTATAACATTTCTCATTTCATTCCATCACAATCCCCTTCTCTCACAGAAGGCCCAGAATTTTGAAGTAGACTCATAGGTGAAACAGCATTTTACATTGTAAAAATGTTGGCTATTGTGGTGATAATTGTTCTGTCTTATTGATTATGCTTCATTTCTGTAAGCTGCTATGAAAGACTATACTTCTTTCCTCAAGTATTCTGATGTCAATGGAACTCAGTTTTCTTATCCTTCTCCTGAGATATATGAGTATGCACGAATGTTTGATTTAATTTAAACATGTACTTCTCAATCATAGTGTTCGATTAATGACTCTAAAAGAGTCCTGTGTGTTGAGGGTACAATGATTGATAGCCAGAGAAAAAGTTTCCATGCATACTTTCAGCAATGTCTAGAATTTATGTGGTAGAATGAGTTTCCCTGACTCTAAGTTCAAATGTTTTTACCATTCCTCAATTTGGTAATAACATTTCTCATTTCAAATGTCTAGAATAGACTACTTGCTTTCAGTTATGGCAAAAGAAGATATTTTGAATGGTCTCTTGTTTATCTGGATTTTAGTAATGTTAAATATTATTATCATCATCAGCAGCAGCAACGTTGCCGTCTTCGTCATTGTTGTTTTCTTAATAATTTTTCCCTTTAATGACAGCAATATTTGCGGAATAACTGGATTCTCTGAAGATGATTCACGATCGGTTGTCAACTATATGAAATATGCTGTTGAACTGGCAACCTCTGGCGATGAGCAGGTAACCATTTTTAGCTTTTCTTGTTACTGAGAAGGATTGCTTTTGAAATCCTTCCAAACCAAAAGAAGGAACTAGTTTAACTTTTTTCCTCCTAGTTGACTTAATAATTGACAAGCAACCTAACGTGCTACCAAGATGTAAGCTTGGACCAGTAGATGTCTTCGGCAATTGAATCTCTTCAGGAAGTGGCTGTTAAAATGAATAGTGAGTTTGGGCTCTGTTTCATAAATATTCTTGAAAGCAAACTTCAAGATAGGTCCATTATCCTTAATAGGGGACATGTATATGTGGATTACAGTGCAATATCCCTTCTTCATTTTTGGTCTCATAGTAAACATGTCTCTTGGTCATGCAGGTAGTCAATGCTGCAATTATCGTGGACCCCGTATCCAGTCAAGTGATTGCAAGTGCACGTGATCAAATCTGTCATTGGAATGGTCAACCAGCTAAAACAAGTGCAGAACCTAGCTGTTGTAGACAAAAGGGTGCAATTAGTTGCAAGTCTAATGTCAATGGAGAGTTAAACTGTGATTCTCTGCTTCAGAATGCTTCCTCAAATTATCAAGAACAGAGAGATGCACACATTTCTTGTTTGTCTCCTTGGAGTTGGGTGGATAAGTGTTCACATGTCTCGAACTCTGATACATGGCATCCATTACAACATGCTGCTATGGTAGCTATTGAATCATCTGCTGAAAGGGATCGGCGATTATTTCCTAGTTCTGTTGACGATGAAGAGGAAGTCTTGGAGATGGATTATGCAAAATATTGTGCAAGCTCCCCAGCAAAAAGACAAAAAAAAGAAGCTGCAAAGGTCAGCTAACTTTATTATGTGCTTGGGCTAGACAACTTCATAAAGTTGGTTGCATTCTTTATTCTCACTGAAAGAAGGATTGCATAGTTCAACCACCAGCCCAAACTCACCAGAAATAGCTACTCAGCAGTCTCACATTCTCACGAGAATCCCATCTATATTATATGTCTTAACTTTCCTGAGAAATGTTTCTGTGGCTGGGTTCAGTCCACCTATTCCCCCTGCAATCACTCCTTCCCTAATAGACTACTTGAACCTTATGTTTTCTATCCAGTGATTGAGCTACCGATTTTGGGTTAACTGATATTACTTGATTGACACCTACAATTATATTGCAAGTTAAGAGCCCTTGGGCTCATATCTCTGTTTAGTTGGTTCTGTTGACTGTTAGAGCTATTCTTCTAACATGAGTGGCAGTGATAAAACTTTTCTTTGTATGGTTTTCGGGTGTTGGGCGGGGGCCGGGGTTGATGTGTGTTAGAGCAGTGAAAAGGAACTCTTCTTTTACATTATGCTCTTGCCATATTTGCCGGTTTGAAATTTGTGTTGACTCCATCATGGAATTTCAGGTTGATGATGATGAGAAGCAGAATGCCCATTCGGCAGCGTGGCCACTTGAAAAACCTTATCTATGCACGGGCTATGACATCTACCTTGTTTGGGAACCTTGTGTGATGTAAGTTGTGCTCGTGAAGCCAATACAGTCTCATATGTTTGTGCTAGCATATATAAGTTAATTGCTTGCACTTGCATGCAAGCGAGTGATTTGTGCTCTCATCTGTTAGTTTGCTTAAGCTTACTGCTTGACATGTACATGCAAATAACCCGTTTCTGTGCCATCCTGTGATTGCCTATGTTTGTGCTTCAAAGTTTTCTCCCTTTTACCTCTTGATTCAAAGCTGAAGATCAATTTATTTGGCATTGTTCTGATTTTTATCTCCAACATAATGGTAGATAGTTATTCACAAACTTGTGATCAGTGAAATTACTCGGAGCAACTGATTTTCCATTTTGATGGAACCTGAACTTTCGAGTTTCATCTCGCTCGAATCAGTTCAGCCTAATGGAGGAGAAGATTCCTTGGCCTCTTATAAGGATTTTCCCCTTATTTGTGTGATATTCTGATATCAAGGTGTGCTATGGCGCTCGTGCACCAAAGGTTCCGACGTATATTCTATGGATTCCCAAACCCGAGTGCTGGAGCTTTAGGGAGTGTGCAGAGGCTGCAGGGAGAGAGGAGCCTCAATCATCACTATGCTGTCTTCAGGGTCTTTATGCCTCAAGATTCTCAGGAAAGTGCATCAGTTTCTCTGCTGTAACCTCAATTTTTTTCCCAGATTATTTTTAAGGGACCAGAGTCTCTTGTTCAATGACAAAAGAGACCAAGAGACCAGTTGTCATATACCATTGTAACTTATTTGGCTGCAGGGTCTCTTACTTTCTTTTTTCGACCTTTGCTTGCTACGAATGCTTTGTACCTTTACATTCTATGTTGGTTTTAAAGTTTCATATTTTACATTTTTATATAAAATTCAGCCTGTTTACATTTGTTTCACGTTTAAAAGTTTGACCAAAAGTATACCAATCTGGACATGCAATACGTGGATGTCCCAGCCTCAATACTGCTGCCTGGATCAATGGTACAGAAAGTTCGGTAGCAACAGAATTCGGGCCATCTCTAACACCAGCAGATCCTTCAGTATGCTCCTTCAATACCTCAACCAGATGAACATCTCATGCCAGGACTGTGATCGTGCCACTGCTACTGAACTAACATCCATTGGCCATGGCTACGCAGTTCAGGTGGACTGAAACTGAGACCACAGTCTCACAGTGGGAACTGGGAAGAGCTCCCACATTTGCTGTACCTGAAGTTGCAGGAATTAAAAGTGGGGCACACCCAGTTGTTACAGGGAAGTATAGGCATCCGTGACATCTTTCTACACAAGCGCAATGGCTAATCCTCGCGTTGCCCTTGAGGAAGATCTCCTTAAACATCACATTTCCATACCACGGGAAGTATGCATTCCTTGCAAATTTAACATCGTAAAATTTCATAAATCATCTGGTGAAATCTAACATAGTAGATCTCCGATGCACTGTAAAGGAAAGTCTCAACCTTCCCACCTTCGTCTGTACCGGGCAGCTGCAGTCGGGGGATGCTGATCCCTTTCTTTAGCTATGTTGATTGTACAGATTTCTCACCGACCATAAAGTTGTTGGAGCTGGAGATCATGAATTCCAATCAATTGCCAGCCATTCCAGGCCAGTAACTCCATTTTGTTGGTTATTCAAATTCAACTCGGATTCATCCCCCTTCAGAATATCAGGGAATAGATGCATATAATAACTGTAATCAGGGTCTTGCCAGGTACTTTGTGGATTAAGGCATCTGAGAAAGTATTGCTGGGCTCTGTACCATCCGCGAGGGTTTTAACCTTAGCTAGGTAACTCTCTAGGTCTCCTTTGAACTTGACCTTAAGGAAAAAAAGGTGATTCTTGATCTGGTTGGGGGAGACTCGATGGGGTTGCTTTACCTAATAACCCATCACTCCAGATTGCTGGAATCTGGAGGCTTTAACCGATTGTGAACGCGTGTGAAGTTACCCAGATCATCAGTTCACGTTTTGTGGACAGCAATATGCTGTCGAGATCCTGGTCCTACGGTACGACTTTGGAATCTGCTTCAGAATGGAAAGGTTTGAATAACCAGAAACAGCAGTGTCATTCACCTCTTCCTTCCGCGTTTAATGACACGAAATACAAAATACTACAAACATAAAATACATCAATAAAGCCGGGCATTCCTACGGTTGCTTTTAACACAACCATCACTTGAAAGGAGCCATCGGCCACAGTTACCAGAAGTGACCATAGAGCTTCCATGATTGACAAGGGCGGATGATTTCTCTCACATGCTGGCCTGGGGCCATGCTCCGCAAAGAAAAAAAATTCAACATGTATGGACCCGAGTCTAGTCCCGCACATTCAACATTATCACAAAATACCCGGCCTTGAATGCCCAAGACATCTAAATCACCTCAATTTGCAGTGCAGTGAGAGCATTCCATTCAAGTATTGCTTCCTCACTTTCTTGTACTTCTCAAGGACCAAACTGTAACTCGAAGCTCCCTGCTCGAACAAGATCTCTTCGCAGAACCGAGATTTGATGTTCACAAATGCTGCTTCCGCCTTCTCTTTATCTTTACAGCAAAAAGAAAGTAGGTTTTCAGTTGCAATGTCAAACATCTGACCATCGTGCCATTCAGGTGTTCCTTCTTCTCGGTACAAAATATGAAGCCATGCTAGCTGCCGAAACAAATCGTCATTACCCTGAGCAGCCTTCTCCAAGGCCATTAATACATCTGCAAACTTAGACTCATCAATTTTCTCAATCAACTGACTGAAGATTGTCCTCTGGATCTGTTCAAGCCAGTTGGAGATGTGACATGACTGAGAAATTGAACCAACCAAGCAAGCCTTCCGAAATACTGGATCAGAATCACCAAGTAATGCAATTGCGATATGCAAAAGCTTTACTGATATGAAATCCATATTTTCATTAAGAGGCTTCTCTAGTACACCCTGCTTTACGTTCTTCCAACTCCAGCAATTAAGGGCTGCATGCATGAAACCCTCCCACCTGTATGCCAAAACAATTGAACCAATAAGACATGCAGAATTTGAAACATTGTATTATTTTCACCTAAGAAGCGGACTTCCTTGGTCAGTTTGGTTTCTCATATATGAAGCAAGAACTACCACTCGACATATGTTTTGCAACATCTCACTAGCTTCAAGCGCTAGCCTTTCTTGTATCTCATACATAAAAGCAATATATCACTAGTTTTATCATTTACCATATATAAAATGATAAGGAGATTAGAAAGCTTCTTGGTAAGGTCCAAAATAAAATACTTGGCTGAACAACTTACTCAAATGGAGCCTCAACCTCTACAGCAAGCGTCAAATGTAAGGAAAATTCACCATCCGTAGTGTAAGCCTCATGGAGAAAGCCTCTCGGGATGTACAGAATATCTCCTTCCTTGAGCATGATTTGCATGCAGCTGTCCATCCCACTGAAATCCTGTGAACAACATGTCCCACTTTCTTGTTCATAGAGACGAGGTAATAGTTTATCCTTGGGGGGAAATATTGTCCATTGCTTGGTCCCAACAAGTTGGCACACAAACACACAGTGATCATCATAGTGACATGCTAAACCCTGAGAATTAGGTGGTGTCAAATAGAGATTGGCACCGACTGAAGGCTGACCAAATAAAGATGCCAATCCTTCAGTTATTGCTGCAACAGACTTGAAACGGAATTCCATACCACGAATTGCCACTGTATAACCTTCTTCCAGTGCTTCATTGCATTTTGCAATATCACTGCAGCTAAAGATGAAAGGTTTGTGGCTACATGAATCCCAGCTCCTAGGGAAAAAATGTGTCTCTCTGTTCAAGTGTCTCTCCATTCTTAATACTCTTATATCCTGCTGGTATATGATAGGCAAAGCCAAATTATCCCTCTCCTGCTTCAAGTAATGGAGGATGTCTAGGTCATCAGAAGCAATAGGTGGACAAGAGACCATATTCTGAAGCATAGAGGTCTGAAAATGCGGAAGTGCACCTTCACAATTTAGAGAATGTAGAAATGAACTAGAGCAATCAACATCATTCACAGCTCTCTGGATGTTGATAAGATGTGGCATTCTTTCCCAGTGGTTTGCCAAAAAATTTTCAAAACTGACATCGTCTGAACCAAAAATCCTTCTTCTGATATCCTCACTTAGCACAAAATTGGCAGATTGATCCCTGATAGAAAGTCTGAAAATGCATTCTGCCAAGTCGTTAACTCTAGAATTGGCTGAAAAATAATTCCCAGTTTTCTTAGATTCCAGAACTTTGTTGACCAAGATTTGACTACTTAAATCCGCCCAAAGCCCCTTTATGAGGACCAAGAAAGGCTCCAATGATTGCAGTGAAATATGTTCCAACTGCTTAATGTCGCAACTGTTAACAAGAATAATTATTGCATCAAGAAGTATAACAGGAAATTCCTCTTCCACACAGGTTATCACATGTCTGTTGGTTCTTCCGTCTTCCCCATTGCATAGAGTTGTCAAACCCCATAATGATTCAGGGATCTGAAGAAAAGAATCACTATCACTCCTTAAGTCATACAACAAATATATATGCTACAAAAGGGTGACTGACAAATGAAATAGTTATCAAGTGATAAAATCATTCACCTAAGAACAAAGTGCTAATTTTAGCTTACCACTGCAATGCTTATCATCTTCTTACCCTGTCGCTTGAACAAGAACAATGAATATCAAGAGTTGTCCACATAGAATCATCTTTATAACATTTAAGTTATGGGATAGAATTCGCATGTCATGGTTCTACTTGTCAAAAGCCATCTGGCAATCTCCAATACTTTTTCAGCCGAATCCAATCCCTAATTAAAATCTTCCATTCCTAGCAAATGATTAAAATTGTCAATATTTAGATTTCTCAGTAGAAATGCTTACATAAGAGCATCCAAGGCCAACGATTCAAGAAGCCTCTCCCTCCCAACTGAACTGCTGGACAAATCCAGCACAGCACTACAAGCCGCCATCTTAAGCTTCCCCATGGAACTTCTCAAACCCCATATCATGCCACTCAGGATTTCACTATCCAAAGCAATCTGTTCATTCATTTCCAGCGATCGAAGAGCAGCTGCCCCAACAACCTCCAGCCCAAGACAGGCAATATCCAGAGACCTGAAATATACATGCCAGTGATCGTCAAGAATACATAACTCAAGAAACAATTTTGTACTAATATCTATGGACGAACGGTTTAACTAAGCAAGACAAGAATTACAAACTTGATCCACGAACTTCCCCATTATCCTGAACAACCTCAATTAGAGAGGGCATATCGGTTGCACTTATAAGTAGCATTTTCTGTTCATTCAGGGCTGAGAGCGAGAGATATAGGTTGCAAACCGTACTTGGATTTGATGATAACCGGGAGCAACGAGAGGATGGGGACTTGAAGACCTAGTGAGCATGGCAACGTCGAATCCTCTAAACCGGAGAGAAGAGCGCCCCGGAATTTTCTGAGGCATTTCTTGATTAGCGATAGGTGTGGGGAGCTCGGGATGGACGATGTTTGCGCCTTAGCGAGCGCCGCCAACAGCAAAGAGAACAGAGTGTCGGAGTCGGCGAGTTCCAGAGTGATACAGGGAAAGGACTCAGGAGAAGCCCTTCTTCTCTTCGGTTCACGATCCTTCCCGCTCCTCCGTCTTCTCTGGGTCTCCTCCTCCATTGAAACTTCCCTCTTCTTCCTGCACTCTGAGCAGAGCCCTCTCTGTTCGAGCGCTGCTTTCTGGGAGACGGGCTGGGATTGCAATGGAGAATTACGCTCTGCACCCTGAAATTACAAAATAACCAGTTCGCGCCCTTATATTTGTCTCTGGCACCACTTTGCGCTTTCATGTTTGCATTCGAACCACCATGCTTCCCAAGTTTGGAAATTCTTTACTTTTTGCCCCAACTTCTTCTTCTTGTTATTGCAGGAGCCACGTGCGATGCGACCATATGCAATATCTTCAAGAGCCAAGCTGCTCAGTCGAGATATGGTCACCATCCAAACTGACAATATTGACATATCTTTCGAGGTTGAGGTGGTTCATTGGAATTCAGTCTCTATTGCACTAGAATGAAAGCAGGGATTGCATTGCTTTCATTTATGTTTTTGTTCCTTTTTTCTCCTTATAAGTTTCCATCTTTCATTGGGTTTTTTTTTGCCTACTGAATCGATGGCGGGGGGTCTATGAAGAAAACAAGGTTGCAAGGGATAGTAGAGGTGGCGGACGGACAAGTCAAGGAAAAAGGAAGATGGGATGGAAAAAGTCGCATCATTTCTAGAGGGAGTTCGAGGACCCAACTGCAATTATCAACTTCTCATCCCCAATATAACTTAATACGATCACACGACAACAATGACATGAAAAAGAGAAGGAAACTAGTCTGTATCTGGGGTTCACAGATCTTCCTCATCATCATCTGCTTCGATTCCCAGAAGAGCAGCAAGTTCTCCATTTTCATAAGCTTCAACGGTATCTGACACGGAAACAACAAAGTTGCATCATTTCCATAATTCTGCAAAGGAAGATCAGTTGGGGGACTGCAATTTCAGATTTTCCCAGAATAGGTGTTTATGTACCATCGGAGCCTCCGATGTGCTTCCCGTCAATGAAAACTTGCGGCACAGTACGCCTGCTTATACTTTCAGCCAGTGCACCTTGAATTCTCCACCCATCATCTGTTGGGTACAAAATGACACAAATTTTAATGAGGATCAGTTTTCGAGTATGACCAGTGAATGCTCATATCTGCTCTTTCTTGATCTTACAAAGACAAAGCGTTCTAGTTTTTCATTACCATCAAATCAGCTAAATTTTCGCGAAACAGGTGAGAACTGACTAGTAGAGAAGCAAAAAACTTCATGTAAATTACTATTTACATGCCACATCAATGGTTTACATCTACAAGCAATTGCAAGTCGATGAAATCACTCTTGTTATCTTGCGCTCTGAAAAACGAAAGCAAAGTCAGATAGAAATCAACCTACCTCTTTCATTGAGCTCAACCACGAACGGTGTTTGGTTGAACTCCTTGAACACAGCCTTTGCCCTCCGGCAGTACCTGCAAAACATTGAAGGAAAGCAACATATAACACCAAGACTTGTTGCATCACCTGCATGTTTAAAAATGTGGTGAAGAAGTTTGAGACAATTGGACGGAAAGTTTTTGCTCGATTTGGAAGAAATGCAAAGACTAGCAACTGCCAACTCATGTTTGATTGGCAGCAAGATGGAGCCCACAATGCTTACCCCACATGGAAACCACTAAGCTTAAAAGACGATTGATAAGCCTTATATAAGAGCTTGTCCCCCCACAATATAGAGTGAGCTCTCGGTGGAGGCAAGCGCTTAGAGAAAGGAGATCGGAGACGGGTGTTGCACATGACCGCCACGGAAGGCTGGTGATGAGCTGAGAGCGAGGACCCTAATTTGAGAAAGAGATGGAGGTTTAGAGGGAGAAAAATATTTGTGAGTCCTCTCAATTATTTAGTCTTTCCTTTCGTAAATTGAGGGTAGTTTCTCCTATCATAAAAGAGTGATTATTGCTATTGTTCACTCTTTATTAACAGAGAGAAGGTGATGTAAACCTTCATTAGAATGAAATCCTTCCATACTTTGCCCATGGTTTTACTTTGAATTGTTTGGAGATTTACCACTTATATCTTGGTATTTATCTTTTCCCCTATTAGATCCTCTATCTCGACTTCAGTTGTAATCGAGGGCCATGTTCCACAATTGACGATCCCCAACAGGTGGTGTCAAAGCTCCAGGTTAGTATCTAATCTTCTGTGCTACATTTAAATTCCGATAGTGGAAAGAAGGCACCATTAGCTATGGCTGCGAAGTACGAGTTAGAGAGGTTCAATGGGAATAATTTCTCATTGTGGAAAATGAGGATGATGGCCGTTCTAAGAAAAGGTAATTGCTTGGAGGCAATTGGAGAAAGACACATTGAGCTTGACGATGATAAATGGAACAAGATAGATGGCAACACTATTGCTAATTTATACCTAGCATTAGCAGATGCAGTATTGTCAAGTGTTGCATAGAAGAAAACAGTAAGAGAGATTTGGGACTCTAACAAAGTTGTACGAGGCCAAGTCATTACACAATAAAATCTTCTTGAAGAGAAGGTTTTACACCTTTCGGATGATAGAGCCGACGACAGCGACTGACTACATCAACACCCTAAATACTCTATTTTCACAGCTCACAGCAAAGGGGCAGGTGAACATGCTACAGTTCTACTCCAGAGTCTGTCTGATTCATATGATTAACTCATCGCCAATTTGACCAACAACACAGAAGTCCTAGTCTTCGACGATATTGCAGCTACGATTCTAAAGAATAAAGTTGGCGTAAAAGGAAGACAGGATGAGAAGCTCTCAGCAAGTTGAACCTTTGGTGACAAGATCTATGGAACATGGCTCAAGTGGTAGTCAAAATCAGAGTAGATCAAAGTCCAGAAATAAGAAAAACATTAAATGTTATCACTATGGCAGGAAAGGGCAGTACAAGGAGTGTCGCTTTCTCAAGAAGGATAAGGGCAAGGGCAAAGGCAAAGACCATGAATCGCCAAAATCTCAAGTTTGTGTAGCAAGTTCCTCGGATGAGTGCAATATTTTATGCAGCGAGGAAGCAACAACTATTGAAGGCAGAAGACGTTCCTCCGATGCCTGGCTTATGGACTCGAGAGCAACATGGCATATGACCTCACAAAGAGAATGGTTCCACCAATATAAGCTTGTCTCAAGAGGATCAATGTGCATGGGAGATGATCATGCCTTGGAAATCGCTAGTATCGTCACTGTCAAAATAAAGATATTTGACAGTACAGTTCGCAACATCCAGAGGTACGAAATGTGAAAGGCCTTAGGAAGAATCTATTGTCTTAGGGACAATTAGATGGTAGTGGGTGCAAAACCCATGTTTAGGATGAGATCCTGAAAACAGTGAAAAGTGCGCTTGCAGTAATGAAAGCAGAAAAGATTAGCATGCTTAAAGGAAAATCACTGCTAGAAGGAGAAACGTCTATTCTATCATCAAGTTCGGTAGAAGAATAAAAAATAATGTGGCACCAGAAGCTTGGCCACATGTCAGAATGAGGTTTGAGGATTCTCGCTTAACAGAATCTTCTTCCAGGGCTCAAAAAGGTTCCACTACCTTTTTGTCAGCATTGTGTCATTAGCAAGCAGCACATATTGAAGTTCAGCAGTACAGGTGCCAGAAGCAAAGCTATCCTAGACCTAATCCACTTAGATGTTTGGCAAGCACCGGTTACATCCCTAGGAGGTGCAAAAAAAGGGGGAAATGCTAACTTATGCTTGATTGGCAGCAAGATTACATGACGGCCATGTGCGGCACCATCTCCATGGGATCTTCTTTCTTCGAGAACTTGTCTTCGCCAAGAGCTCCCTCTTTACTGTGGGGGACAAGATCTTAGATAGAGCTCTTCAAACGCCTTTATTTCCATGTGGGATAAGAATTGTCGACTCCATCTTGCTGCCAATCAAGCATGAGTTGGCATTTCCCCTCCCTTTTTTTGCCTAAAAGTGAATATACACCACATTTATCCCACTTAGATTTAAATGTAGCACAGAAGACTAGCTACAAACTTGGCTCAAGTGGGAGTCAAAATCAAAGTAGATCAAAATCTAGAAGTAAAAAGAATGTCACACAATGGCAGAAGAGGGCACTACAAGGAGTGTCGATTTCTCAAGAAGGATGAGGATAAAGGTAAAGACCTTGAATTGTTAAAAACTTAGGTTTTGTAGCAAGTAACACAGATGTGAGTGAGATTTTATAAGGCGAGGCAACGGTTGTTGAAGGCAAAAGACATTACTCTAATGTTTGGCTTATGGACTCAAGAGCAACAAGGCATATGGCCTCACAGAGAGAATGGTTCTACCAATATAAGCCTATCTCAGCAGGATTTGTGTTCATGGGAGATGATCATGTCTTGGAGATCGTTTATATTGGTACTGTCAAAATAAAGATGTTTGACGGCACGGTTCGCACCATCCAAGAGGCACGACACGCGAAAGGCCTCAAGAAGAATCTATTGTCCTTGGCCAATTAGATGGTAAAGTGCAAAACCCATATTTAGGCTACTACCAAACTAAAAATATGTAATTTTCTTTTATGCCAAAAAGCACCAAAAGATTTGGTGGCGTAGTTTCTCTCGTATGTGGAGAGGGGTCCAATTCCTCGCCTATGGTACAAGATCTACTTATGTGAGTGGGTGTTGAAGATCATGAGAGAACAAAAGAAAGAAACAGCAGCAGACAACAGAGGAGAACAAGAATTATCGGTTCAAGTCAGATTCTGCACTTGTAATCTTAAAGAAGTTGACAATTAGAAGGTCGTTCACCACATCAAGCTGAAACTCTTGAGAATCCTGATTTCCTATCAGAAAGGTGACCTTTTTTGCACTGAAGTCATGTGTCTAGCACAGTACTTCGATGATCTCTATGTGGACATATTCCATAAAATAAAGTTTCCATCTTTCATCAACAGGAGACTGAAAAATTGCGACCTTCCTCGGTAAACTGAGTCATGCATCCTCAAAAATGAAGGATGAAGAAAGCTAATAGAGCAAAATTTGAACAGAAAATCAGAACTAGCAATTAAATTAATGTAAAGATCGAGCAGAAGATTATATGAATGAATCATCCGATGGGCAGTTTGGTTTTCTGCAACAATGAAGACCTAATTTTCTGATCAGCAGATCCAGATCGGAAGTGAGAGTAAGAATCAACCAGCAGAGCATAAAAACAGGGAAATTTGAGACAGACCCACTAAGTTTAAATTGCAGGAGATGGAGGGAGCGAGGCGTACGGGCAATAGGACTTGGAGAAGATGACGATCTTGTGAGAGGAGATGGTCTTCTTCACGAAATCGGCGGCGGCTGCTGCTGCCGCTGCTTCATCCGAAGCAGCAGACGACGACGCCTCGGAACACAGAGACGCCAAAACCAATGCTGACAATATTAGGAATGGGATCGACCACCTCGCCGCCATTGTAAAGGAGCTCAGGTCAGTAGAGATGACCGCTCTTCCCTCTCAAGTTTCAGAAGCAGAGCTTTGCCCCGTTCCTATTTTCCCCGAGGATCGACTGTTTTGTTCGATGATGCATATTCATCGGACGGCCATGACTAGGCCACGTCGTCATTCCCAATGTGGATCTAACCCTTTTCATCGAAAAATCCAATGCAGTCGCATTCGAGTTCGAACTGCCACAGGTTCATAAAAGATATAGAGTTTTTTTGGATATAATTTTTTTTTTCCATTTATACAACTGGGTCATATATGTGGTATAAATAAAAATTGGAAAAATTGATTCGGTCCCACCAAAAAAATGATTTTATGGGACATTATATGACTTCGAGTGGTTTGAGTGGTTTTCAAAGTGTTGAAAAACAATCCAGAAATTCAGCCTCAACGCCAAAAGCCCAATGGAATCCAAGGTTTTCCGAAAAATTCTAATATTTAATGATTTATCTTATTATTAAATTTTAATAAATTCAATAAATTTTAGACAAATTTTTGTTTTCGTTTATGTTATTTAGTTTGTTTATGCCGCTACATATTTACAATTGGCAGTTCCCATTTACTATAATAAAATTTATTTTGTTGTTCTTTATTTAATTTATTATTACATTAAAAATCGATACCAAAAAATCGCACCGTTAATGGTTAATTTTTCATCACCATAAATATTCCTCAATATGATTTTTAGACTCAGAAAAATCTATCCGAAAACCATTTGTGCAGAAAACCACTGATGCGACCATTTTCACCCTATTAAAGTCCTCAGAAAATATCGAACTCCCACTGTTTTAAAAGTTTGTGATTGTCAGGCTCAAGCAGATTTCTTCTCGCCCTTGATGGATGAAATTACCAGCAACATCAAAGGAAGAAGGTCGAGTAGATTGGTCTTGTTGCATTTCTCTGTCCCCTGGAAGACCCTGATGAGGACACATATCATATCCCGGCAACCACCAGTACCAAAATGCAGTGCGAATAGCAACATCGTCAGCTACAGGATTAGTCGACATCAGTATGAAAGATATGCTCCACTCAACCGAAACAAATCTTTAGGAAGTCTCCATTGAGCAGAGCAAGGGAGGTCGGATCAAATTGTCAGCAATGCAAGCAAAATGTGAAGCAAGTCCGTAGAAAGGAACCACTGTCGAACCGTGGAGGCAAGGGTCGGTTCGTCTGGGAACTTCCCTTTCAATCTGGAATACATATGCTTCCTGGGAATTTTACCCTTCACAACAAAAGCATCAAAGAATGGCTTTTAGTACAGGCTAATGGTTTGTGCAAACAGAAACTACTTAGGATCTAAATCACCAGTCAGGAATAAATCCAATGACTGCAGAAATTACAGTTCCTTCTATGACCTCTGCTAGCTGAAACCCACTGAAAGATTCCATGTAATGCTTCCACCATCATCATCAGTCAGAATCACGCATGGATTCCTCAAGGCACCAGCTTCCCAAGTAGGATTCCGCTGAAAATAAGTGCTCCGAACCACTTGTTTGACACGAATCTGCACCAATTAAACCAGAAGAAAGTAGCACTTATCTGCTGTTCTATTATGAACTATAAGAGCTTTCTTAAATTATGTGGCTTACTTTCTATTACAGTCTGCTCGAGAAGACAGATCAACTGTTAGTATCTGCCAAGCTAACTGTCCTGATGCAGCTGCCAAAAATGCATAGTAAGGCAATCCTACACCGAACACATCCAATTGGTTATGCTTTGTCTTCAGACAGTTTTAAGATTCGACAATCAAAAGGGGGCATAAAATACCAATATCAGCACTGTATCCACTGAGTGCAAGACTACTGATGCATGCCACTCCAAAGCCCGAGATCCACTTCTTTGTAAAATCCCCAAATCTCAGTGCTGTTGATTTGACACCCACTTTCAGGTCATCTTCTTTGTCCTGAGAAAACACTTTGAAGAGCCTCAATGAAGAATTCAATAGACTTCACAGCACAACTTAACAGGATCTCTATCTAGATTTCATTACCACACTACACAATCGCATTGAAGTTTAACTGCAACAAATAAGCGTGCTACTTATTCACAAACATAAAGTTGCACCTGATGTGCGTATATCGTGTCATACACGAGAGTCCAACATACTCCAGAAAGATAAAGTGGAAGCACGATAGATGGATCCAAACTCCCTTTAATAGCAGCCCACCCAAGTAAAGCTCCCCAGTTAAAGTTAAACCTAAAAATGCTTGCGGCTGCATGAAAGTGAAAATATGCTAATAACATCGATCTGTATATTCCTCAAAGCAAACAAAATGAAATACTACAACTGTCTAAGGAATCAAAAAGCTTTACCCAAAATGTAAATCTCTTCATGAGGGGATAAGAGAAGACGAGCAGCAAAGAGGAAGCTCCCAGAATGCGGCTGCAGGAAAGAGAGGTAACATAAGGCTGCTTTTTAAGGTAATCAGAAATATGCAACTTATGATATCAAAAAGTGTGAGGGGAATATGTGTGTCTGTAAATTTTTATGTGCTTTTTATTGAAATAAAAATCTCTCTAGCGATGTTGGAAACTCCGAGCAAGAGGTGCAATTTAATATAAGACTCCGTCAAGGAAGAAAAATGCTAATATTCACCTATAATTATTCAACTGAAGAAGAATTCCTAAACCCAGAAGCAATTGAAACCCAAGGAAAGAGACCCCTTGAAATGGAGTCAGAACACCACTTGCCACTGGACGGGACTTTGTTCGCTCTACCTGAAACAGGAGGAAAAAAAAAAGCCCATATGATTAGTCTCAACTCCGAAGGGAAATTACCAGAAAGACATCTTACAGTATCAACTTCCGCCAAGACGCAACTTTCCCCATTTCCAAGGAAATAGTAACAGAGAATTCAATTCAATTTACTGCAATGTTGAGCACAAAAGCATGGGAACAACATGGGTTTGCAGAATAAGAAATAATATTCGTAAACCATTTAAAAACAATCCATTATAGTCCAAGCAAGAACCAAAAAAAAAGGGGTTGCGCTCTGAATAAATGGGGAAAATAAAAAAAGATAAAACCACACTTCCTAAATGAAACATCACCTTTGAAATTCACCTTTATATCTATGTCCCTGTCCAGGAGATCATTTATGGTGCACCCAGCACCTCTCAAAAGCAAAGCTCCACACCCAAATAGCATCAACATCTTAAAATCAGGGAGGCTTCCAGGGGATGCTGCCAAAGTGATTGACCTACAAAACCAATTAAGTCTCAGGGGATGCAAAGGTAAAATTTTCAGAGTTCAATAAAATGCAGCAAAACCTTTATTTGATTTACAATGTATCACATTGATATCATTTTCGTGCATACGTCAGAAGCAACTGTTTCAAAAGAAAAACCAGCCAAAACCAGTAAATTCACCAATTTCCTGATTTTGTTTCTGTTCTTGAGAAATAGGAAAAGCAGGAAAAGTATTTTCCTCGCACTCTCAGCATCTTCAGCAACAGACTGAGATGGTTCAGTGATCAACAAGCTTCATACACTCACCACATACAAGGCCAAGCTAGAAGCCAAGTCCCAATAGGCTTATTGAGCCGAGCAAGATGAGCGTACGGCCGAGCCATCTTCGGCAAATACCGGTCGATCCAACCAACCTCAACCTTTGAACCCTTTCCGCCACTGCCGCCCTTACTGTCCCCATCATTGGCACTCTCAGCCACAGTCGAGAACCAGGACGCAGACCCTTTACCTGGATAACCTAAATGTTTCAAATTTAGCTGGGCAATCTCATGTTTGCATTTCCTTGAACAGATTGGAAGCGTCCCTTGTCCACTGACGAGAGCGCGATACAGCGATGAACCGCCAAGCAATCTTGCTAATGATTCCGAGCGCGAAATGGGATCCAAGAACGAAGTCTCAGGGCCCAAGGTGTAAGCGGAGGGGGCGTGATCTTGGTGGCATCTGGAGCCGACCCGGGATTCGTTCAGGCGACAGAGCGAAACCCATGTCCTGAATTTGTGCTTCAATCTCCTGGTGTACATAATAGCACCAAGAAAAAATTACTGCCTCGGCAATAGCGCTTCGATTACGCTGCCGGATCGATTATGAGGGAAGAAAGGGAGAGTCCACAGCTCAGGGCTGACCAGTCGGACGCGACGAGGGTATGGACTTCTGGGAGGATCCGAACTTCCGGTTCATAATTTTCTTTTCCCCAATTTCAAATTGCTCCCCTAACTGTTTGCTCTTCCTGATCTACCTCTATAGTTTAATTAGTTGAGTTTTGCACCCCCAACGTTTCTCTCACGTAAATTTTCCTCCTTGGTTTGATATCACGGCCGGGAATGAGCCTCCCCCTTCCTCCTCTCATAGAAAGCTAGTGATTCCGAAATTTTTAAAAGGGACTATGCAACAAGCCATCATTCACCGGAGCTTTAGCGGCCGGCTTCACTGTCAAGTGTCATCAAGTCATCAACTCCCTGGACCTTCTGGCACTAGGCAAGCATCAACTCCCATACATAATCTTACGACTTTGTAGATACCTGCATTTTTGGTAAATAATCATTCAGGTCTGGTTACTGCAACTCCGTTGTAAGAAAGCAACCCTTCTCCCCAATTGTGGGTCTATATTGCCAAATACCTTAGAGAAAGTTGTTTCGCACTCCTAGGTATTCTCTACTTGTCCACTGTGTCGGTTTTTGGATACAAATACCCTTTTGTTAAAGGTTACTTGAGCTTTTCCTAGAAGTACATCATGGGTTACTTCAGTGCGCATAGCGCTTGGTACTCGAACACTGCTCAAGGCATTTTCTCCACCCTTCTCACCATGAAAAAGTAGGGGCACCTTGGTTCTTGAACCGATAACCACCTAACCTCCTCCGTTCCTCAAGACCAACAAGTATAGTATAGGAATATTCAACTGTGTTGTATTGTGATTAATCGAATTTGGTCAACATGTCAACCATGTCATAGAAGGTCAAGACATGATGTACATGATTTGGGATAGCAGTGGAGTGTCATCTATGCATCCATACCAAAAGGAAGGTCAGTGGTGTCTTCATTAATGAATAATAATGGGACAAGTATAAGATGAGATAACACGACAACCACATACTGCATTTCTTATGACAAACACATACTGCATTTCTTATGGCAAACAGCTCAGAACAAAAGAAGAATTTCAAAATCCCTTAAACATGAAACTTTGAACATCAATTAGGCGCACCAAGCATACCCTATGTGAAATCTCCCAGCCCATATTTATAGATCTGATGCTCCTAATCCAAAAGATCCTTATTTTATCTCTATCTGAAATATCCCATGATACAATAAATCAAGATATAATCTTCCCAAAAGATAGAGTATCAAATCTAAAAAAATAAAAAAATAAAATCAGATCTAAATCACCTTAAAACTTTAGGACACAATCCCAACATTAAATCCCTTGTTTTATTTGATAATATATTCCATTTTTGTTGTATGTCTGCCAACGTCCCACTTCCTTTTTCTTATGTTCGGCCAAAGATGGATGGATGGATGACATGCTTAATCCGAACTAGAGGAAATTAAACTTAAATCCAGAATATGATGCATGTTACATGTAACAGAAAAACCTTTCTTTCCTCTTGGAATGCACCAGTCGGTGGTTCATTGATGTGATTGGTTTCATGCTCTCTCAAACTTTAGTTTGAAAATGTCTGTAGTCATAAGATTATTGAGTAAGGGATCGACATTATCAGTAAGGCTAATATATTTATTGTATGCTTGTAACAATAAGTGATTATTAATCACGCATAGTTGTTTATGAGTTATTAAGGTAATCTGTAAGAGTGTTGGTGTTTATTAGTGAATAGTGTTGGTACTTGGGATCAATTACCTTTTTAGGGTAAACGAACATGTAATACAACTACTTTGTCTGAATTTCTAATTTTATCAGGAACTTTCACTTTTAATTAGAATTATTAAGAACTATTAATTCTTCTCTTCATCTATTATATCATTAATATGTCATTAACAATGTTAATGAAAGCTACAAACATTGAATTGATAAAATTGTCTCTCATTGGACTGTAGATAAATGATTATTTAATATACAAATTTTGTATAATTTTTTAATTTTACTACGAATTTTTTTTAATTATTAATTAGGATTTTTAATATTTTAAAATTTTTTAAGCAGGATAAGAATGAAATTTTTCATTAGATTATGATAAAAAAAGGGATTTAGATTTGTGCTTTGCGGTCTAAATTAACTATCATAGAATTATTAATGTGATTAACCTGTTATATTACGAGACAATACTGATATATTAATACAGTTACACTTAAGACTTTCTCCTAGCACACACTGACTCTCGAATGCTCTCGGTGCAATCCCCCATTGCCTTCCTAGATCACGATCAATATCTGAATACCAATTTGATATCACTCAAGCATCATCGAATACAGCTACACAACATGAGCAACAAATCAATGAATTCGTGGTCAGGTAAACAATCACTATCCATGAGCATTGATCAAGCACTTCGTAGCATTCATAACACAGGTCCGAGCAAAAATAAAGCAGTTTGCTCAATTATAGCATCCTGCTGGATCGAGGATCCTCGAGCATAACATCCCAAACACAGAGTATTAGCCAACCTATAACATGTCGTCGAGACACCCATCGACCATCAACCGATAATTAGTCGTATGATCGAGCGTTATCGATCACCATAGCAGCTCATATCATTGCCCACACGAGCTACGCTTTCTCTATCAACCATGTGATTCTGATTGAGTAGCATATACTCGAAAGACCTGGATGTCGATTGCAACATTCAAACAAGCATCGACGCCTCGAAACATAATTGATATTGCATGTTGTGCACCACTACAACCTTGAGGTATGGCTCATGGTAGGCACATTTCGAGGTCACAACTACTCATGGGTCTAACACAAATCCTCAACTAACACGTTTCCATGTAGGAGAACGCGAGCCGTGTCTTACTTCTTTTTAATTGACTTCAACACAATAGCACAAACTCACCACAAAAAAAATTGTCAGTAAAGGTTTTAACTGACGGATATTTCTGTCAGTATAAAATATTTACAGCTATGGAAGGAAATTCCATCAGTAATATATTATACTATTGTGACAGTTTTGATAACTATCGGAAAAATCACAAGTTATACTCACAGCTTTTCTCTTCTGTCACAAAAAACTGATATATACTCATGAAAATTTTCCATTAGAAAAAAATCTGTCAATAAATGGCAATTTTTTTTTGTAGTGACTCCTCTCAAACACCTTGTCCTACCAAATGCCATTAATCAAATAACTTTTATGGTATCGTTTTAACAGAGAGAATGTAAAAAAAGAATCATGCAGAGGATAACTCTAACAATACAGAGAATCAATGAATTTGATTACTATAGAGAATCGATAGATCTAATTGTATTTTTTTCTTATATATTTTGGCTGATTTTGATTCCATGTACATATATATTTTAACATTAATTACACTGTTAAATTACTGTATCGTGTGATAATCATTCCCAAATCCAAACCGATTCTATTATCTTTTGCATTTGATTAGAAATCCAAATAGCCCTTATTATCCTATTGGAAATTCCTAACCTCTTGAGTTGTGATTGGCCTGTACTTATTAGGCACACTCTTCACAAATGTAATTCATGCGCTGACTGGTTTGCAAATCAAGCGGTTCACAAGCCTTTATACTTTAATAGATTTACAGCTTGACTCTAGGGACTTCAGTTGTTGCTGTTTGCTGTTTGCTGATATTGTCTGGGTGTCACTTTGTGCTTTGTAATCCGCATTATTTTGTTAAATTGCAAAAACCTATCTATGGGCATGGATGATCTTGCACAAATCCTCAGCTAATATGTAAAGTTGAGAATATTTCTTCTTTTGGCAATCTTCTTTACTTAGATTTTCTGTCCTCACTTTACGCCAATCTAAAATATCGATTCCCACATTGCAAAGGGGAATCTGCTCCGATTTAGGATATGGTACTTTATTAGGATAACATAATTCGCAACTATCTTTTTAATTCAATAGAGCGGCTCATAATTAATAATTAAAAATACAGATTAAAGAAGATAATACAATGACTTATAATTATTTTCTTTGTCTGATGAATGATCTAGCCACAAAATTGTAAAATTTTCTTGTACTCCCCTATGTCATGATCACTTATGATCGACAATAATCACATATACACACATATCTCCTTTTTATCCTCTTTTCAATTTTATTTTTCTGGCTGCAAACCAGACCCATGAGTCTACAGTATGATAGGAAGAATATAAAATTATATTAGAAGTCGTATTGATAAGAATCGGATGTACAACCTATGGAATGGGACATGAAGAATATATGAGAAGTTTGGTTGACGAGAATCAAACCCGTGATTTCTTGGTTACAGATCGATGTGATAATTTGCACTGACCTGTTTTTTTTTTTTTTTTCGTTTAAGTATTTCTACATACATCATCGGGGAGATTAAATTTGAATGCTTTCAACTCCCCGGAAGTAATTGATTGAGGTATACCCATTTGGGCAGTGTTAAATGACTAAACTACAACAGCTTCCAACCCCTACCGCCATTCATGTTGAACTTCTTCAATCTACCAAAAATCATGACGATTATGAGAATGACTTTGCCCTGGTCACTCCACTTGCCCGAGAACCCGAACCATCGGTCGGTGCACCCCGCCTCCGGCTTTATCTGCCGTTTGCAGCTGTATCCAGTCGTGAATCCCACGTTTCCGTATGCACTGAGACACCACATGCAAATCGACTCTTAATTAGGTTAACAAAACAAACATATATGTGTGTGTGTGTGTGTCGGGGGGGAATTACATTGAAAACCCTCTATTTGTAGACTTGATTTTGAAAATACGATGAATTATGAGGGGTATAAAAGTAATTGTGCAATTTCATTAGCATCAACAAGTTACACTTCAGATTATGTTATACGTCAGCAGAGCAGGGACGACGAGTGACGATCTAAACTCAAGTATGTATATGATGGAGTTAATATTATAGGACTTATTTATTTAGTCATTTATAAATATATACGACTCAATGTAAAATCTAACAACAAACACATAAGGCTTTCAGCATAATATATAAATTACAGCATAATTGGGGATCATTGTAAGATTAAATTTTCAAAAATTTCATATAGACTTATCCTTCCTCCTATACTCTTTCCACCATTTTGTCATAACAAGTTGAAACATAATTGAAAACTACCTTTGCTTAGGACCAACAAGTTCGAGATTCGATTTTTATTAACAAAACTTCCCGAGCCATAAGCAAGAGAAAAGACACCTCTAAACATTGGATCAACCGGGATCATTATAAGAAAACCTGAAAAATTTCGAGTCCCTTGGGGGAGAATTGTACCAACACATATGTCCCCTTAAGGTTCGATTAAAAGAATGTCGTACCTTATCACTTCCACCACGATGTTCAACACGTTGAAGTTGAGGGGATCTTCCTTCATCTTCTCCCTCTCGGTGATGCATACCAAAATGACGAATATGACCAGGTAGGAGAGCTGCGAGAGCACGAGATTCTCGACGATCTTTCCCCGCATTCTCGGCTTGACCGATCTCTCTGTCCCCTCGCCATCCTTTACGGGCAGGAATGACGTATACGGAGGAAGGTACCTATGCAAGGAAGTCGTGCAATCTCAATTGGGACCGGTTCAACTAGGAATAGTACGAGGTATATGGAAGGCTGACAGTGTCCATGTAATACAGATTTAAGGTTTCCTGGCCAATGATTAAATAATTAACAGAATATGTTATTTAATAAAAAAATTGAGATTATATGACTGAGGAATCTTGAAATTTATAATAAAAAATAAGCCAAGAGTTGAAGTCCATGGCCATATAGCAATTATATATATAAAAAGATCTACGTATCCAATAATTAGAGAGAGAGAGTGTACCAACAATATTAATTAATTGAAGTGGTTCCACTATTTTTTTAAAATAAAATTTTAGATTCGAGTCTCGATAATAAATAAAATTCATAAAATTAAGAGTATTTTACTTTGTTGATAAATCAATCCTGCTAGACTTAAAATATTTATTAAAATATGATAAGAATTTATTAACATTTGATGGCAGGTGGCCTCTAAATTAGAAGAAAATATGTTTCTTACAGTGATGTGAAAATTTTTTTTCCATAAAATTATTCTTATTAGTAATAATTATGATAATTACTTCGATAATTAGCGCTTACTTATTTGTTTACTACAATTTTATCAGTACACATGATAAGGTAGAAGCTCAAAAGTCTTACTGATTACATTATGGCATCGAACGGACAACCTTAAACCAATCACTAAATCTAATTAGTCAATCATTATCGCCTGTTGAATTTTCGGATTATTAAAAAATGCAATCATTCCACCGACTCCTGGTGCCACGAGTCACTTGAAAATTTTTAATGCAATAATTGATTTTTTTTTAATTTGTAATATAATTAATGCGCGTGGCGATTAATGGTTCAACTAGTTCTGACGCAGACCTGGACAGGTTCTAACTGAACCTATTTCATTCGTTATATAGACCGATGGAGTCACGATCCACCAGAGATTACAAGGAGGGTTTCGATTATCGGTTTAACTCTTTTGCGATCCCATTGATGCCTATTACAGTATACTTATTCAGAATATTGCCAAATTTATTTTCTATTTTTTGAATTTTCACCTTTATTTATTTTTCGTCGCAAAAAATTGTATAGGATGCAAATCGAATCATCACATTTTAATATTATATTGAGAGTGATGAAAAAAGCAATAAATCGGTCCCTTTCTCACCTTAATTTTGTTTAATTTTCTGAGAAAATAATTTATGACCGACTTGTCTAGTTTACATTTAACTCACTAAACATGGACGGTGCCACATTGTTCTGAATTTTTGTGTAAATTTTTTCATTTTTTTATTTGTGCATAATATGCGTAGAAGTTAACTTAAATTTTTTCATATTAAGCTGGACCAGTTTATTAGAAGATAAAATTCTTTTAATTATAAATTTTTATATGTAAAATTCAATTAAGAATTTAAATCACCTCAATTTGTTTATCTTCTTCTTTTCTGAATTCCTCAATTTGTTAGTCCACCTTTCCTTATTTTCCTACAATTTTTTTTCACTCATTAACAGTTTCCTTTTTTGGAAAATTTAGAAAGACAAAGGATAAGAGAGAGAGAGAGAGAGAGAGACTAACATCATGACAACGAACAGCACCAGCACGGCCGGCGCGATCGCCGACAGGTCGACGATGGTCTCACCGGTGTGCCTCGAGTTCACGCACTGGAACAGGACGCCGACGATCTTCTCGTACATCCCGAGCCCGCTGAGCACATCGGAGCTCCACTGCATCGCACAGAACACGGCAAACTGGACCCCGATGAACCCAAACACCGTCAACACGAGCAGCCGGGAGTGGAGCTCCGGCAACAGGTGGAGGTAACCGACGTCCGAGGTGTTCCTCAGGAGGTACGAGGTCTCGATCCTGTTCGTGAACTTGTGCAGTATCCACAGGGAGAATCTCAGGCAGGAGGGGAAGAGAGTGTTGCCGAGGAGGACCTGAGGGATGAGGATCAGGAGGAGGGCTGAGTTCTTGCTGAAGACCACCATGTTCTCGTTCGTCGGGACGAACCCACAGCTCGTGAAGGTTGAGACCGTGGTGAAGACTGCGAAGGTCGGGACATCGAGTCCCTTGTCCCGGAGAATGATCCGAGCACTGGAGACTGAGGTAATGTAGATCGTGACCATGGCTGTTCCTAGGACGTGGACCGCCACCAGGTAAACCAACACCACCAGCCCCAAAAACCTTATGGAGATGTACCTGTTGGTGATTCAACTGATGAATTTCATATTAAATAATTAATTAAAAAGCTCTTTGTATAAGAAGAATTTAATATTGTATATAATATGTAAGTTTAAAATTTCAAGTGAATAAGTAAGGTGAATATATTATATGGTACTAGAGTTAGCTGTCATGTGGACTCACACCACATTAGATTTGAATGAAGAACTTGTAGCCAAATTCAAGCTCGAAATCATAAGAAAAATGTCTGGTTCGAGATAAGTAAATCGAGTATGGAAAAGGTCTGACTCGCATCAATTGTAGCCTGAGAAAATCAACTTCATTGTCATGGTCCCCATCCCCTCATTAAGAAAGATAAATATCCGACCTGAGATCAATTGTTAAGTCGAATGTTTAAGAACACGTGACAAGTACGATAAGCAACAATTACCACATGAGGGTAATTATTGAGAATTAAATCTTATATTGGACAATTTATAGAAAATTTTTATATGGAATATTAATATCGGGTATAATGATATATAAATTTAGTATTTTCAGTTTGTACCACTAGTATTTAAAAATTCAACATATATTAATCAATTAAGTTCCAGCCAACTGGTTCCATTTATATACTTCTATCAAGATTTTATAGTACCTCAGGTAGTCGCATTCGTCCGGACCGAAGGACTGAGATTTCTGGGTCAGTCCCAGCTCGATCCTGTCTACGGCATCCGCGAGATCGCTGGTGGAACGGAAGCTCAGTTCGCTTTCGACGGAGCCCACCTTCTACTCAGTCTTCAGGAGCATCCTCAGCCGGTGTTTCTTGAGGTGGAGCCCGACCATCGATGTAAAAACCTCGCCCCCAACAAACATCAGGACCGTCAGTACAACAAGCTGGGGGTTCGAGAAGACCTCCATCTCGACGGTGGACATGCTCGAGACTGTGGCAGCAGAAACGGAGGTGAAGAACAGGTCCAGGCTCCTCGGTTTGAATGCACCACTGGTCCTCGGCCTCAGGCTCTTTAGAGCCCAGAAGCCGAGGGCCGAGAGGGAGACGAAGTAGAGGACTTGGAGGAGGAAGGAGTTGGCACGGAGGAAGAGCAATCGATACAGGCGGCGGACGGATGTGTATAGACAGCCGAGTTTCAGCCACCAGACATTACAGAGGTACTGCATTTTTCTATGTATCTGTGACAAGTTGATCATCTTTAACGAACGTCGGCGAGCCAAGGAGGTAACGATCTGGTTTGAGGAAGTTGGAGTTGTAATGTGAAGTTCTTGCTGGGTTGTGCCCTTGAAGCATAGAGCTATTTAAAGGGGAGAAAGTACTTACATGTAGACATGTACATTTGACCATTAAATTATATTTGTAAAGGTTAAAATATTTTTGAATTATTTGGGTTTTTTTAATGGAAAAGGGACATGATGAGGATGAATTCTTTTTATTACAAATAATCATTTTCAGTGTGAATATTGTTCATTCAGTTCATTATGATATATTCGTAATTGAGCACAAAAGTTCGGATATTACGAAGAAGAGGATGACTGGATTATCACTGTTGTCACTCCCCTTTTGATAAAAATGGCCCATTCTAGTGAATATGATAGTTTTTTCCAAAAATTTAACAGGTTTTAACTAATTCAAGTTAAGCAAAGTAGAATAGTAAAGTGTTCACACTTGACACCTGTCATTTAAATACTTGCACTCAACAACCGACCTCAAGTATGGCATCTCACTTCTAGTCTCAAGTCTCAACCCGCTCTAATATCATGAAAAATATCTATCTAATCCATGAAAGATTGGGTCTATATTCAACCCTAAAACTCAAACTATTAGGTGGTGGTACTCATTTATATTATAAATCCAAAGTTAGATCATACGTAGATCATATAAGATGACAATAATGAGTTTATAAGATAATTGGGTACCACTGCCTGATAGCATATATTTGGATGGAAACAGACTTAATATCTTATAAGATCCATTAAAAATAACATAACATATAAGCGCCTAAACAAGAGTAGCCTCCTCACGATGCAAGCCCGCAATCTAGCTCATCCCCTCTAGATCCAAGTCACCTACTTTACCAACAGTCTAATCAACACATCATAATGTTCGGTCATATAAGAGAGGCTAATAAGATAATTAGATGTCACCACCTGATAACTTAGGTTTTTTGTGACAGCGGATTTAGTATCTTATAAAACCCATTAACAAGAATATAACACACGAGTACTTGAACACCATGGCAATCTCTGACATATGATAGCTCCCTCACGGCATAAGCCCGCAATCCTAGCAACCCCTCTAGGCCTAAGTTGTCTGTTTTGCCGACAGTCCGTTCGACACAATATAGAATTTAACATACTAAAGGTCAAATTTTATTTACAATAATTGAATCTGAAACTTACTTAAAGAAGATAAGTGATGTTATTATCTCTTTAATACTAAATTCAGGTGATCACGCTTCATCGGCTCTGCTTTCATAACGTTAAGAAAAGTCGGTCAAGGATCAAAATTCTTCCCAACTCTAGGACGACATGTGCCAGTACTTACATTCAACCGTGACGTGGCTCGAGTGGCCTTCAGCCACCTGGGACGGAGTGTCTTCCGTTTTTCATGGGGGTCGGTTCATTTCTTTTTCTTTATAAATTTACTGTTCTCCATCTAACTGATAAAAATAATATTTTCTCTAAGTATTCAGGGGAGGAGGAATTGTTATTTAATCAAGGGGTTGTTTGGGCGGGGCATCGAGGTTTCGAAAGAACTGTCCGATCCTTTATTAGGTAAAATATTTAGGATGAATTTGAAAATATATTTTATCCATTATAATCCCTTTAAAAGTCAAAGTTTTCACTTCTTCAATTTAGCGAAATTTAAAGGAACGGGCAGGTATAGTAAAACCCATAACAAAAACACGTGCAATAAAAAGAAAGTAAAATAGAAAATTGATTAAATTAATTATTTTTATCCCTAATATCCGAATAAATTTTTTTTAAAAAAACCCCTAGAGTAAAAGCCCGTAATAATGCAATTGATACATGCACTTGCATGTATCCTTTGACTAAGCACATTTTATGACCCATTGTACATTTTTTTTATATCGATAGTATCAAGTGTCACAGCAACCGACTACCAGACGATGTATTTATATGGCCTTAGACTGGCCATTAAATCTTAGATACCGGTCTCAACGAGGAGTTGAACCCTCGGACCATGCCCACTATGCATATCAACAAGCTCATTTTTTCCTCCTATTAACGGTACTTTGTTGGGCGGGAAATTTTGGGTCCGACCTACATATGACATGATAAGATCATGCTTGGACCAAGGACTATTAGATCGAGCCTTATTGGATCGTGCTAGTCTAGTTTGAATAAAATATCGCGCAAGGCATGTGCCAGTTAAATTCGGCTTGAAAGCTCGATATCACTATAAATGATAAACTAATATAATAATATAAAATACTTTTCCTTAAACAAAAATACAAAAATGCTCGAAAATTATCATACTAGTGGGTAACACAGTGCTATAAAATGGAGGGTGACAGAATTAAAACTAAAACTACTCACTATAGAGGTCAAATCCAAATACATTATATGAAAATTAGAACAATAAGCAAGTTAGCTAAGAACATATTTTGGTTCTACTTTGCAAAAACACTATATATATATATATATATATAGAGTATGATAAATAGGGACACATATTGCATAATAAAGGGGTACATGTGTCTACACCAGACCAAAACACTCCATTGAAACCTTGTTTTACTATTAAGTAAGTATATAGATATAGATAATTATATTTTATGGATATATATGATATTTAAAAATTCAATTGATCTTAATTAATCTAAATTATTTTTTACTTGACCTACCAGTGGACAAAATTCTTACAATTATCAATTTTATCTATTTACAATACTATAATATGATATTTTATATAAGGAGTAAGGGCACTTGAGAAAGTCTCAAGTGCTTCGAATATACCAAGTTGTGACGTCAACGTGGTATATTCGTCTAATTGGGATTTGATATATAATCAACACCTATAAATTATAATTGTTAAATTCTAAAAAGCTCTAACAATATTAAAACACCTCTAATTAAACGGATATATTATGTCGGAATTATCACATAATATATGTGCACTTGAAACTTTCTCTTGGCACCAAACCAACTCAAGTAACTCATGTTAGTACAATGATTGTGATTCTTTGCTAATAAAAATTGTCAACCCAAATTATACAGATAAATCATGTTAGTAATGGTAATTGGGATATCCGCTACAATTGAGACGTCCTCAGGATTAGATAGTTTTACCTCATGGTGATGCGATGAAAAAGAACCAATTAAATTGGTCTGATTAGTTACAATTATGATAATTACTTGAGTTATTAATATAAATTTACAAGTTTATCACAATCTGATTTGTACTTTTTCATGTCACGTAAGTTTACCATAATTTAATTTGTATTTTCTCACGTCACGTGATAAGGTAAAATCTCCTAAGAATTTCTCCTCTCTCAGGGCACCTAACCAACTTAAACAACTCATACACGTGTAATTATTATGATGCCTTGCTTATAATAAAGCGAGGCTCCTTAGACTTCGTCCCCGTAGTTAGTTACTAATAATGCAATTAATTGTAATTTTGTTAGATTTTCTCATATTTTTTGACTGATTCCCGGACTGAATTATTGCAATAATTGAATTTAGAAAAGATTGGGGGTGCAATTTCAATTTCCTCCGCTTCCGTCACGCAGAGCCGTTCAAGCATGCCCTGCTCCAATGAATGAAGTCAGCCGAGCCGTTCCAGGTCGTGCACTCTGTACTGTACCAGGAACATTTACAGTATATTGTATTGTAAGGGCATATATGACAATTGGCAATGACCCTTTTGCCGTTTTTAAATTTATCAAATGTTCAATTGATGAAATGACTGCATGAGATGGTGTTCTGCAATGATACCTTCCAAGAATTCTAGATTTTATCAGTAGAATTTCTCGTGATCTTAAATTCCTTTTTTTTTTTAATTTGACGTCCCATTTAAAAATGATGAGATAGAAGTCCTCCGAGGGACGAAAAGACTGACATCATTATAGGCCTTCTACGGTATTGACTCGAGGGTATCTTCACGAGCATGCTAAGCACCTAACTTAAAATACGAAGAAAGGTTAAATTGGAGGTTGCAGCACGATTCATCTTTTCGATGCTCAAGTCAATATACCAGTTGAATGACTAATAATGTGTGGCATGTCATGCACCCTTAAATCAAATTTAAAAGGTAAATTTATCCTTAATATTTAATTCATTATCGGTAAAAAAATCTAAACTGTGTCAATTTCTAGTTTATTGCTTATTAATGCATTATTTGTTATTTTTTTTGTCATAATTAGAATAGACAATAACTAGTCTAAAAAATTGTTCATTATATGAAATAATCAATTTGACCATCTTTATTAGGGTGCGGACAAGTTTCTATATCTAAAAGTCGATATTGATCTGTACGACGCACGGGAGTGTCCATTATACAATTAATTAGGAATTCTCATTTTTAAAAATTGAGTATTTTTTTTATAGATGATTAATATTTAAAGAGTGTATAATAAGTAAATAAATAAAATACCAAATCACAAAATTTCCTAAAAAATATAAAAAAATTTCTAATAAATTGTGAATTATAATTGAACATGTATATAAATAGTGAATTCTGATTAAATATATATATATCACGTCAGCATTACTTATATGGTATGAATGCTTCATTAAAGAGTTTGACCTTATTTACACTACAAGTAATCTATGAAAAAAGTTATGATACTTTAATGAATTTGGACTTTATCCAGTTTATCACTGGAAAAAAAAAAAGCTTATTTGGTTGAAGTGAAACATTTGTAACTTCATCTAAAAAATTAGCAAACTTAGAGGGCTTCTCTATAATTTTCTGTATTTCTTTATTTCTCCACAAATATATTGCCTGATGAAATTTGGTATGAAAAAGGAGAAATTCATAGGTGATCCTGTCTCACCACGTTGTACGAGAAAAAATAAATTAAAATATGACAAATGAACAAATTAGTATTAATCACATGAATAGTTGCCATAATTATTATTAATCACTACAACCGGTTCTTCCTCGCGACGTTATTGTAAGGTAGAACCATCTAAAATTTTTTTCAAAAAAAGGGTCATTAGTAGAAGAATGGTACTAAGTAATAAATAATAAAATGCATTTCCATATGCTTTAATAGCTTGTTTGAATGGAGGGATTTTGAGGGATAATATAATCCTTTATTTGAGTAAATTATTAGGAGGAATTCCTTCCAAATCCCTACAAATCTCAATTTTGTAATTCCTTCGATTTAGAGGAATTTGGAGGGATATCAATTTTTTGGAAAAAAATGACTATTGTAGCTTCTTTAAAAAAAAAAACCTCTAGGCATACCATAATTTTTCATTACATAATTACACGACTATTCATAACTCGACCACCTTCAAGTCACAGGCATAGCACGACTATCCCTACTCGACCACCTACAAGTTATAGCCACTAAACCTCCTAAGATCACCGTGAAACCATAGTTTTTCTTCGAATTCTTAGACCATCGCGAATCCAGTATGCCTCCCCCATGACTTTCTTCTGCTAATTAATCATCCAAAATAAAATGGTCAAATGGTCAAATTAACTTTTTTATCCCTCCAAATCCCTCCGTTAATAATGATAACGAAACGAGTGATTTGGAAGGATAACTTCTCTTTCATCCCCTCCAAATCTCTCAATCTAAACAAGCTGTAGGAGCAGTTAGGTTATCTTAAAAGTTCCTATGACATCTCGACACATGTTCAAAACATTGAGAACACGGAACCTCCTCTACTTAGGTATAAAAAAATTCTACTGGTCTTCATAACTAAAGTAATTAATTCACAATTAAGATGATTGCATTGAATAATAAATAATAAGACACGCAATCATCTGATGATATTAATTATTCTTTTAGAATAGATATGTATTAAAAAAAAATCTCTCGCATTTCACTTGACCGTCCTTATAAAATATTCGGGACATGTCTACCCCTCTCCCAGGTCGAAGATTCCCAGGTTCTCAAGTCTAATCAAACGAAAATACATAAATTCGTTAAAAAAAATTGCATTATTGAGATCGAAATTTAGACAGACAAGCAAATGGGACATTATGGTGAGGTTAGGGGTTGAACCGAAGCAGTCCAAATTCCAAATCTTTAATCTTTTATCATCGCATGATAGGAGTTTTTTTTTTTTTTAACATTTCCCCCAAACTATAATATATATATATATATATATATTTATATGTGTGTATGTGTATCATTAATGGGGAGTATTTGATATTTAAAAAATCCAAACCTGGTATGATTAATTCAAATTTGATTTGATCAGTTTGCTAAAGGGAGAAAGTTTTCAGTGGGGCAGTCATACCGGGTCAGCATCCCTTATATAGTATATCTGTCCAATCATGACTTGATATGTAATCAAGAATTATACAATTATAGTTATTAAATCATAAATAATCTTTAAAAAATATAAAAAAATCTTGAATAAATGGTGAATATTAATTAAAAATAATATATAAATGGTAAAATATATTTAAAAATCTAATAAATAATGAACTTTAATTGAAAATAATATATAATAGTGAATTCTAATTAAACAAATATACCACTTAAGCATGCTGAAATGCTATAACAAAACTACTGAAGACTTTCTCCTACCAGAGGAGAGAGAGCCTTTTGTGTAACAGCTATATCACGTAAGATTAATAATAAGATATAATGAACCAATAAAATAAAGTTATTTAAAATTTTTTTTTATGATATCTTAAAAATAAAAAGTAATTTTAAAAATAACTAAATTTTATTGACTTATTATACTATATAAATACTATCACACGATATACCCGATGTATACAACACTTTCCCCCACTCCAATATAAAACTCTCAAAATAATGAAATTTATTTATTCCTAATACTAAAGCTTGAGGTCATTACTTGGCGAGAGAAAGTGTGTACGAATACCAAGGGGGGTTGGGCCGAGTGGTAAGCAGCTCGGTGCCGCTTAAGGAGGTCTCGAGTTCGAGATCTCACGTACGCAGACACCCCCCTTGGGAGCCTCACCCGCCATTGCCAGACGTGCGACCCGGGGCGACCAACGGATTAGTCAAGTATGGTTGGCTGAAAGATGCCATCTCACCGCTGGTGGGGCCTGCTTGGATACCGTGACTGGCGACAAAAAAAAAAAAAAGCGTGTACGAATGAATTATCTATCCTTAGCCAACACGTAGATTTAAAAAGAAAAAATTATTGGGGACGGACGGAGTGAATTGACATAATTGACCTTCCGCGGACGGGCCGCGTAGAGCTAAAGTAGAAATTTTCCCACTTTCATCCGACCGTGTGCCGTGGTGTCCTGAATTATTTTTTTGATCGATGCATTCATCTCTCCGTCCTGCGTTGACCCGTCGACCTTGATCCGAATTTTATTCTCTGTATATTCTCTTTCTCTATATTATTTAAATAAAAAACAAAAAATTCCCTACTTACTCTTTTTTTACATTTTCAACAAATTCTCCTTTAAAAAAATTTTTATACAGTGATATCTCATAATAACGTGGTGAGAAAATTTAATTAAATTAATGTTACTAGTAATAATGAAGGTAACTGTTTATGTGATTGATACAAATTTACTCATTTATCACAATCTTATCAGTATTTTCTAATGTCATGCAGTGAGGTAGAATCTTCTAAGAATTTCTTTGTACAGTATCTATCCCACATAAAATAACTATTTCAACATTTAATTGGCACCAAACATAATATTTGGAATACATGTCTCAGATGTAACTGGAATAGAGAGAAAATATGTATTCCTTAATTCTCTAATAAGGAATAGGAATTTCAAATGTTTCATTAAAATTATTACGCATCAATATTACGTATCAATAATCCTGTAAGTAAATTATCAGTTGAGAAAAATGGTCGGGCTAAGGTTGTTGTGTCAAAAGACAATGGCATATGAAACATATTCTCGTTGGGATTGGACATAGAAGGGTCCTTTGATTATTGAAGAAGACAAGATTCTTTCCTTTGTTGTTCGAGTAATCTACTTTTTTTTTTTATAATAAAATTAGTAAGAATCAAGAAATTAGATTAATATATCTACACAAATTGAACGGAGCTCAAAGTTATCAAAATAAAGACTTCCGCTTAATATAATTTAATAAAAATAGAAAAAATAGTTAAAATTCGTATAATATTTTATAATTTCTCTCGAATCCAGAGATGATCTACTAGAGGTGACAATTTGAGCAGTGCAGTCTTATCGAGCCGGTATAGTCTGATCCCCTTAACTGTCGATCCGAGTCCAAAACTCCCTTTCTATGACCTACACCTCTAACACTCCCTCAAATCCATCCGTGCTTGTCAGTGAACCGGCGTCACATCTTTTGGTAAAGCACCAAGTTCGAGCAAGCTCAAACCATAAGCATCGTCAGTAAAATCAAACTCACATATCTCGTTAACTCAAAGAATAACGGATCATAAAAATTTACTTGGCAAAGTCCAGATGACCCTCGTTATAAAAGAAGGAACAACAGTCTCGTGAAATGAAACATCCATACGTTTCTATATTTTTCTTTCAGTGCTTAACTAATAGTGTCGTTATTGCATGTTATCTGCATCATTTGACTAAGCACATTTTATGCCCACTATACATTTTTTTATATCGATAGTATCCAGCCTCGTAGTAGCCGACCACCAGACGGTATATTATACAATCTGAGACGGCCATTAAATCTCAGATACTGGCCTCAGTGGGAAGTTAAACCCTCGGACCATGTCCACTGTGCATATTAACAAGCTCATTTTCCCCCTATTATCCGTACTTTGTTGGTTAGGAAATTTTGGGTCCAACCTACATATGACATGATAGGATCGTGCTTGGATCAAGGACTATTAGATCGAGCCTTACTGGATCGTGCTGGTCTAGTATAAATAAAATATCGTGCCAAGCATGTGCCAGTTAAATTTGTCTTGAAGCTCGATATCACTATAAATGATAAGTTAACATTATATTAATAATAATATAAAATACTTTTCCTTAAACAAAAATACTAAAATGCTTAAAAATTGTCATACTAATAGGTCATATAGTGCGACAAAATGGAATGTAATGCTTGAGGCCTTATGTGCTGACGAAACACCTTTTTTTAGTTTGCACCACGCAGTATCCCCAGACCAGTCAAAGCATATCTCGAGACTAATCAGTGATTGGATCAGGATTTCGGGGAAATTTCCCAACGCACCATCCCTAGTATTTTGGATGTTACATGTCAAAATAGAATGGCTAGATAATTTTGGTCCATAGGTTACCGTCAAATTATTCTAATATTTTGAAAAAAAAATTCACTTTTTATTATCAATTTTTCTTCTTTTATCATTCACATCCTAAACTATTTTGTGAATACATTTGGTTTTTTTTTTTTTTTGTTAATTCTATCCTAAACTAGTACATGAGTATGAAATTTTAAAATAAAAGGAAAATTTGAAGAATGTCAACCCAAGTCCGTGGATAATGTACACCATCTTTGAGCACAAAGCTTGGCTCGACAAAACTAATAATGCCACGGATGAACAAAATGCTCTAAGCAAGATCTCTCTAATCACTTAGGAAAATAATAATAATAATAATAATAATAATAATAATAATAATAATAATTTTATTATTATTATTTTATGGATATATGTGATATTTAAAAATTCAATTCATCTTAATTAATCTAAATTCTTTTTGACTTAATCTACGAATGGACAAAATTCTTACAATTATCAATTTTATACATTTATAATACTATAATATGCTATTTTATTTAAAGGAGTAAGGGTACTTGAGAAAGTCTCAAGTGGATTGGATATACCAAGTAGTGACGTTAGCGTAGTATATTCGTCCAGTTGGGATTTGATATATAACTAACACCTATAAATTATAATTATTAAATCCTAAAAAGTTCTAAAAATATTAAAACACTTCTAATTAGACGAATGTATTATGTTAGACTTATCACATAATATAAATGCACTGGAAACTTTCTCTTGGTACCAAACCAACTCAAGTAATTCATATTATTACAATGGTTATGATTCTTTGCTAATAAAAAATGGTGAACCCGAATTATACAAATGTATCACGTTAGCACTAGCAATGGGTATATCTGGTATAATTGAGGCTTCCTCCAGATTAGATGGTCCTACCTTACGATGACGTGATGAGAAAGGACCAACTAAATTGGTCTGATTAGTGACAATTATAATAATTGTTCGAGTGATTAACATAAATTTGCACGTTTGTCACAATCTGATTTGTATTTCTCACGTCACATAATAAGGTAAGATCATTTGAGAATTTCTTCTTTCTCAGGGCACCTAATGAACTTAAATAACTCATACAAGTGTAATAATTATGATGCCTTGCTTATAATACAGCGAGGCTCCTTAGACTTCGTCCCCGTAATTAGATACTAATAATGCAATTAATTGTAATTTTGTTAGATATGCTCATATTTTTTGAGTGATTCCCAGACTGAATTATTGCAATAATTGAATTTAGAAAAGATTAGGGGTGCAATTTCAATTCCTCAGCTTCCATCACGCAGAGCCGTTCAAGCATGCCCTGCTCCAATGAATGAAGTCAGCGGAGCCGTACCAGGTTGTGCATTCTGTACTGTACCAGGAACATTTACAGTATATTGTATTATAAGGGCATATATGACAATTGACAATGACCCTTTTGCTGTTTTTAAATTTATTAAATGTTCAATTGATGAAATGATACATGAGATGGTGTACTGCAATGACACCTTTCTAGAGTTTTAGATTTTGTCAGTAGAATTTTTCGTGTCATTAAATTCTCTTTCTTTTTTTTTTTTTTAATTCGACGTCCCATTTAAAAATGATAAGATAGAAGTTCTCTCGCGGACGGAAAGATTGGCATCATTATCGGCCTTCTACAGTGTTGACTCGAGTGTATTTTCACGAACATGTCGAACACCTAACTTGAAACACGAAGAAAGATTAAATTGGAGGTTACAGCACGATTCATCTTTCGGATGCTCAAGTCAATATGTCAGCTGAATGACTAGTAATGTGTGGCATGTCATGCACCCTTTAAATCAAACTGAAAAGGCACATTTATCCTTAATATTTAATTCCTTACCGATAAAACAAAAAAATCTAAACTATGTCAATTTCTAGTTTACTGCTTATTTATGCATTATTTGTTACTTTTTTGGGCATTATTAGAATAGAGAATAACTAGTTTAAAAAATTGTTCATTACATGAAATTATCAATTTGACCATCGTTATTAGGGTGTGGTCAAGTTTCTATATCTAAAAGTAGACGCTTATCCGTACTACGTAAGGAAGTGTTCGTTATATGGTTTATTACAAATTTTTATTTTTGAAAATTGAGTATTATTTTTTTATAAATAATTAATAAGTACATAAATAAAATATAATTAGAACTTCACATGTAACCAATAATTATACTGATATAATTACTAAATCATAAAATTTCCTTAAAAATGAAAATCCTATAAATTGTGAACTCTAATTGACAAGTATGTAAATGGTGGACTCTGATTAAATGTGTATATCACGTCAGTATTATTTACATGGTACGAATACTTTATTAAGGAGTTTCACCTTATTTACACTACAAGTAACCTATGAAAAGTTATGATACTCCAATGAATTTGGACTTTATCCAGTTTATCATCACTGGAAAACAAAAAAAAGCTTATTTGGTTGAAGTAAAACATTTGTAACTTCATGTCAAAAATTAGCAAACTTAGAAGGCTTCTCTATAATTTTCTGTATTTTTTATTTCTCCAAAAATATATGCCTGATGAAATTTGGTATGAAAAAAGGAAAATTCTTAGGTGATCCTATCTCACTACTTAACACGAGAAAACACAAATCAAAATATGACAAATGAAAAAATTAGTATTAATCATCTGAACAGTTGTCATAATTATTACTAATCACTACAATTTAATTAGTTCTTCCTCGTGACGTTATTGTAAGGTAGAACCATCTAAAACTTTTTTCAAAAAGAGGGTGTATCAGTACAAGAACTGTACTAAGTAATAAATAATAAAACGCATTCCCATCTGCTTTAACAGCTTGTTTGAATTGGGAGATTCAAATGAATAGTATAATATCTTGTTTGAGTAAATTGTTAGGCGGGATTTGGAATCCCTCCGAATCTCAATTTTGTAATTCTTTCGATTTAGAGGAATTTGGAGGGATAGTAATTTTTTGGACAAAAATGACTAATATAGGTTCTTGAAAAGAAATTATAGGCATACCATAATTTCTCATTATATAATTACACGACTATGCAAACCCTCCCTTACCTGACCACTATCAAGTCACAGGCATAGCACAATTGTCCCTACTCGACCACCAAGAAGTTCTAGCCACTAAACCTCCTAAGATCACCGTGAAACCATAGTTTTTCTTTGAACTTCGAGACCATCGCGAATCCATGATGCCTCCCACATGACCTTCTCCCGTGGATTAGTCATCCAAAATTAAATGGTCAAATAGTCAAATTTATTTTTTATCCCTCCAAATCCCCCTGTTAATAATAATAACTAAACAATTAATTTGAATGGATAAGTTCCCTCCCCTCCCCTCCCCTCCACTCCAAATCTCTCAATTTAAACAAGTTGTAAGGGCAGTTAGGTCATATCAAAAGTTCCTATGACATCTCGACACATATTCAAAACATTGCGAACACGGAACCTTTTCTACTTAGGTATAAAAAATTCTACTGGTCTTCATAACTAAAGTAATTAATTCACAATTAAGTTGATGCATTGAATAATAAATAATAAAACACGCAATCATCTGATGATATTAATTATTCTTTTAGAATTGATATGTATTAAAAAAAATCTCTGGCATTTCACTTGACCGTCCTAATAAAATATTCATGACATGTCCACCCCTCTCCCAGGTCGAAGATTCCTAGGTTCTCAAGTCTAATCAAACGAAAATACATAAATTCGTTAAAAAAATGCATTATTGAGATCGAAATTTAGACGCACAAGCAAATGGGACATTATGATGAGGTTAGGGGTTGAACCGAAGCAGTCCAAATTCCAAATCCTTAATCTTTTATCATCGCATGATAGGGTTTTTTTTTATATTTAAAAAAAACCAAACCTGAAATGATTAATTCAAATTTGATTTGATCAGTCCACTGGAGAGAGAAAGTCTTCAGTGGAGCGGTCATACTGTATTAGCATCCCTTACATAGTATATCCGTTCAATCATGGCTTGACATGTAATCAATAATTATACAATTATAGTTATTAAATCCTAAAAAAATTAAAAAATATAAAAAATATTAAATAAATTGTGAACCTTATTAGAAATAATATATAATTGGTAAAATATATTTAAAAATTTAATAAATGATGCACCATAACTGGAAATAACATATGAATAGTAAATTCTCATTGAACGAATATACCACGGAAGCGATGCTGAAGTGGTACAACAAAATCACTCAAGACTTTCTCTTATAAGGGGAGGGAGAGTCTTCTGCGTAACAGCTATATCGTCTGACATTACTAACAAGATATCATACACCAATAAAATAAAGTTGTTTTAAGATTTTTTTATAATATCTTAAAAATAAGAAGTAATCTTAAAAAATTGAATTTTATTAACTTATTATATTATATAAATACTATCATGTGATATACCCATCATATGTAACACTTTCGCCTACACAAATGTAAAACTCATTTGCTTATTCTTAATACTCGAGTTTGAGATAATTACTCGGTGAGAGAAAGCGTGTATGAATGAATTATCTATTCTCAGCCAACGCATGTAGATTTAAAAAGAAAAATCATTGGGGACGGACTGAGGGAATTGACGTAATTGACCTTCCGCGTAGAGGCCGCGTAGAGTTAAAGTAGAATTTTTCCCACTTTCATCCGACTTCGTGCCGCGGTGTCCTGAATTATTTTTTTCATCGATGCATTCATTTCTCCTTCCTGCGTTGACCCGTCGACCCGGATCCGAATTTATTCTCTACATATTCTCTTTCTCCATATTATTTAAATAAAAAATAAAAATTTCCTACTTATTCTTTTTTTACATTTTGAACACATTCTCCTTTAAAAAAATTTATACAATGATATCTCACAGTGACGTGGTGAGAAAAATTAATTAAATTGATATTACTAGTAATAATAAAGGTAACTATTTATGTGATTGATATAAATTTACTCATTTATCACAATCTTATCGGTATTTTATCACGTCACATGGTAACATAGAATTTGCTAAGAATTTCTTTATATAGTATCTATCCCACATAAAATAACTATTTCAACGTTTAATTTGCACCAAAAATAATATCTGGAATACCTGTCTCGGATGTATCTGGAATAGAGAGAAAATGCGTATTCCTTAATTCTCTAATAGGGAATAGAAACTTCAGACGTTTCATTAAAATCATTACGTATCAATAATCGTGCAAATAAATTTGTCAGTTGAGAAAAATGGTCGGGCTAAGGTTGTCGTGTCAAAAGACAAAGGCATATGAGACATATTCTCGTTGGGATTGGATATAGATGCGTCCTTCGATCATTGAAGAAGACAAGATTCTTTCCTTTGTTGTTCGAGTAATCTACCTTTTTTTAAAAATAAAATTAGTAAGAATCAAGAAATTAGATTAATAAATCTACACACAATGAACGGAGCTCAAAGTTATTAAAATAAAGACTTCCACTTAATATAATTTAATAAAAATAGAAAAAAAGTTAAAATTTGTATAATATTTAATAATTTCTCTCGAATCCAGAGGTGATATACTAGAGGTAACAATTCGAGCGGTGCAGTCTTATCGAGCTGGTACAGTCTGATCCCCTTAACTGTCGAGCTGAGTCCAAAACTCCCTTTCTATGACCTACACCGCTAACACACCTTCAAATCCATCCGTGCTTGTCGGTGAACGGGCGTCACATCTTTTGGTAAAGCACTAAGTTCGAGCTCGGTCAAACAATAAATATCATCAGTAAAATCAAACTCACGTATCTCGTTAACTCAAAGAATAACGGATCATAAAAATTTACTAGGCAAAGTCTAGATGAACCTCGTTATAAAGGAAGGAGCAGCAGTCTCGTGAAATGAAACATCCAAATGTTTCTATGTTTTTCTTTCAGTGCTTAACTGATAGTGTCGTTATTGCATGTTATCTGCATCACTTTTTATACCTGAAAATAGAAAATATGAAAAAAAAAATTATTTACATAAAATAATGACAAAACTACTTTAAAAATTGCTATTTATTCGGAGGTATTCATAAAATGTAGAACAAATATGTAGTATCAAAAAAGTTATTTTTGGGTATATATTTTTCATTTCTGAAAGTTTTGAAATTATCTGCCCTTACAAAATTTTTACGACATCCATGCCCCAATCTCAACTTGACGATTCCGAGGTTTGAAATCTAACCAAGTGATTAACATGAGAATGCATAGATGTGCTGACAAGTTCTACCAAAAAAAAAAGAAGAAAGAAAGAAAGAAAACAGTTGCATCGATTATACAGATGCATTATGGAGATGCAAAGGTTTAATCGACAGATTTAGATATTGCGTTTAATTTAAGGACGGCGATGATCAAATTCTCTTATTGGAATTTAAAATTCCGATAATATTCCACACTAATTTAAATTCGATTCGATTTGATCTATTAGGAGGTAAAACTATTGTAATATTCACATGTTTTCTTCATTTACATTATAAGATTCGAATCCAATCTTATCTAAAGGGGAAGACGTCGAATCATTTCAATCGATACACACTGATTGTCCTGAATAATCTTTTAATTGACACGTTCAATTCTTAATTCTGCGATGACCCGTTGAATCTGATCCAATTCTTATTCCCTATATATTCCCTTTCTCTATTGTAAGGGGAAAAAAAATGAACATTTCCTTCTTTATTCCGAATTTCTCTCTTTGGTGACTTCTTTATTCTCCATCTCAAAAAGAACAAATTTCTTCCGGCAAAACAAAAGAAAAAACAAATCTGCCGCATTGACCAGAATCCACAAATAATTGCTGGAAGATTATTATTCTCGCGTTGCGATTCGCAGCTCCAAAAGTATTACATTCAATCAATGACATGCTAATGAATTTGTAAAAGTGAAGGGGCCAAACCGGGATTGAACCAGTGGCTCGGAACCGGAGAACCGCATTCAGATGATAGGACTATGGAAGAAGAGATGGCAACGGGGTCAAGTCAATCTCATATAATTATTCTCGTATCATAAAATTAACAACATATTATGAGAATATACTTAGATTAAATTTTTAGAATGAAATTAAATCTAATTTTTTATGAATTCATCGAAAGTTTTTTCACAGAAACACCATATTTTAAAGGTTTGAGGGATTAATTCTCAACAACAGTAATCTCTAAATCTTTACTTTTAAAATTTTTCTTGGTTTTATCCATTTAAGCCCATCAGCATGCTATGTGAAGGAAGAAAAGAGTATATATCAAAGGGACTAAGTTTTTTTCTCGGTATATAGAAGACATATAAGTGTATAATGACATAGAAGAATAAGAGAGAATAAAACGGCACGATGAATCTTATTGATGAAAATTGAACTCCTAATAACTTATTTTCAAGTTAAGAGTAATACCACTGCACCAAACTCTCTTTTTCTTATAGTTTCTAAGTTTAGTCGATCAAATATTTCCTTCGATCTATAAAAGAGACACATAGAGTTAGAAGAATATAGAAGAAATAAGGGACATATGAAGTGCCATTGATGAGAATTGAATCCATGACCTTTTAAATAGTAGGTCGATGACGGTACTATTACACCAAACACCTATTTTTTCAGTTGATAAAATCTTCACCCGTAAAAGAAAAGACTCATTCGACAAAAGCTACCAATTCTTGTATGGAATAGGACCAAGGTTACTATTCATCTGTCTACTATACTTTTGATGTAGTATCTCGGGCACCGTGGCACACGAGAGCCTCCCGACTCATGCCCTTCTTTTGACATTTAACATCGCCATCCAGCACGAGGCCTCGCCTAGCTTCTTAATAACTTGACGGTCGAAACGCACGGTCCTAGTTTTGTATAACATAACCCATGAATATATAGCTAGTCTGTGGCACATTAATAAACGGGACGGTATGGATGTATGTGTGTGTATATACACACATATGGAGATGTTAGCTATACATAGTGAAAGCGTCTTATATGAAATATGAATACAATTTGTTAGTACTTGCGTGCTGTTACAAATAAATAAGATTTAATTATTTTAAAATTCTAAAAAAAATAAAAATAACTGAATTATATTGATTTATGATATCACGTGAGTACTGTCATATCTTATGACCGTCGAATACAAGACTTACTCCTATGTGTTAGGGTATATATGTTACTCTAATTAATTAAGAAAGTTTCCAGGCTTTGCCACCTCTCATACTGAACTTCTTCAACCTCCCAAAGAACATCACGACTATGAGAATGAACTTCCCCCCGCCACTCCATTTCCCGACGAATCCGTAGAACGCATCCTTGCACGAACCGTCCGGGTGTATCTGCCTCTTGCAGCTGTACCCGGTCGAGAATCCGACGTTCCCGTAAGCACTGCAGAAGATCAAGCGAACCCAGAAGCAGCAACAGTCAATAATGGCACAGTGATCACGCCAACACATATATACGAGTTGAATAATTACATACAGCATACGTTATGTTATTAACGCTGATATATACATGATCACCTTACGACTTCTACGGCAATGTTCAAGACGTTAAAGTTGAGGGGATCGGTCTTGAGCTTCTCTCTCTCGGTGATGCAGACGAGGATTATGAAGATGACCAGGTACGATAGCTGGGAGAGATTTAGGCATTCCATCAGGCTCCGGCTCCGTTTGGTTTCTGACTTCCCCTCATTTTCGTGGTGTTCCTTCATCGGCAAGAACGACGTGTACGGTGGTAGATACCTGAAATTATTGTTAAGGGGCTTTTATAAATTGATGTACATTTCGATATCGGGAAACATTAATGAATGTCTCAATTATCAAAAAAAAAAAAAATTTAACAGTGAACTTTGACGATTTGAAAACTCTCGAAGGTGTCAAAAAAATTGGTCTGAAAGCATTTCCCATTACGAGCAATTGCCTCAAAATTTTCCTGACTTTTGCGGGTCGGAGTTGAATCTAGAAATTATCTACTTTTCTCCTGCTTGGTTGAAGATTTCCCGAGGATAATGCATCATAGGAAAGGAAGATCCCTCCTATCTTCTATCGACGAGCTAGCTTTTTGTGGCCTGGGCGGAAAGAAATGCAAGAAATTCTCAGCAAGGACATATGCCTGTGTTGTCTATAAGGGCTACACTTCTGAGTTTGTTAAACCTAAGATTAGCTTCGAGTACCAAAACTGACCATAGAGTTAGATCGATCTTTCGTCAGATCCATCGTTCGTTTCAGGTCCTCAAAGTTGTAACCTTTGTACGGTACAATATTGTTCATTCATTTTGATTGATTAAATTACGTACGATACTTATGGAAAAAAATTGTTGTGAAATGCATCTAATGGACCAACTATTGGTGTTACATGACAGTGGATGCTTATGCTGCCAATGGAACAAATTCTAATGCTCCACTTAAATGAGGGTATCAGTTTGGCTTCACAGATAATAATACACTGACAAACCCATATGTGATCGGAGATTAGAAATCCTCAGATGAGTCCAGTTTACCATATACTATTAGAGCAAAATACTGATATATTTTATCATTTCACATAAATTATTAATTAAAATACTAATACTTTATCCTAACAGTTCATGGTGAGTTGATTTCACTTTAGAATTTCTGGCTCGAAGAACTTTGGACCTATAGTTTATATATATAGACACATACATACAAATATACATATATATATATATGTCGTGGCATCAATCGTCGTGTTAAGAACCTGCAGAAAGAATCGCGACCGGAAACATGACGTTATAGGTTCAATCATTACTGATAGAATGTTGACGCAGTTTTATTTTCTTTCCCTTGTCCTTGACATGGATATATGAATCTCTTCGGTAACAGATAAAAGGGGAAATGGATACTTATATGCACACCGTAGAGGAAGGGTGCTACAAATTTTGCTAATGATTATAAGGAAATTAAATAATTTTGGCAAATTGAAATGATTCGTTGTATCCTTTTAAATAAATCTTGAACTTATGTGTATTAAGTGTAAAAAAGATCTACCATGAAGTAGATTTTATTTTATTAAACAAAAATTTAATTTAGATTTGAATTAATTAGGATCGTTGAGTTTTCAGTCTTTCAGATATCAATGGTGCATAATGGAAAAATAATGTTTTAAGTATGATGTTAAATTTTTGATGCAACTGGTGAACTGCATGTAATATAGAATAAATTTATTGCGTAAATTCTCGCTTAAATCTTGACATGTGTGAAGTCATTCCTTAAAATTTTAAAAAATTTGTTGTATCAAGATCTGATAGAGTATATTTACACAACGAAGTCATTCGGTATTATGCACTGAATATTTACTTAAATCTAAGATCACAAGTAGGAGTAGTTGACTGGTCACTATGCTCTCTGGGTGGTTGACTTAAGGAGAAAATCTTAGATAGTGTAAAACCTAACTGAATGACGAGGTTGACTAATGTTCAGTCAGTCTACTTTTTCACAATTTTATATAATGTTATTTTTTCATATTATTTAGGCTGAATCTTTTTTTCTTTTTTTAGCAAGAGCTCTGGGCAATTTTTTCCTCGGAGACATAACGGGAGGAGACGATAGAGACAGAGGGAGAGAAACTTACATCATCACGACATAGAGCACCAAGATTGCCTGAGATATAACCGAGATGTCGAACACAGATTCTCCGGTGTGTCTTGAGTTCACCGTCTGAAACAGAGAACCCACAAGCTTCTGGTAAGGACTCATTCCCTCCATCACTTCTGATTTCCACTCCATCGAGCATAAGAGCACAAACTGCACCGCCGTGAACCCGAGCACGGTCAACCCCAGGAGCTGGGAATGCAACCCCGGAAGCAAGTGCTCGTATCCGATCTCCTGGTCGTTCCTCAAAATGTAACCAAACTCAACCCTCCTCGTCGCCTTCTCGAGCGCCCAGAGGATCATCCTCAGGCAAGTTGGGTAAAGGGTGCCCCCGAGGAGGATCTGAGGGACGAGGAGGAGGAGGAGGCCAGAGTTGTTCTTGAACACCATCATGTTCTCGTTCGTCGGGACAAATCCACAGTTGGAAAAGGTGGACACCACCGTGAACACCGAAAATGTCTGGATCGATATGCCCTTGTTCCTCAGCACTTCTCGGGCACTCGGGATGATGCTCACGTACGCCGTGACCAGAGTCGAACCGAGGACGTGGACGACTAGGAAGTAGCACAGCACCACATACGCCAAGCACTTGACAGATCTATACTTCAGGTGCTCCTCGTCATTGGATGGGGAGTTTGTGATGTTTGAACCCTTTTCGGGGTCGGTCACGGTTCGTTTATTATTCTCCAACGGCATGGGTTGAAGCTCGAGATAGTTTACCGTTTTTTGATTAGGGTTCATGCCCCGCCTGTTATCTCGTGCTGAGTATATTGATTCGATTTCAGTACTTCTGCTTCGGCAGAGCTTGGACTGTGCGAGTTGAAGCCTGACCATGGATGTAAAGACCTCTCCACCGGCTAACATCAGAATGGTCATGATGACGAGCTGAAAGTTAGAGAAAACCTCCATCTCGACGGTGGACATGCTCGAGACCGTGGCCGCAGACACGGAGGTGAAGAAGACATCTAAGCCCTTGGGCGATCCTGAGGCTGAGGAATCTGCCCTCGTAGTTGAGAACTTCAAGGCGAGAAAACCCAGAAAGGAGAGGCTGATGAAGTAGCCAAGTTGAATCCAGAAGGAGTTGACTCTGCTGACCAGGACATGAAATTTTGAAGACATGTCGTGGAGGAAAGGTTGGTTGTTACAAAGGTGTTGGAGTTTCTTTCCAAAACAGACAAACTTCCTCATATTTTTTTTGGCTGTCTTTTGGGTGGAGAGATGGGAATGTGAGGTTCTATGCCTTTCCTTTGAGAAGGTTCTGGTGGGAATTTATAGAGAAGGGACCTTGGCAAGTGGTGGAGCCTGCAGCTTCTCCTGCATGTGAGTGGAGGAATTATTAGCTGAGACATGGATGAAGTGATAAATTTAATTAATGAATATTTAACAAGTAAATATTTGAAATTTTATTTAAAAATAAATATTATTAATGAATAGAAAAAATTAATGTGATATTTTAATGATAACTTGTCAAATACATATCGGTGAAGCTCACAAATGACGTGGTGAGCTGGACTCATATCTTTTATTTGAGTGAGTTGTGTTTCACTATTCGATTTGTGTTAATATATATATATATATATATATATATATATCTAATATGAAAGTATGGTTAGTTGGTCTTACTTGATGGTGAGTAGAATTTCAACCAATAAAAAAACCACTCTTGAAAAAATATAACTTCCACTTAAAAATCATATCTACACTATGATATTCCTCTTCTAATTATATATTTACTTTTATTTATTCGTTATATATTTTACAAAAAATTAACAATATTATAAAAATTAATATATGTCTAACACTACATAAAATATTGTTACAAAATAAATACAATGTGTTTTAATATTGAATATATAAATTAATAATTTTGTGCATAGCAAAGATTGAGATTTTTTTTTTTTGTGTGTGTATACATATATGTTTTTGTTGAAGACATCCGATAAAATTGACATGATATATGAAAGATTAGCATGATCTCTGTCTACGTGCAAAAATCAAGAAACACATTTAATTATCTGATTGATTAGAATAACTACCATACGCTCTCCACTACCCTCTAATATAGTATGGGTCATTAGGAACATATGATCTTTCAGCATGGAGGTTTCATTCTACACCTTCATTTTGCAGGAAAGGGAAAACAGAAATATGATATATGTATCTATACACACACACAAACACACACATTTCTATTATTATATGAGAGAAGTGGAGTTAGTTGGTCTCGCTTTTGAACTTTCTAAATTACGCTAGATAAATATATTTTGAACTAATAAAAAAAGATAAATGGAGATGAAATAGTAAAATCACTCATATAACCATAACTACAAAATAACTAGTATCTAATTTCTCATTTCCAATTATATATTTTATTTATTTACTTACTTATTATAATACTCAATTGTCAAAAGTAAGATTCATATTCATCTGTAAAATGGACAGTTCCATACGAAGCATGGGTTAACGTCTAATATATATATATATATATATGTGTGTACGTATTCATTAAAATGAATTGATTGAGGTAGTGAGACATCTCTTCCTTTTAAGCAACGCCTTAGGTTCGAATCGTGTGAACTAAGAAAATTCATACTGGAAGAGTTTCACATTCTAGTGAGCCCACCTCACTTGAACTGGATTAGTCGGGATCCGCTAAACTTCTTAATACTAGTAACACAAATCAAAAAATTATGGCGTATATCATATATATGTAAAACTTGACATACACCACAAAAGTGGTGATATATTGATTCAAAACTAACTTTTATGTGGTTCGGCATGTCTAAAGTCTCATGTTCGAATCCATTCTATATATCTGTGCCAAAACATCAACTGGCGATATGTTCTTTAAGTCTAGGCTTAGGGGACACCTATTTCTTCGACTGTGTTAGAATTTTGATGGGCTACATTGATGGAGTTAGTATTGAGCATTGGTTGTTCGATATATATGATATGTTCACAATTGAATATGAAAACTCGAACATTGCGGAGGAGATGCTGAGTCACTGTTACAAATTTTTTTTTTCCTTTTCTTTTTAACAATGGACTTGGCCCACAACTTTGGGAAGGTCAACAAGGGAGAGATTTCAATTAAAATTTTAAACATGGTGACTGTTTCACATAGGGGTGTCAAAAATGCCCACCACTTTAGCCAATAATAAACTACAATATCTCCAAAGCACATTCCAATATTCTGTAGCACTTCAAAAGGTCACTCATATACATATACATATGCATACATACATATATATATATATATATTCCTTCTTTGGGACATTTTTCTTGCACTCTTCCTAACGATTTTCCCGTTTTGGTCCACTGCAAATGATATGCAAATTGAACGATGTGCCCTGTTAATTCCAGCTCATAGATCATTCTGAAACCACTCAAAATTGTGTCCAGAAATTCAACTTTGGAATTCTATTCAAGGGACCGAAATTTAACGGATGTGCGATTCGTAAGTTAAAAAGAAGAAAAAAAGAATTGTACGAAGAGGTAAGAGAAATTAAATTTAATCAAAGATGGATAATCTATATACTACATACTAAAAGATAGTTTCAACAACTTCTCTAAGGGAGATTAGGGTGAATTTTCTATTCTCAACACCTTTGATGGATCTCATTTTTCTCTTTTTACTTAATTTTTTTTATTTCTAACATATCCTACAAATTTTAGTACTTCTTCATCAATATTGAAAAAAAATATTAGACAAAAAAGAAGTATTAAAGTTTATTGAAAACTTTAATTTCTTCCACCTCTTTCTAGATAAATATTCTTTAACAAAAAAAATTATTCATATGATAGATGAATGAGGGTATAAAATTGGAAAACTTTGTTTATTTATAAAGCATAGTTTGATATGAATTTTCAGTTTGTTTTAAATTTTTGGATATGATACAATTTTGAGAAAAAATATAGTTTTATAAACAAGTTAATATTATAAAATAAGAATAACTTCAATCTACCCATTTTACATATTATTATACATAATATGATCATTATATAATCATTTATAAATAAATCCATTGAATCTCGACCTCTTTCTTGCCACTAGAGCGACTATAAAGAGTATCATATGTACATGTACATGTACATCTGTCTCTTTTTAAGATTTGTACGTAATCTTGAGTTTGAAACTGATATTTGCAATTTTCTCATTAATTTTTCACACACATATCTTCTTTATCTTTTTTTTCTTCTCGCGATAAAGCACGGGCTTTGACTCTAGTATTTATAATAACATGATCTCATGACCTAAAAGTGCTATCATTTGGTGCTCTTGGACTCAATGGATCCAATATATATATCAAAGGTCTCCTTATTACACAATTGATGTTAGATTATGGGACATGATAAGCTCCAGTTTAAGCCCTAGCGTCCTCACTAGGCTCTTGAACTGGGTCTGAATAACTTCCCATTATTAGGGTCGAGGTCTAGGCCATTCCTCATGATTGCAACATGTGGTTAACCCAATATAAACCACACTTAAATACTCACAGTTATGGGCTGAAATCAGCTTTAATACCATATGTAACACTATGAGTTTTATCACCCAAAGTTTTAACTTTTGGTATTCCTGGAAATTTTGGGTCTTAGAGATATATTGAAGATCTCATTCTTTCATAACTGATATAAGATCACAGGCATCACGGTATCAATAAAATTTATATAGTTTCACCTTTTTTTTATATAGCTTTTATTATCATTCAAGGGAAAGATTATCCGTCCCCACTGATCTTCTTTCACCTCACCAAAAGATAGCACTTAAGATAGTGCGCAAGGCGGTTGGAAGTCCATAGAGACTGCAATACTTTAAATGAACACAGTTCATTATATTTAAAAACCTATTTTTAAATATTAAAAAAGCTTTTGTTTTCCCCTTTAGAAATGCATATTTCACTGTTAAAATCGCAATATTTTACATTCCCACTTCATGCACTTGATGTCGATATTTCACTACATGATTTATATATATATATATATATATATATATATTATCGAAGTCTATATGTATTTTTGGGAAATTATCAATTTGGGATTGGTAAAAGTCCCTTTTGGAGCCACCAATCTCAATCGGGCATCTAGCATTGTGGCTTTGTAAAAGAGGAGACATGTTAAAAAATTTCTCATCAACTTTTAGGTGTTAGGTTATAATTTTTAACACTCACTCTCATATGATAATGTAGCTCACATTCTCTATGTGCTATTCAATATTCGACCTCTTCAACTAATCATGGGTTTGACATCTCCCTTCACTCGAGCATGTTAACCACTAGACGGCCTTTCTTCTTCGACACTCGAGTGCGAGGGATTAATCTTGACTGGGAGGCAACTTAGTGAGATGTCAGCCCGCATTGTAGCATGTACTCAGTTATAATTGACTGAGCAACAAATTTGGCTCGTATCACATTCAAGCTATTTAACCTAACGGAAAATGAAAAATTCAAATCTACTATATGCCCAATTGCTTGGTACTAAATTTTTCATGTGTGATTGAAGATATCTTTCTATATGACAAGGTGATGTAAGATCAAAACCCCTATATAAAACTACTTGCACGTCTATATATATGGGTACTATTCAATATCTTGCCATGGTGGTTTGTGGTTCCTATTTCTTCTAGGTAGGGACGCTTCTAAGCACAAATGACTCCTCTCCCTCCCTCCCTCCCTCCCTCCCTCCCTCCCTCCCTTCATCCCCTCCTCTTCCTCTTCCTCTTCCTACTTCAATTTCCTATCAATTCATAGTTGGGAAGATGACATTAAAGATCTCAAATCTTTGTTTGGTTCTCCATTGGGTTTGCTTAATAACAGGTTCAGGTTTGGCAAGTTCGATACCCATCCCATGGTCGATTCATGGAATCGTGTCCGGTTAGTTGTTACGTTCCACACTGGGTTCATAAGAAAGCTCCGGATGAGACAGGCCTAATCTCTTGTTTGGATTGATGCAGTTACGGGAGGGGAAGGGAAGATAATGGAACTGAAGAAAACTGTTAAAAAAAAAATAACCTTATTTTCATATACTTAACAAGGGGAATGCATGAGAACAAAATTGATAAATTTTAAGTTAATGATTAGATTATCTTTTATATGTATTTTTTTTTTACATCGAAGAAGGGCAATCTGATCACCATTTTTCTTTTTAAATATTTCATCTTCATTCAATCTGATTTGGGTTCAAGGAAAACGGGCTCTATGAGGGAATATGAGATAAATATTTTACCTTCATTTCCCATTGTCTCCTTTCGAAAATCACATTTAAACAGGTGAAAAATTCTTGTACTTTCACATCTTTCAGCTCCATCCATTTAAGGGTAAAACAAAATATATTCTTTTAAAAATTCAATATTTTAATCTCATGTTAATAATTATATTTTTAACATTTTCAGGGTAAAAAGGATGCGGTGAAAATGCTGGGAAAATAGGAACAAATTGAAGGTAAGTCAAGAAATCAATTGCACGTAGAGAAAAAAGAGGTTTAATATAGTTGGTAACACTCTCACTTATGACTTAGAAGTCCCGGGTTTGATCTCACCCGTGTAACTTTTTATATTCTGTACACAGGAAAAAAAAAATCAATTGCACGCAGTGCTGTGCACACCATCACAATGTGTGGTGGGGGTTTACTTTGATAGGATGAGCATTCACTCGGGCAAGATGAAAAGGTTTTCATTTGAATTTTGACTGCGAAACTTTTGTATCATTTTAATTTTTTGTCTCTCTCCATCACCTTCGAATGCCTTGTAACTAAAAAAATAATTAGGTGAATAAATGAGCAAAGAAAAACATCCTTAAAGTCCGAATCTCCTTGTAACGTGTTAAAGTCATTAGGCTTAACGATGACTGAAATATACGATCGATTCTAACAACTTTTTGAATTGCTCATGTTCAATATCAAATGTAGAATAAACACTTGTCTGTACCAAGCTCTTGCGTGTGCTAATATACAGCATTATTTCACCACCAAGTTGCATTGAGTTACAGAATATTGGATCAACACACATTGAGAGTAATTAATTAATATTTTTACCGCTAATAAGCTGATAATATGTAATACACTAGGTTCAGGGCTCTACTCCGGTATATGAGGATTAATAACAGACCTCAGGCTGTACAACACATCGTCCGGTAGATTAGTCAATTCTTACAGTTACAATACAACATCCGGTAGATTAATTAATTCTTATAGTGTTGGATACCATCAATATAAAAAAAATTAAGTATTTTTTTAAATATATCATGGCATGTGAGTAGATACACAATATGCTGACAGGAAAGGATCATTTCTTGCAATTGTGGTCCCTGTAATTGATGGTGGGTCTAATTTTTGATAGGAACAATTTTGAAAATTGCCTATCATAAGAAGGAAGAGTGCCCCCTTTGCAGGGATAGATTTACGCCTATTAGTTGATAAGAAAAATGAGTGGCCTCCCTTTCTTTTCGATTGATGTTTATGTACGGCCTAATTTTTGTCAATTAAATGGCAAAGTTGACACTAGTATGGATTGGTTAAGATAATTCAGCATATCTTTTCCTCAAGTAAGATCTTGAATTCGAGAAAGTCTTGTACGTCGTGGGCATACCACGTTGACATTATTTGATGGTATTACAAGCTAATAGAAATTAATGACTTCAGCAGATTCACGAATGAGAATTTAGGCTTTAAGTTGAAAATTTGAACATGTTTGAAAAATAGAAATTCTCTCAAACCTAAAATAAAACCTTAAAAACCTAAAAATCCTCGACATCGATTAGCAAGAAAGGAAAAGGATGTCGAGTATTGTAGAATACGAGTTTTTTTAGGATTTTTATAGACTTTTAGAATTTCTATTAGGATTTAAATTTATATTCTACAATGTAAATTTTTTCTCATGAACCTGCTATTGTGGCTAACTCCTATTCACTTGCAACACCATTAAACAACACCGACGTGGTATTCATGTGATATGCAAGACTTCCTCCTTGGACTCGAGTCTTATTACATGAGAAAAATAACAATTGAAAGAGACTTCCTCCCGATAAACCGACCTAGCTCGAAATTTAGATTAGTCAAGATCAGACCTAATAGATTTTTTTAAAAAAAAAGTGGTGTTGACCAATTTTATAGATTTTCCCGTCACTTCTTATAAACATTAATGTCAATTTATAACTTTTTCGGTGATAATGTTAATTTATGCGTTGAAGCATTAACTCAATCGGCTGGGACGGAACTGATTATCATAAATACTAAATAGGTAGGTTTTATCAACTTCCACCGGTGGATAACTTAACTGGCCAACATTAATACTGATTGCTCGGTTCGTCTAATATATTTGAGGTTGAATACGAAGACCCGAACATTACATAGCATGAATGATTGAGTCGCCAATTCTACTGTCATCCTCTTTTACTGATAAAACAAAAAAGCAGTAGACTCGTAGCAGTGTTCTATGATGTGTTCTGTCTATCTTCTTATCATCCATCTACGGTTTTTAGGGTTTATTGTTTCTAGACTTATGATTATATTCAAATCATTTTGAATAATTTGTTTTATTGATTGCTTTACGTGCCAAAAACTGTGAAGGTTGTGAAATTTTGTAAAGATAATTAATATTTTTCATTTAATATACTAGAAAATTGAATAGAAATGAAAGCACATGAGATTTGCCATACAAACATTTCCTGAATCGTGGAGAGAAAAGGGCAGGAGCAGGAAGAAAGATTTGGGCACTAAAAGATGATGCTAATGGGGGATTCTTACCTAAGAACTAAGTTTGACTACATAATTCGCGAACTGAACTAATAGTAATTTAACACGTCGTCAAAAAATATTATATTATATTCTTTTATATGTTAAAACATTTAAATTCTTAAAAATATTGTCACACATTTTACGGACTTATCGAATAATTGAAAGTTACGTTGGACTAAAAGTTTCTCGATGTTCATCCATCGGGGAACTGTGGAAGCAGGTGCATAATAATAACTAGCTAATGATTGTATTGTCCGGTAAACAACTGTTCAAATTGAAGGCTGCTGTTGACCCCCTTTATCATGAATTAATATATACAGTACCCAATTTAAAGTAGATGCATGCGCATGAAATAAAAAAAAAAAGAGTATAAATAATGATGAGGGAGTTCGGTACAGTCAGTACTGTACTAGTTATGTAACCTAAAAATGCTAAGTTCAATCATACAAGGCGGGACCTCCCGCAACTCTTTATTCTCATCATTCATATAACTTTTTTAAGTTTACGTGTCTTCTTTGTATACAGAAAAAATGAGTATAAATAATCGATGTGAGTTGGCTAAGTTGGTTCGCTGCCACTTTTCTCAATCAAGATCTCGAGTTGGTTATTCTGAACTGAGAAAGATTCATGGTCGAGAGAATTTTACCACTTAGGGTTTGAGCTGGCTCAAGTTAGAATTTATTAAGATCTCATGTATCTCTAAATATCGAATGATACATGCGAATAAATAAGTAAATGTAGCTGGAAAAAAAAAAAAAAGAAGAAGAAGAAGAAGAAGAGGTGCTTCCTCCACGTTTTGTCCTAAGAGTTAGAAATGACATCCATCGCTTTCTTGCCGTTTCTTTCCAGTGCATGGCCTGAGCAACATCGTCCCTAGTGCTTATTAATTTACACCTTACTCTTTGCCGTATAAAACTGAGAAAGCAATGTCCCCAACTTGCATGATTTCTGGAGTCTTCTTCCACTTCCTGAATCGCTCCAAAGTATAACCCACCCACACAGGTGTATTTAGATTTTTCTGTATCTCGTCCCTTTTAAATAAATCTCAGGTTCGAGTTTCTTACAAGGAAAATTTTTAAATTTAGATAGTATCGTCATCCCTAAGTAAGTTGACCCATTTTGAATATGAATTAGTCGGGACACATTTAACCCCTGAATGCTAGCTAGGCGGGGCACGTGGAAAAATGAATTGCACTGACGTATTGGAGCTACAATGGAAAGTGGGTCGGTTTGTCTTCATTTTATTTTTGTCCAATTTTAGTTCTTTTTGGTCGTCGTGGCCAATGGAGCGGAAGCAATATAACCAGGGATGGGTTCAAATCACTTAGTCATGGGACAGAACTGAACGAATAGTCAAATAATAAATCAATTTTTGGATGAAATAATATAATTTAGTGTGTATATATATATATATAATCAGTGAATTTTATATAAGGTATTATGAATTTTCTCGAACTCAAGGACGATCGTTCCCGCGCATCCTTAAGTCTTACATATTACAACTAATGCATCCAACAGCATTCTTAATTATCTACTTATTACAATTTATCATGGAGGAACATAATATTAAAACACAAAATGCATTCGAATCAGTTCATTGTGGAATCCCAGTGCAGTCAGGGTATGGTAAATGTTAAATTTTATTGAGCTTGATCATATCGATTTACCTTGGTTCCAATTCTTCATTAGCAAAACTTGAAACAGTTACTTTTTTTCCACTCAATTCGAGTATCTGTGCGAAGGAATTCATAATGATGAAGACCTTCGTACACCAATAAATCTCACATCGGATAATCAGTGGATTGAAAACCTGATTTATAAGGGAACTGAATATCACCGCCTAATAGTTTAGACTTTTAGATGCAAATGGGTTCTGCCTCTTATAAGTAATATATATATATATATATATTATATTTTACATAGTATTAAAATCAGATATCGGTGCCGCTTAAGGAGGCCTCGAGTTCGAGACCTCACGTATGCAGACACCCCCTTGGGAGCCTCACCCGCCATTGCCAGGCGTGCGACCCGGGGCGACTAACGGATTAGTCAAGTATGGTTGGCTGAAAGATGTCATCTCACCGCTGGTGGGGCCTGCTTGGATACCGTGACTGGCGACAAAAAAAAAAATCAGATATCATGTGGATTCACACCACATTATTCCGAGACTAAAAGGAAATACTTCGCTCATGGCTGTTAGTTATACAGTATAATAATGAAAGGAAAAATCCACCACCTCATGGTTATAGTTGTCCCCCACACTCGAGTACAAAAGCAAAATACCCCACTCGGCGTCGGTACAAATCATCTATTACTGTATAAATTATGTTTTTATATAAAATAATATTTTTATGTATATGAGGGAATAAAATGAATAAATGGACACAACATCCAAAGGATAAACTACAGTAGATAAAATGCGTAGCTGTGATGAGTAGTGCATAAGTTGATTCTCCTTTGCACCAGTAATCTGTAGCCCTTACTTATGTTACCCATACACATGTACTTGTATATCTCATATCCCATCTCTGCCCCTAAATTGAGTTATTATCCATATCTATAACTATATTATACAAGGAAATGTACATCATTCTTCTCTTCTTCTTTTTTTTTTCACTTTGTCAAATTACTCATTCACATATAAAGGGTAATTTTACTAATTGTTAAATTTAAGAAAAAAATAAAAATATCATAGTAAATTTAGTAACCTGTAACTATCCACCCTTTAATTCTCTTTCCACTCTCACTTTCCCTTTCTCTTCTCTCTTATTTTATACTATTATTTTTCTTTTTTTTATATATATATTTACTCTTTTTACTATGAAGGTTTATTATTTAATTTTTATATTTGAATTATTGCAAAATTGAAACACAAAATCAAAATCCCAAATAGAATACCAAAGTCAAAACCCAAATTGGAGCACCAAAATCCAGTGGCTCATCAAAAAAGGAATGTTAGGTACCAATAAAGGGAATTTGCATCTTTCTCCTCCCAAAGATAGAGAAAGTCCTCTGAGTAACAGGTCATGTAATAATATTTACGTACTATTATAAATTAATAAAAATTTAAATCATTTTAAAATTTTTTTATAAAATTTTAAATAAAAAATATTAGAAATAACTAAATCTTATTAATTTGTATCACATGTGTTTTAGCGTGTGATCTACCAGTTATATACAAGAATTTATCCCAAAGAGGAGCCTTGAAGTCCACTTAATATGAGAGTTTTGGATGCAGCGGTTACAGAACTGACATAGTCTTTCTGCTGAGAAGAAAGCATCAATGCTCTGCCAAATTATATATAGAAGACAGATGGCAGTGGTCTTTGATTGAGCAGACTTTTATAATATCACAAAGAACTTGTACATTTTCCTAAAGAGAAATACCACATCAGCAATGCACGTGATACAACTGCTTCACCTGAGATTTAATACCAAGCATAATCTTAATACTTTTATTCCCTTTTTGTATTTTCTTTTCCGAATATAAGGATTACCATCACTCCCACACGCCGTATTTAAAGGGCCCACAGCCCGCAAACACTGTGGTAAGAAAAAAAATACTTAAATTCATAATTTGCAAAGGCATTTTCTTTTCTTTTTCTTTTTTTTAAATGCGACTATATAATCTAAGAATTGACAAATTGCAAGGTGGACCACCTGCCAATTGTCCAAAAAAAAAAAAATTCACTGACGTATCAACGCACTTTAAACAGTCATGTTTTCAAATTAGTCTCTGAAAAATTAGGTTACTAGCTGTCTAGGCCAAGTAAAGACGATAATTATTCTCTTACCATTCATTTTCAATAGTAAAGGTGGCGAGCCGAAAAATTGCTCAAGTGAATAGAACGTTCATATGTTTTCGAAAGTTATTCACGAGGCCATGGATTTTACTTTGATATCCCTTGCATGCGTCGAAACTTTTAGTGAGGTCATTCATTCATATTAGTACTTGCACGTGGGTTTACCCGGATAGTAAGCTCGTGGAACGTTACTGGATTTGGAGAGAAATCATTATAAAATAAAGGGTATAATATTTATTCTTTTGATCTGTACCACTGGTATCTACAAATCTAATAGATTCTGACTAATTCAGTTCGAGTCAGGTGTACACACTAACGGGTAAAACTCTAATAAGGTAAATTCTCTCCATTCACAAAATTCGAACCTGCCTTACTACCTCAACCAATCTACCTCTGCCTCTTGAAATTATATATTATATATTGTGTGCAAGGTGGGGTTCGTTATATTCCTTTCATCCGAAAATTTGCACGGTTTGTGGCTGTAATTCTTCCACCTAGAAGTGATCAATATGCTGTGTCTTTTAACTGTCATTAGGTAGATTAATTATGAATAATTAGAACACCACTGGTTTTACTTGATTTAATAGTTTAAAACTCACTCTCGTGTAATTTGATGAGATTGAGCTCACAAGTTTTAATCTCGCCCTGAGCAGTAGTGTTAAAAGATTTTCTTGAGATTGTACCTTAACAGACACCGGCTTCTTATACTATATTAGGTCATTGGTAGTGCTATGTTGGACGGAGTAAGCGTTAGTACTGGTTGTTTAATCCGTTTAATATGTTCGTGGTAGAACATGAAAATATGAGTGTCATGTAGCAAGGGGTGGTTAGGTTGCCATTTTTACCCTCATCCTTTTTACCAATAAGAAAAGAAGAAGAATAGCAGTGATTTTCGTAGTAAAAAGCCTACAACGGACTAAACATTTTAGTACTAACTTAACCAAACCGATAAATCGAATGCTAAGTTTATATGAGATGTATCGAACTCATAGGATATTTCACGAGGGATGGCATCCACCCAGGGACGGACCTAAAATGTATATTAATAGATGAATTACGAGGAGAGACGGGATACGATAATTCAGTAAAAATATTGATAAAATCAATAAAATTTGTGCAAAAGTTTACCCACTGTCCATTCCTTATCTACCCCTATTTTTATTTTATCTTTACTCTTTCATATTAAATTTCATTTTTTCCCCGGTTACAGTAGACACCCATCAATTCAGAAGTCACAGTAGGAAAAAAGTATTTAAAGAGATACAGAGGATTCCACCTATAAGAACTGAACTTGTAAATTCTTGGTGCGGTCGAGAGCGACATCATTGTTACCGAATCTTTCTTCTGCTCTTTTACGCAGTAATATATAAGTAATGAATGTTCGGCAAATTCAGTCATGAAATTCTCCAAAGACAAACAACAACGAAAGTAACTTTAACATATGCAAATGGGGCAGGCGTATAAGAACTTAACACTTTTTACTTATAAAAAAATATATAAATTGCTGCTTGATGCTCCTCCCTATTCATGGATTGCAAACAGCACGAATGCACAAGTGGTGAAATTAATTAAATGTGTGGCTATAATATATACCTAGGCATTAAGATTTAGCTAGACCCTAGCTTCTACACCATGAAGTGGAAAACCACAATCTATTGCTTTCAAGCTCAAACTTTAAATTCTATTTATATATATATGAAAAATGTTACTATTTATTCCCAAAAAAAATTCCTCAAAGGGAAATTATGACTGTTAGCCCCTCTATTCTCGTATAATTTGGCGCATTAACATTATCATCAATTTGAGATTAAGAGATTTGTGATTTTGATCTGGTCGGTAAAAATTTTCATACCCTTTATTTTTCACTTCTTTCTGATATCCTTTTAAGCTCATTGTTAATCATATTTGTAATGAAAAAGGTAATACAATATTCGTAAAAAAAAATTGAGGATTAAATGTTTGGGTTATGTTTGGTACGGAGGAATAGAATGGAGTGGAATAAGATGAGTTTTGTTAAATAAAATGTAAGAGCAAATATCAATCTTCGAATTCCTTTTGACAATTTGAATGGTAATCGTGAAAAGGAATGGAATGAACATTCTTTGTTACTTTTTTTTTAATAAATATTATTTCATCAATTTGAATAAAAATTCTATACTAATTAAATACGTAGCAAATTTCAAGAGAGCTTTAAAATAAAAAAAAGAAAAGAAAAGAAAAGAAATGCAAGGCTAAGTTATGCATGTTATTTCATTACTTTCGACTTTTTCGTACCAAATATAACTTAAATAGTATTGTGAAAAAAAAAAAAGGTGATGGAATTGATTTTATTCATCCCCAAGCACCCCAAGAAAAAATGAACTGTCATCATTAAGACTTTTGCCACATTGATTTATCATCGTCGAAATCTTCTTATTTAAAGTGGAAAAAAAAATCTAAAATGATTATATTTTACAGTGACATGATGAGAAAGAACAATTTGAATTATTTAGATTAATAATAATTATGACAACTACTCGAGTGATTAATACTAATTTACTCGTTTGTCATATTTTAATTGATATTTCCTCGCATAATATTTTGAAATAGGGTCACCTAAGATTTTTCTCACAAACAGAGAACATAATTCAGCATAAGTAATTTTGGGGGTTTCGAATGACAATACGTAAATGTCTATTAGTGAAAAAAAAAAAATCTACTTCGTGGTAATATGGTGAAAAAACTAATTAAATTGCTCTAATTAGCAATGATTAAGGTAACTACTACAGTGATTAACACTAATTTGCTCATTTGTCATAATTTACTTGGTATTTCCTCACACCACGTGGTGAGGTAAGATTATCTAATTATATTTTTTATGGAGAAATTCGTGTGCGATCATGCCTCACTACGTGACTTAAAAAAGTACTAATCAAATTATAATAAGCGGGTAAATTAGTGTTAATTATCCGAATATTTGTCTTAATAATTACAAGTTAAAACAATTTGATTGGTATTTTCTCGCAATGTAGAACTATCTAAGACTTTTTTTTCGTGTTTATGGGTATAAATACGTCCATATGTATATTTTGGTTTAGGGGAAAGCTATATACATATCTCTCTATACATAAATGTACATACATGCTTAGATATACCAGCTATTGAGAAATTCTTAAGTGACCATATCTCACCACGAAATACGAGAAAATACCAATTAGAATTAGACACGTGGACAAATTAGTATAAATAACACGTGAATAGTTACCATAATAATTATCGGTCGGAGCACTCTAATCGATACTCTTTGACCACATTACTGTAAGGCAGTGCTTTCAAAGAATTTGCTTCTCAAAGTAGAGATCGAGATGTCTTCGAGATAAGCAAATGGAGTGGAGATGCCCTCTTCTAATTACATTATTGAATCATTTTGTGTGGGCCTCCGATGTCTCCTAGAGGTAAGATTCATAAAGAAGGTGAGGGAGGAATGAAATTCTCCTCTGCATGCATGCTCTTTAGGGTTTGTGGAGGATTTTTTTTTTTAACTAACAATAAGTTTGTTCTTCCCGAACCCATGAACACATCACGAACCCATGAATACAGATCAGTTCATGTGCAAAGCACATGTGTAGGTGGTATCGAACTTCCGACCTCGTTTTTCTATTGATATTTTGATGAATCACAGTTCACTTTTAAAAAAAAAAAAAAAGGATACGTATATCTTCTTTCAAATTAATGGAGGATCGGAATATATCTGTGTCATGCAAAGTAGATATGATCTACATAGGTAGAGATCATAATCACCTCTGATAAGCATCTAAAATGTCTGGTCCTAGACCGTATAATATACCGTCCAGTAGATTAGTCGGTTGCTACGGTGCCGGGTACTATCGATATGAAAAGAAATCAACTCCGATAATACTTTGATACACATTTAATGGAATTGTTAAATCTCCGTAAGATCTGTAAGAGGCCGACCACATTCCCACCCAAAAGTCCGAGCCATTAACTATTGATACCCAGTTCTCCCATCCACGCTCAATGACAGACATCGAGTCGGATATTTTCTTTTGTAATTTGACGAGGGAGCACTGAACTTTCTCATCCTTCCTCGGTTTATATAACTAACCCAATTTTCACCGAGCCTACAAGATACCGAGTCCTTTTATACCCAAAAATTTAAACTGTCAGGTGATCACGGTTAATGAATCCCTTATAAAACCTACGGGTTTCGGTTCATTAGCAGTCAGCATGGAATTTATTTCGAGCAAAATGAGTTTTTTAATCTTGCCATTATGCATTTTTATTCTGTTACATTTTTTTAAAATTGTGATTCATATTCTCTCCAAATAAACCATATTCTTCAATTTTACGGAATACTAAGCAACTTTAAAAAGTTTAAAAATGCCCGTTCCACTTAAATGACAGTTCCATCATATTTTCAATATAAAAAGTAGATTTTTGTCACTGCAAGATATCTTATTACAGCAACTCATTCAATCATCTTGGCCTTCATTTTTTTTTAAATTAGCATCAATTCCCAAAATATATATATATTTGTGTGTGTATATATATATGTATGTATATAGTTTTTTGTCCAGTTTTGTCGTAACAGCGCATATTAAATCACTGTGATTGAAAATCAAATTCATTCCACGTAGATCTAAAAAAGTGTTTCGTTAGTATTATTAAGCTGTATTTTCATAACAACTACTGTGAAGTCTGTGCTGCACAGTAAAAATATAAATTTATTAAAAATATAAATATTTATAATTTATTAAAAGAAAATGATAGTGAAAATAATATACATAGTTGCACGTCATGTCGTGGGTATGAAAATGGTAACGCCAGCTAAACTGAGGATAGATTTACTGTACATTGAAGGAAAAAAACACAGAAAATAAAAACAAAAGGGAAAATAAAGAAAAGGAAGTTCAGGTAAAAAGGAAGGACGATGAAGTGGATGGTTGTGTGGACTACACAATACATAAATATTTTAAAAAATGAAAAAGAAAAATTTCACAAGAAAGAGGACGGCATGAAGGCTTGTGTGGGCCCTACCACACACAAAAAAAAATTGTGTCCACGTGATAATTTAAATTATTAACACTCGTTGAATGTAATTTAATTGTGCTTTCACACATCACGTGATAAAGGAGAATAACTGAGGAATTATCGAGAATTTCCTCCGCACGGTCCGCTAGCAATGAATGACTCGCCATCTCTAATGGGCCACGGCCCAAAATTACCTCAAAACAAAAAGGGGTTAGTTAATAACAGAGTTTGATTCAAGCAGGCCGAACACTCAATCCTCTTGCATTAAGATCCCGGGTTCGAATATTTGTGAGTAGAAAAAATTCATGCTGAAAAAGTTTCACATGTTAGTGGACCGACCTGACTCGATCTGGATTGTTCATGAGCATATACGACATTTGGACACCGTCGTTGCAGGCCCAGAAAACAAGGCTAACAATATGGCAAAGTGCACTCCGAAATACGTCACCACATTGCTGCTGCCACGGTACATTGTGATTACGTTGGGTGGGAATGAATGGTCGTAAATAAAATAGAGCAAATTTTATAGTATAAAATGTATAATAAAGGGAAAAAAAATAGGTTTGGTGGGAATGAATGGAGAGAAATAGGGTTGTTCATGGTTCGGTTCAAAAAACCATTTCGAACTGAACAAAACCACATTTCCTGGTTCAGTTTAGTTCGGCAATATAAAGACCGAACAGTAATCATTTGAGGAAGAAAAAACCAAATTGTTTAAAACTGGTTCAAACAATTCAATTAATAAGTTAATCATTTTTTTATATAAGCAAGTAAAATTAACTATATAAACACAATCGGTTCGGCTCAGTTCAAAATTAACCAAACCGAACCGCAAAAAATCTTAGGAAAACATGTGTTAATTTAAAATTGCATATTTTAATTTTAATTTAATTTAATTATTAATTAAAAAACGATTCGGTTCGATTAACTACAATTAACCAAACCAATCATATCAAGTAATTAACAGAATCTCCTCTCAACAGAAAATTCGAACCGTTAACGAACCGATTTGAATGATTCAATTATTTTTGGTTCGCTTTGGCAGTTCAGTTCGGGTTTTTTTTTTTTTTTGGAACAGCCGTGGAGAGAAATAGGATGCAATCAGTTTTATATGATAAACTGGATACCAAATGGAAAGCAATTAATAGTTTTTCAAATTTTTTTTTTTTGGGTAGTTTATTTTATGCATACAACAACTATTAAAAGGGTAATTTAGTAAAATACATGAAATTAAAAGCTCAAATATGTATTCTACTCAAACATAACATAACATAACAATTCATTTATGAAAAAGTAAGGCTCCAACGCTATATATGCACGTGAAAAAACATACATATATATACACACAGACGCGCACATATGCTGTCATTGTATGTGCATGCACATTATAAAGTCGCACGTGTTTTCAAATTCAAAACCAACATCCCCCCCCCCCCCCCCACGTGCTTTAAAAAACTAAGGAAGTATTGCGTAGCAGTAATCCCTACCCACACATCCCACCCCTTCCCCTGAATTCTTATCCTCTTCTTCCGAACTCCATGACCTAACCAGACGCATTGACAATACCGAACAGGGAGAATGAGTCGGGGACAAAATATCCGATACGGCAATTCCATTATATGACATTCGTATTCCCCCCTCACCTCACTGAATGTGGTCGATCGGGTTCCGAGGGTAACTAAGAAGAAACACAACGGAGGTGGATCATCGAATATTTCAAGTAATAATACAGAGCGTGCTCGAGTTAAACTCTAGCTTGCATGGGCATCAAATTTACACCTACAATGCACAACAGCCTACTGATCTTCGTTATCTGTTCAGCTTTAGCTTTCCTCCCCATACAACACAACAAGATCAACCAGGCATAAAAGAATGGCAGCCGAGGAAGCAGGCTCGAGAAGACGAGAGCCTTCTTTGCTAATTAGAGTTTTAGAGAGCTTACCTGGAGCGCTGCTAATTGACTTATGCGAACTTCGGTTTGGGCGACGAGGGGCTGCTGTTCTGGTGGTTTATGGGGCCCAGCTTCTTGATCCAGCGTCGGAGCCCTTTCTTGGGGTCGGGGAAGGCTGGGATCTGCACGAGGTTCAGAGTCCCGTCCAGGGTGAATGAGGACTCGAACTCCTCGAGGACCTTAATGATCTGCCAGAACTCTGGCCTCTTGACCGGATGGAGGGACCAGCATTGCTCGATGAGGGCTCGGAGGGAAGGCGGGCAGTCTTTTGGAATTTCTGGTCTCAAGCGCTACAGCAATCACATTCCTCATTAGAAACTCGTTAAGAGCAAAGAGAATCAAATCTACAAACTCGAATGATGAAATCTCAAATTTCCCACGAAGCGCATAAACAAAGTTAAAGGTGATATGGAGCATCCCTTGACTAGACAGCCAATGAAAACTGACAACTAGGGCCCCTCTGTTTGGATGTGATATTGATATTACATCATGCCTTGTTTTGCACCACGAATTACAGTATTTAATTGCAAAATTTATTATAATTATTAGATTACATTTACTTCCAAAACAATACAATTATTTCACCTATCAGTCCAACATACTCAACAAACACATCAATCTGACATTTTGACTCAAGGAAATTTTGGTATGGTTGAAATTTTAATTGTAACCTAACAAGTCTCAAACCAATCGTCCAGTTTACAACTCATCAAATCACCATTCAAGGAATCACACATAGGGTATGAAACATTAACTGGGCAATCAGTTCCACCAATTAGAAAAGCCATCGAGCACCCGGAAAATTGGGTAGTCAAATCAGTTCCACATTAATTGCCACCCCCAAACTAGTGTACGCAACCATTTATAGTCAGAATAAATGCAGCTGTGGATGCTAAAATTCGAAATATCAAACCTTATTAAGAACTGCATAAGCAGCTTGCACGGGAGTCAAATCCTCGTACGGGATTGTTCCTGCTACCATTTCCCACAGGATAAGGCTGAAGCTGTAGACATCAACCTTTCTACCGTATGATTTACGCTTAATCATTTCAGGGGCCATCCATCGGTAAGTCCCAGGATCATCAGCAAGAGTGTCACAGTAAGCAGCATCACAGGCTATTCCAAAATCAGCAACCTTCAAGCGGAAGTTCTCGTCGATTAGTATGTTTTCAGGCTTAAGGTCTCGGTGAATGACCCCTCGGGAATGAACATAATCCATTCCCCGAGCAACATCAAGAGCTATTGCGAGGAGCTTCTGCAAGGGAATTGACTTGCGCTCAAGCTTGCGCAAGTATGCCCTCAAGGAACCTTCTGAGAGATATTCGGTGATGATGCAATAAACTGGAGGCTTCTTGCATGCCGCCACGAACTACATTGAATTGGAAAATAAGAATGAACATAGAGAAAAGGATCAAAAGTATAATTATACCATCAGTCAAATGGAAACTTAGCCACTTATGAAAATAAGAAAATAAAATAACCTTACTTTTATCACATTGGGATGATGGAGATGGGACAAAAGAGCAGCTTCCCTGGTAAATTGCTTCTCCAGACGAACAGCCAGAGATCCATTTTCATCATCATCTGGGACCCTAATAATTTTCACTGCAACAGGCTCATCCATGTAGATCCCATGATAAAGACGGCTATGCGCTCCATGGGCAAACCTAAGCCCAAGAAATAGCTTAGACATGTCCACAGCCCACTCCTCTGTTTCCACAGCCACGACCCTTCCAACTCCATGGTCGAAGTACTTTGCCCAAGCGGATTCCTTCCCGCCCTTCAGTTTATCATGCATCTTCATGGATGAAAAGTGCCTTAATGGGCTTTTATTTGACGAAGAGCGGGACTCCTTATAAGACTGGCTTGTCTTGTTGAGTCCTTTCCTCTGTGGAAGGGGAGTTGAGAATCTCTTCTGACTGTGTCGTGCCTCCTTGAATGCATCTGAAAGAGCAGTTTCAGGAAGTGGAGATAGAGCTCTCTGCTTACTGGTTATTTGTTTTCCCTGAACCTGTGACTCCCTTGAATTTGGTTTCTGGCTGGTGAAGGTCGTTGAAGGTCGTGATCTCAGCCTAGCATTTTGTTCTGCCTCAATACTAAAAGGTATTGGGGCCAATTTCAAAGGTTCGAGGCGGTGGCAAACGGTGTGAGAAAACTTTGTCCGCCTTAACCAAGAATTGGCATCTTCATCCATTTTGGAGTGATTCGGGCTATACAAATGCTAAAACACTTCGTATCCACAGCTGTACTTAGTCTCCTCCTTCTTCAGCATAGAAGACTCACCATCACGAGTATTACTTCCAAAAATCTTTACACAGAGTGAAAAGCTACAAAAGCTATTTTTCTTCAATTCCATCAAACCTATGGCAGATCAAACCAATAAGAACCTAGAATTTTCTTTTCTAGGGCAATTCCAAGTCGAAGAAATGCAATAACTAGTTTCCTTTTTCAATCATATGGCAGGTCAACCAATAAGAACTTAGAATTCCTTTTTCTTAGGTAATTCTAAGAAATGGAATCATTAATTCCATTACAATAACAGCAAATGTCCCAGAACCACACCCTTTCAGGTTGAACCAAGTAAAACCCCTAATAATCAGCAAACCATCACTATCAATCAAATTACAAGCCCAAAAGTTTATATCTATCAACTCCAGATAGTAGAATTAAAATCAGAGCCAAATAGGAACCAATATTTACTTCCCAGATATAACTAACTCTAACAAGGTCTTCCCTCGAACCTTGCAAGACAGTATATAAAGCACGAATTTCAAGTAAAAGAAAGAGAATTGAGCCAAATCAGAAGATTTGGTAGTGTTCCTCGACCCTCATAAGTCAGAAAAAAATGCAAACTCTCATTGTGACAGTTAATGAAACAAAATGACATCAAGTGGATCTATCGGAATAAAATCTAACAACCATATGATGTTGAAATTAAATATGGTCCAACCAACGGAGATCCATCTTCCCTAAATCTCTCCCCTACTGCATTTTCAGGCATCTTTTATAAAATTAGAATGGCCAACAATTCTTCATTAATCACAGATTTAGTACAAGAAACATTCTTTTCCTTAAACAAAAAGTAACACAAATTAAAGTGGTCGTAACAATCCATAAACATGCAAACATGAGGCCATCAACATCTCCTCTAATTCAACTAAAAAATTGCTAAAACCAGAAATTTCAAATGCTACTAAAGAATTACCCTATGTTTCATGCCACAAGAAACGAAAAGCATTTGCATGGATTCTAACATATACGATTGATGAAATTACATGAATAGATTTCAAAAGAAAAAGGAAAGAAAATCCATCCATCTGATTTAGATTGAAAGGCCTAAAACTTCCAGAGCAATAACAATTCATCGTTATAAGAATATCTATAGAAAAGTGATGAAATGGGAGGATAAAATGCAGTGAGAGGCCAGACCTCAATGAGCCTCGCAGAGCCAACGACGCGGACTCTTCGAATCGACGAGTCCTCGGTCAAAATCTGCAGAGAAATGGCGAGAGAGCAGCTGATTACGCATTCCAGGAAGAAATTCATGTATTCATGGGAAGCAAGGAAGCTTGCAAACACGTACGCATGGGAGTTTCAAGTCAAACGCAAACGGATGAACCAAGTCGACTCGTAGGATCTCGTCAACGGTAACAGAAAGAAACCACAGGCCGGGGACGAGCGAGCCCTCAATGAATCCGTCCTCTTCCTCTCTCGCTCTGTCTCTCTCACCCTCCGCCACCCTCCCTCTGCTCGGACGAGAGACCGGAAGAAAAATCGGGGACGGAACTTGTCGGAACTCCGCCGCGACGGCGCTCTTCCGCATGGACTCGGCCTCCCTCTCTCTTCTTCCTCTCCGGTGATTTACGTAAATAATTCTTTAAAAATGTATTTATTAAGCCTGTATATAGAGTGAGAGAAATACATGTGCGATTTGACCTCACTTTCACGTTTTCCTTATCAACGACTTCATGACTTCTTTTTTTTTTTTATCGTCAGTCACGATATCCAAGCAGGTCCCACCAGCGGTGAGATGACATCTTTCAGCCAACCATACTTGACTAATCCGTTGGTCACCCCAGGTCGCACGCCTGGTAATGGCGGGTGAGGCTCCCAAGGGGGTGTCTGCGTACGTGAGGTCTCGAACTCGAGACCTTCTTAAGCAGCACCGAGCTGCTTCCCACTCGGTCCAACCCCCTTAGTGACTTCATGACTTCACTATATTCAGGTCGAAATAATTTGGTACTTTTTTAAATTTTATAAGTAAAAAATTTAAATTTATTAACAAAAAAATAAAAATGAATAAATTTAGAGTTCAGAAATTTTTATGACTTACTATTTTTATCAGTATTTTTATATCTTAGTTAGAATATTATCAGATGTTAATCTGTATTACGCACAGAGTTGTCAATTGTCTAGTGTCCTTAAATAAGTTTCATTATAATTTACTTTTATTTAATTAAAATCACACTTTTATAAATGTTAATAATGTTATTAAAAAATAACCTGTCTTAATAGGGCATTAGATATTGAGCTGTATTACACGTAAAATTATTAGTTATATAATCGACTGTGAAAAACATTTGTATTTAAGTGTTAATTTTTTGATAATATTCTTAATTTTTTGTAAAAGTGTAATCTTGATCGGATAAAAATAAATATAAAATAAAAGAGACAATTAATGAATAATTTAAGAGAATTTAATTGATAATTAAAGTTTTAAGCATGATTCTTCTAGTAAATTCCTTTTTTTTGAAATTATTTTAAAATGAAAATCAAATTATCCATTCGCCGGCCTCAGAGGTATAGAATTATGTTAATAGCCTGAAGTGGGAGTATAGACAGACTGTTAGATTATAATAAAGCGGGAGAGTTTATCTACATTTCACTTGTCAAATCAAACCCCTCAACTTTACTAAAATTTCCTAGATGGCCCTCATAGTTTTTATTTGTGGTAGTTTTACCCTTTGCACATGCTCTGTGTAATTCGTTGGCTTGAGATAACTTGTAATTCTTCGAATTTAAATTTAGAAAAAAATCATCGAAGCTTCCTGTTGAATTTCATAACAAATATTGGTGTAATGATCCAGAGATTTTTTTCTCATATTTACGAGAATAATTTATAATTTTCAAGGAGTTTCTATTAAAAAAATCTTTTTTTCTAATAATTTCACCTTTTCATCAGAACTATACAAATGTTTTCCTATTGCATCCATTCACCGCCATCCCCAATATCGTCTATTCATTGGGACCGACTATTCATGTCGAAAATGTCTATCCTCAGAGGTAAAATCAACATTTTAGTGAAAATAAATCTACAGGAGAAGATATATCTGCAGTACTGCCAGGAGCAGACATCAGGACGAGGTGAAATTATGTTGAAATGTCTGTCCTCAAAGGTAAAATCAATATATTCATTGTAATAAATCTGCAGGAGAAGATATATATACCGCACTATTAGAAGCGGGTATTAGGACGAGGTAAAATTACTCGAGGTAAAGTTTGGGGGCACTTTTGGAAGGATGTTAAATTGGAAGGGCTGAAGACCACAATCCCGAATTCCTACAAAAAGAATATTAAAATTCAAAATTCCATCAATTCCCTTCTATGACGAGTGTCGCTACCTGCCACGCCGTATGGTAGGCTTTGTTGTTGTGGGGCCCGCAGTCAGTGCTGGTGCGATGTGGGTCCCACGGTGGATAAAAAGTCCGACGGGATTCGGAGACTAGGGGAAAAAAGGCAAACCTTCATTAGATATTGGATGACGACTAGAGGAAAAAGTTTTTTATGAAGTAATATACTTTTTTTAATTAAAATTTGATATTTAATTGATTGATTAATTTTAATTTAATAAATATATAAATAGTTAATTATAGTTATATGGATATACAATATCAATATTACTTGTATCACATCACTATTCTATTAAAAATTTTATACATTACGTGATAATTTCGATATAATAATATCAATTAATAAAAATTAAAATTATTACAATTATTTTTTAATGTCTTAGATTTTATAAACCATTTTAAAATTAGACAAATCTCATGTCCGTGCCACCGCATCAATGATATCACATCGCAACACAAGATACTTTCTCACAAAATTAATTCTCAAAAATTATAAATAAAATTTGAAAATAATTCCTTTAATAAAGTCATGGCGTATTACAGGTTATTTACATTCAAAACGTAGAAAGAGATAAGTTCGAATTTTTTTGTAACAATTAATTATTTAATAAAAATAAGAGATGCTATGAGGTAAGGCAGACAGCACTGAATGAATTTATCGTGTCGCTGTCGGAAGGGAATGAGGTGGGTGGACGGTGTGGGATTGGTACGGCTCCGCATGGACACAATCCAGCTTCCATATCGTGTTTATTACTAGTGGGCCTGAGCCGGTAAATTGAGCCCCGGCCAGGTAAGGCCCATTTGCATGTACTCATGACCCTATTTTCTCCCTCTCTCTATCTCCCCTCCTTTTTTATTTTGAATGCAACAATTACTCTCACTCTCTTCCCCCTGCTATTTTATTTGTTGGGTAGTACACAGTCACGTGATGTGTCAGAAAAAATACGATGACAATCTCACTTTGAGATAGAGCTTCTCTTCCCCGTACCCTAAAAGATCACAAGGTGAAGGTGCCGACCGGTGCAAATCATTAGGGCAGTTTTGTATGAGTTGACATGAAACACCTTGTAACTTAGAGGAGGCCCATCTCTTCGTGGGATTACGAGCTATTTTGGCAAGTTTTCCAGAGTTGTTTGTTCTTTTCTTGCGCCACATGATATAAGATAGAATCACTCAAGAATTCCTCTGCAACCTTGGATGACCCATGACTGCAACACACTCTCGGTTAGGGGGTTATGCTGGAAGCCTGGTTGATACCACCAGCCCCGTTGCCGAACTGCGTTCTGCATCTAGATTGAGAATTGTGAATCGACCACCTGATTGTCCAGTTAGATGCCCAGAATACTCATCTTACTTGGGCTCATAGTCAGGAATATCTTATCTGAAATCTATTATTGACAATAGCAGTGTTGATGTCCCGGAATGCTGGAAGTCCTTAGAGATGCCAATTCCGCTGCAGGGAACTTGGTTAGACACAATGAGAGCTTTTTACTAAGAATGATTTCGGGAACTTGACGAATGCACAATCCACATCGTCTCCACATAACGTATACACTTGACATCGTGGATAAATTCAATGGCAACACAGAGCAGCATCTAATGAAAGAATGGATGAATCTGAAAAAGTGATAGGAAAGAGCCTCTCAGATTACCCGAGCACAGTCGCCAGCTTCACAAATTAGTACAGCAGTGTCGGGGTTCAGCTGGCCAGATAACTTGGGCTGGCACTTGGAGTATTCATCCCGTACAAATGACACGGCTTCAGCTGCCCTTTTGGAGTCTACGAACGCGAGGCAGCATCCTCTGAATCCAGCCCCACTGAACCGAGCTCCATGGATGCCTGGAGCTTTCAGAAGAATCTCATACAGCTGTATTAGTGGCTCCGCACCTTCGAAAATGATAAACGCAGTTGTAAGATTTTTTTTTTTTTCCTGAGCTTTTATGTCATTTTCTATGAGCGATCGATCACTACAAGATTAGCTTGCAGTTTTAAATTGCTAATGAAAATTCTCAAGTCGAAGCTTATTAACATAGTACAAAAGCACTTGAATAAGAAGCGAAGAAGAGAACGAAGCAAAGGAAAATGACCATCCCATTCAGTTATTCTTTTCATAAGCGAGAGAAAAGGTCATTATCTCACATTTGTTCTGCTAAAGAAACCTTTCTTAGAGTACTCATAAAAGAAAAAAAGGAAACCATTCATAGAGTATGGGAAAGCAGTTTTTTTAAATGTTCTTTAAATTGTGAAGCAGCTCCAACCTAAAATGGAGCAGACAAGATTGAAGGTCAAGATAGAGATTTTACCACATTCATAGTTCTGAATTGAACTCAGACCAGAAGAAGAGATGAGCCCTCCAAATTTCTCCACATTGCCTGAAGCCCAGGCTTCAAGTCCTGCAATTAGCATATCATCCAGTTACATTACAGAGTAAACCAGCATGCTGCAAAGTGTGTCTTTTTGAGAAAATCTATGATAGAAAAAGGAACATACTTACCCTTTTTAACTCGCATATTTTCTGAGAAATAGTGTTCAGCTCTTTTAGCAAGCTCAGGATCTAACATGTGCTGTACAAACATGATATTGCATGAAGAAACCAATTAACTCCCATCACTAAACTAAGCTATGTTTTATATCTGATTCAAGCATCCATTAAGATGTTTGGTACAATAAGAAATACATTATCTCGTGTTTTAACACCTCAAAAGCTACTTAATAATCCATCCCACTGCTTCAAACAACTCAAACGAGCAAAGAATAGACAGCAAGACCAAATTCTGATAAATACAAATTGGAAACTCATTCATAGCAGAGAAAGAAAAGAGAATATCTGCCTCAATTATATTTTTGATGCATGCACATAACTAGGCAGCCAGCATGAATACCTTGTGAGCTTCATAAACTTCTGGATCAACTGCTTAGCGGAAAAAAAGAAATGAATAAGTGAAATCTATCTTCAAAATGGAAAAGGAAGATCTTTGGGATTCGGGTAGAAAGAGAAGGATACCATTAGAGAGGACAGGTTCCCCTTCTCCATTACCAGAAGCACTACAAGAATAAAACGAAAACAAAGTATTACTATGCATAAGGAAAGCTTTACTAGCAAATATTCTGTAGTGAAAAAATAAAGGTGTAGTAGACATCTCACATTGATCCCACTTCTACGAGGAAATGAGAAAATAATTAAATTGGTGCCCACTTAATTTTGTAGCAAGTTCCATACCCAGTTAAGTAAATTGCCTCCTCCGTATTATAACTTGTATGTTAAGCATAAAAATAATCATTAGGTTTCGAATAATTCTTGTAGATTCATGTGTCAGCAACTTCTCATCATTAAAAAGAAAAGGTTTCCAGATGCTGAAACAATATTATACATATTCAACTCTGCGCAGATCTATTACGCCATATGCTAGTTCACGTACCTAATATCTACCATTAGCTGACGGAAAAAGTCAAGAGCAAGAATGCATGAGACTGAAATGGAAAATTTTCTAAAACCATTAAGATAAAGAAGAAAACATACAGCAGAAGAACTCTGGCAGCCTCTCGGCATTCTTCAACTCGGCGATTATATCCAGGGTTAGTAGTTAAAGCTTGCTTCAATCCTGAGAAAGCCAACAATATTTTGAAGTTTTTCTGGAACTCCATTCCATCCTTCGGAAGTTGAATAAGTTTATGCTCTTTGGTCTACAGAACCAAATTTGCACATATTAGATAACATTTAATTAACTGAAGAATCATGAAGATAAAATGCTCAAAAAAGAAAGTGGATAAAATGGCAAAAGAATATATCAAATGAAACCATTCATGACAACATGAGATGCATAACATCCAAATGAACAAATAACTATATGATAAAAATGAGAATCTAAAAAAGCTAGACATGCTGTGCAGTAGTATTGATAACTAAAATAGTTACACGTCTGCTCTAGAGAAGAAAGACCCGCAGGCTATCAGTTGGATGGCATAAACAAGCCCCAGAAAATCAGGATTTAAGATCAATAGCTACTTCCTCTTAACTACACCAAAACACATCATCAGAGGATAGATATTACGATCTCATAATGCTCAATCCAGACTAGTGGCAAAGAAAGAGATGAATCCTGCTAGTTTCACTCTTCAGACCATATAGAAAAACTCTCTGCCAGAGAATTCCTTTTGACAAAATCTATGCAGATTAGCAACCAGAAAAGAAGCCAATTCAGCACACTAACAGGAGCCTAAAATTGGTCAGAAAATAATTTCTTCCTTTTGCTTCTACCTTATCAAAATCAATCAAACAATTTTTTTCATTGGAAGTCATTTCAAGAAGAAACACGCTGAGACATAAGTTTAAGCAGGATTCTTTTGATCTTGTACCTATTGCGAGTAAATCTTAGAAAGCACCAACAATCCACTCAAGAAATACAAAGAATGAGATTAAAGACTGCTGAAGTACGTAGAAGATAAAAGGAAAGACTACAAAGCAAATTGGTCTGCCTCTGCAGAACAGCTGTGTTTATCCTCAGATTGCAAATTCGAGGTTAAATATAGTCTTCTAATAATTTAATTCAGAAAGTGAATGAAGAAAGGAAAAGGTACTGACTGATCAAGTATATCATTACCTTGCAGTTCATGCAAGTGAGACAGCCATAGCTTGAAAGCAATATAGCTGATTGATCAAGTATACCGTTTCTAAGACCCAGATATTCATTCTCAATGAGCCTGCATTTTTAAAGCAGATTTAGAGGGCTTGGGAACCAACTTGAAACAAATCAATAAGGGATTGAGATTCACCTAAACATTCAGGCTAATAGTTAATCCAATAATATATTAGAGGCAATAGGCACAAATCAATAAGGGATTGACCTGCACCTAAAGCATTCAGGGTTATTTAACCCAATAATATGTTAGAGGGAACAGACAATACTTGAGTTCAGCTGATACAACGATTAAGTGTGACAATGAATAGAGGCATTACAGAAAAAGCAGAACTGATATCAGTAGAAGTTGCAAATTCTTGACCCTTAATGAATGTATATTTACTCTTAAGCTTCCTAAGCATCGGGTAGCACTCATACGCATTTCTTTCTATAGAATTCTTGGCCAGCAAGTAGAGGCCTGCCTTTTCTGATTTCCAGTTAATTTATGCAATCCATGAGTTATTTCAATGTTACTATGCATATAAAACATATTGAAGAATCTTTATCAATTAAACTTTTCTTAATTGACCACTTCTTGTAGCATTTTCTCATACTTCCAAAATTCTTAAACACGTCCCAAATTTGAAGCCATAATAAGGATCAATCTCCTGGTAATATGGTTATTAACATATGTAAACATTTCTACCTGTCATACTCTATGTTTTCTGTTGGAGAAATGGACAAATTATTTGCACTTTCAAAGGCCAGCAGATAGGCAACTCCAACCTGTCAAACATAATGCAATGAACATTAGTAGATAATGGAAAAGGGAATTTTCACATTCATGCAAATAGTGAAAGATCTAACGAGATGTTCTGTGAAAGACTTCGTATTTGACTGTTTCTCCCTAGAGCCAGGCATAAACAGTAATATGTAAGTCTAAAACTCTGCTTATGCAAACTGGACAATGAAGCTTGAAGTTCCTCACCGTGAAGAGAAGATCAAGCAGGAACAAAACCAGATTTGTTCATCAAATAGGTCAGAAGGAACTAGAGAGAACACAGAGGAAATGATTACTCACGGCAGCAGATGAGCTCAGGCCTGAACTATCAAGTCCCTCAGAGCCACAGATATATCCTATTATACCCTGTAAATCCACATGTAATATTTAACATAATTCAGATGCATTTGAAACTTTTCCAATATCTTTAGCATTTGAATTGCAGTTCCCTACTCTGTTTATAAGAATGGTAGACCAACTTAACACCATTCACATAAAGTGGCTTCAGAGGCAAATGTTAGTTGTACAGGGACTTTGCCTGCTGGTTTGTTGCATTGGTTTGCAATATTTATTTTATTCTTTTCTCAGCTGGTTTTTTCATCACTCTTGGCAATATTATTCTATGTAGAGTAGATGTAGTTGCAACTAGATACACCTAGCAGTCTGTCTATCATACTTCAAGAGAGAAATGTAAGGGCAAACACCTCTTTTAATCCTAGATCACAAACAGAAAATTCATTAACCAGTGATCATGCCAAAAGATTTATGCAAGATGAAATATTTCACATATATGAGCATTAAATAATTTGTATGAAACGACTTTTGCAGATTATATAAAAGGCCATAGTATATATTAAGGGAATAGGTGCAGCTTGTAGACCCAACTGGAATTGGAAATATTTCATGAAGGACCTGGAGTATAATAGAATATTACAACCTCTAAGTAAGCCAAAGAGAACTAACATATGAAAAAGCCTAACCTGAGAAAGATCATTTCCCCTACTCTGCAGTGCATATAATGCTCCCCTAGCATAATTTCCCCAACAGCATTCTTCATTTACTTTGGAATAACCGTTAATGTGGTTCTTCCCATTTGCATGTTTTGGATGCTGAATTCCATCAACTCTGAACAAAAGTATGTCACAAAGTTGGAGCAAATAGCACTTAATTTTTTTTTCAATAAGAGCAAAGAAACTACCAATACCTGAACTTAACTTCTCCTTTGAACTGTTCTGAACGGAGATGAACCTTAAGAAAAAGTCCCAAGTTTCAGTCAGCAAGGCCAATCCACGTGAAAATCTGTTTCCTTTTAAATCAACATGAGCATAATATCCTCTTACATTTGAAAAGGTGCCCATTTGACATATCCATCATTTTAAGTAAAAAATGAAATGAGTAGTTTAGTTTATATCTGAATGTCTTGTCTTTTTTGTTGCTTGACATTCTGCAGGGAAATATCCTGCAAATCTGGTATCCGACATGCTAAGAAAAGATGCTGTCTCGAACCGCCCTCTCATATCGCAGAAAACCAGCAGCATTCATAAAAGGTTATCAGGAATGAGGCCCAGGAACAGACACCCTACGGTGGGCTATGCTTATAAAACTAGATTACATCAGGTGCTGATCCAAGTCCCTACATTCAGATCTGCTCTGTAGTAGCGCAAGAGAAGATTACTTGACTTTCAATTATGAGTACATAACCATTTTTGGCAGATCACCTTTCCCTAATAATATCATATAGATCTAAGAAAACTCTGCAAGCATAGTTGTGACAAAGCAGACCTTAATCTTTACCTCATCATTACCAGAAGGAACAAAGCCAAGAAGTATTCCTTTATTAATAGTCATAGCAGAAACTGTTCCTCCCTGTGAACACAGAGCATCGCCCCCACACGAAATGAATACAAGTTTTCAAGTAAAACTTGTGCCGGCAGACAATCAAGCTCGAACTTCGAACCACGTTTCATGTGAAAACTCAAGGAATGCCTTAAAACTAACAAACCTGGTGATCAATGTGAGCTCCAAGGGGACATATCCTGTAAGGAGATACTACGACTCGGATCTCATCGACAGTTCTTCCGGACATGTCAGAAACAACACTCCTAATATGATTCAACTGCAAATAGCAAAAGAATCGTCACATTTATCACATGGACACTCGTGCACTAACACATCGGAATAGCTCATGCAAGGGGGGGAAAAAAGAAAAACAGTTCACGATGCCGCATCCTAACCACGGATCACACTAAGTCGACGAAGCAGATGGAATTCCACAAGAAATCAGTGGCAAAGGAGCAACAATAGAAGCAATGCGCGTTGCAAAAATCAGTAAACATCCGAGGAAACATATCGGGAAGGAAACGGACAGGGAGAGGAGCAGGACAGACCTCCGCATCGGAAGGCCAAGCTGAATCCGCCATGTTCGAGAATGCTGTGCCGAGATTAGAATCGCCAATGGACACAGAATTGCATCGAGAGAGATACAGTGAGAGAGAGAGAGAGGGTCGTGAAGTAAGGTTGAAGAGATGGAGGGATCGGAAGGAAGGAGTTCACAGGCTTTGGTGCTGTGTCGATTTGTCAGTTAATGGATGTGATCGGTATTCGGTGGTCTAGCTCATAACCAGAGGGAAATGATTGTCAATGATTCACATCGCCGTTAATTATTTTTCAAACCGGCCCGCCCATCAAACCGGATAAAATCTATATTATATACATGGCAAGGGAGCAATTACTGTTTTCGATTTTTTTCATCTTCCTAAATTATCTTTAAATACATAAAATTCAATTTTTAATAATAATTAGGTTAAGAAATCAACTATAATTAAAGTTATATTTAATCATTTATTACATATTTACTTTTTTTAGGCAATTTTATTAAGTAATGAAATCCGTACATAGCACAAGTTCATGTCTAGCAAGTTGTGATGTATTGGGCCCAAGTCTTCCGATACTAGTGCCGCCCATTGTCATTCCTAGTTCAACTCCAACCGCATCCAAACATTTCCACCGGATTTTGATAGATTAAAAAAGTATAAGAGTGTTAACGATTTTTTTAATAAGAATTGTTAATGAGTTGAAAAAAGGATAAAATAAATTAAGATTTTCTTTAGGGAAAAATACTAATGGTATAAAAAGTTTGGTTAATATTATAATATAGTATAAAATCTGTAAAAAATTTACAAAATGGTACACAATCTTTATAAAGTTTACATCGATAATATAAACCGTTAATTAACTGCTAAAATCATTAGTAATTGATGATGTGGTATTTATGTGATTGCTGAGTCAAAAAATTGAATGATATAACAATAAAAATCTTAGGAAAAATTCATTAATGGTATAAAAAATTTAGTTAATATTATAATATGATATAATATCTTTAAAATGCATGGAATTGTATCAAATATTTAAATTGTATTATTATTTTATTTTATTGGAAAGTCCTGCCCGACAGAGATTATGTGCTGTTTGGTTCCTTGACCGCGGAATCCAAACTATCTCCCAAACATCAAATAAGGATCTGATACATGATATATCAAAAAAAAAGTTGCTAGATTCCCATGTTGGTGTCAAACATCTTTGGGCTGCCTTTACCACTTGTTGTGCATCGCTATAGATGGTCACATTCTTCCAGTTCTGCTGCTGAGCAAGTTCGGATGCCACTAATATGGTCATTACCTCAGCTTGATCAGGGGAGATGGCTTGATTCGCTGTGTCCATTGAGCCTTCTGCCTCTCCTCCATGAAAGCCACACTTGCTATATATGCATTATTTGTTGAGCAGGTAGTATCCACAAATATCTTTATGGTATTATTGCTCCAATTGTTTCTGTTATTTATATTCATATTATGAAAAGATGATGATGTTGAGGACGGTGAAGGAGGTTGGATTGTAGTGGCTAAGCTGTCAAAATGGTTAGATGACTTGATATCAGCATGTTCTTGGTATCTAAGATTAACATTGTGAATGAAGGTAAATAGATCTGGTATAACATCAGAGAACATTACTTTATTATGTAGATTCCATAATTCATATAATAAGATACTACTGCACAATGCAAACAGAGTAATTTCGTGTTTGCTACAAGGGAAGTTAGGTGGATCAACTACGAATTTCACCAGCTCTTGCATCGAATTTGCTAGGATTTGTCTAACTCTCCATTTCGATTCTTGCCATGGAATTCGTATGAATGGACAGTGAATAAATAGATGTGTTCTGGTGATTGAAGTGACTTGACACAGTGGACAACAATTGTCCTCCATGTTTGCCCAAGGGAGACACTCCCTTACCATTCTCCATAAATGGAGTTTAAATCGATTATGGAATTTAAGATTCCAAATCTTATTCCAAAGAGATTCCAATCCCTTACTAAAGCGATTACCTTGATCACTTAGATAAAAGGATTTAACTGTATGAATTCAATTTTTATTTGATAACCATGCATATTCATCTTCCTTACTATTTCGGGGGATGTAAATTTTTGTGATATTTAGGATTGTTTCCGAGTTGAAGAGAGCATTCAGCATATCTATATTCCAGTTCCTGGAATTTTGGCAAATTAGATCCTTTACTGTTAATGATGGATCCATAGATATACAAGAATCTTTTGGTTTTGGTAAGGAATCTTTATTAAAAGGGATCCAAGGATCTGTCTAGACTTTGGTAGAAAGTCCATTTCCTATTTTAATGCACGTCAATTTCTTCAAAGTATGGCTACATATTTGGATATCTTTCCAAACACTAGATTGTCTTGTATTAATTCTATTTCGTGGCATTAAAATGTTACCATACTTGTGCTTAAATACTGTGGAGGCTAAACTTGTTTTATTTGTTGTTAAGAACCAAGCTGATTTGGATAACATTACTTTATTGATATCTGAAAATTTTCGGAATCCTAAACCTCCATTTTTTTTGGTTGACACAGACTATTCCAGCTTAGGGGCGTGAAATAACGACCGTTGGTATCCTGTTTATTCCACAAAAAATCCCACGTTTTCTTATCCATTTCTTGGCAAATTTTCTTTGGGATTTGGAAGGTAGCCATCTGGTAGGTTGGCATTGAGTTTATCACCGATTGTACGAGAGTTGCTCGTCCTGCCCATGATAAATTTTTTACTTTCCAAGTTGTTAATTTACTTTGAATTTTCTCTATTAGAAATTGGAAGGAATCGGCCTTCTTTCTTTTAATAAACATGGGATTGCCCAAGTATTTAGATCCTACATATAATTTTTTAAGATTTAGTTTGTTTTTTTATCTCTCTTTTCAGATTTGCTCTAACAAACTTGGAGAATATTAATCCTGATTTCTGGTAATTTATTTCTAAACCACTCCATTCATTGAACAGACCAAGCATTATTTTACAGTTTCTAACGTCAGATTTTGATGCTCTAATGAATATCATAAGGTCGTCTGCGAACATAAGGTGACTGATTGGGATATTATTACGAGAGGCTTTTGTCCCATTTATCAGTTTTAACTGCTCAGCTACAGAAAATATTCTATATAAGATTTCCATGGTTAGAATAAACAGGTAGGGGGACAGGGGATCACCTTGTCTAAGGCCTCTAGATGAATTAAAAAAATCAGCTAGGATTCCATTTACTAATAATGAATATAAGGGCGTGCTTATATATTGTATTATCCAGTTTATATAACGTTCGTTAAATCCGAAATTGGTTAAATTTTTTTTTAATGAATATCCATTCCGCACACTGCATTGTCCAGTTTCCAAGCGGGATGGTCGCTTGGAAAGCGGGAAAAGTGAGCAAGTATTTTAATGGCGGTTTTATTGCTGAATTTTTGGATGACGCGCGTAATAGTATTCACCTGCAAACGTGGCTGTCTTTCATTGGATGGATCGAGGCGAGACGGAGACAGGGTTTGTGGGGAATCCATCCCTCGTCTTCTGGAGAAATCCGGAATCCTCTCTCCCTCCGGCTCCACTCTCCTCAGCTTCCTGGCTCCCGATCTCCTTCATCCTTGCTACAAATACAGTTCCATTGATAGGGCTTCGATCGTTCAAGGGCTAATCTACAGAAATCTCATCGAAGGACAGTCCGTCGCTTCCGGATTTCAGCCATCGCCGGAGCTCCGGTTGTGATTCGGCAGAGTTATCTGAAGTTACACTGAGAGAGAGAGAGAGAGAGAGAGATTTTGGTGTGCCGTTGGGATCTTATCCGCTAGGGAGAAGACATGGAAGCCTTCGTGAAGGCGGCGAGGAGGAAAATGAAGCGGAAAGACCTCGATCAGGTCAACGACGACTTCTCCGACTTCTCTCTGTCTTCTCCAGCCAGGAAGATTCGCCGCCTGGTACTCTCTCCCTCTCTCCCTCCCTCTCTCGCGCTGAGTTTTACTGTCTAGGTTGTGATTTCGCGAAGGTCCTACGTTTTGGCAATACTCAGGACGCGGAGTTGCCTCCCATAATGGAAGACGAGGACCTTGAACTTCCAATGTTTTTCGAGGAGCCGAGTGCCGAGGTCCAGCGAGCTCGTGCTGGTCCCGTGATTGAGGAATTGCCGCCTTCCTCCTCTCCTGTTAATGAGGAGAGGGCTATCGTGTTGTTCAAACCTGTCAGCAGCCCCATTCTCCAGCAACAGTCTCCGTCCACTCTGTCCGTCTCCGTGGATCCTGATTTGATTTCTGGATTCAAAAGTAAGCGGCTCAATGCACCGTACTCTATTCTGTTCCTTCGTATGAGCTTAGTAGTTTGGCTTGTCATATTTTGCACTTCGGGTGTGATATCGTTGTGATTGTGGCGAAGAGATGAATATCGCTTGCTATGCTAGTGCATTGGCCCAAATTAGGTAGGGATAGTTGGAAGCAGCTTGAATGATGAGAAATTAGCTGCTTTTTCCCTCTGTACACGGTGGATCTCCCAATCTCATCTGTTTATCCAATTTACCTCCTTAGTTTTTTAGTACAAATTGAACTTCGATGGCCTGGCATAGGAAGATCCTCATTTTCACTGTTTATCCCTCGTTGTAGTATGGTTTCTTTAACTGGTCCTGTTCGATCATACACACCCAAATTCTTCTGGTTTGTGGCAAGTTCACTTCATTCCTGACTTTCTTACGGTTTTCTGCAAATGTAGAGGGGTTAACAGATTTATTCGCCAATGTATGTTGACTAAAAAATCCCTTAAGTTGATACGAATATTTCTATCACTGTCAATTCTTTTAGCATTATCAATGGGGATATATCTGCTTTCATGCGCCGACATAAAGTAGAAGGCTTAAATCTGTTTCTTCTGTCCAGGGGTTATGCCCAGAATTGTTGATAATGCTTGTCCTTGTAGTACTAAGCACACAGATGATTTTTTTTGAGTTAATGGTTGGATTTAGATTTGTCATTCAAGTTTACTGGTCTTTCTTCCATACATTTCAATCATTTTCATTATTCCTTCTGTTATACGACGGATAAGGAAATGGCAGATTTATGAAAAATAATACCATTTTTCACTTTCTGGTTCCTTTCCAATGCGTTTACGTATCTTCTGTTGAACATGGCAATAAGTGTCTGTGCCCAAGGACAATTTAACCCATCTTTGTTGATTAATAACAGATCGCCGTCTCTGGGCAAGCCTCTCTGGAAGTGAAAGATCGTCAGAGGAAAATGTGGAAGCTGCAGATGATAGTAGGAGTAAGTGCATGACAGTTGTGCCTTGGGTTGCTAATCAGTTTATCCCAACATTGGAGCCCCAGGACGAGGCCGCCGAGGAGATGGATGCTGAAGAAACAGAGGGAGCAATGATGGAGATCGAAGACATCATGGCATCTGCAACAGCTCATCAGCCGCCCGACCAGTACAGAGAAATGATCGGAAGTGATGCTTCCGTCTTCCCTCAGTGGCAGCACTGCATGACTCCTCAATTCTCTCCCACCACCACCTCCTCCCCCATCGTTTGGTTCCGTTAGATCCGAGCAGTAAGATATTTGTTGTGGGTCATCGGTGTCAACCTGGCTAGAACCTGAAGGAGGTTGTCTCTCCCTAGTGCAGTACCCTCTCAAGTTCTGTTGTAGATTTTTGATAAAGCGGTTTCGCACGGGGAAGTTCAGTGGTAGGTTCTGTACAGGATGCTTTTTGACAATTAAGATGTCGTTCGGAGTTGGGAACGTGGATGTGCAGCCCCCAAAGTGGTGAATCCATGTTTCTGTTATCCTGCAGCTGCTTGGTTGGATCCTTGTGCGTGGCTTGGATGGGGATGATTAAGCTGTAAAAAAGCTGATCGTTGGGTCTTTGAGCTGTTCACGGAAAAACTTCAATTTGAAAAATAGACAATTTGCGGGCAGTTTATTTCTTGGTGAATGTTCAGGCACCCTCCCGTTCTTCAGTCATTTTTGCCACATGTCAAACTCTTAACTTCTCAAGTAAATAATTCGCTAATTAATGAATCACAGCCTCGCTTATAAGAGGAAGAGCAAGGAAGTAATAGAGAGGCGAGGGAGGGGATCGGTACCACGACCTGGAACTAACCTATTTTTGGATGGGGTAAATAGAGGGTGAATGGAGAGGAAAAAGAATGGGAGGAAAATTTTTTTCTTGTTTGAGTAGGTTGATTGATGAGGAATGGAGGGGATATTTACTCTCATTTTCCTCCAAAGCTCATTCTATTTTCTCCCTTGATTTGGAGTTGAATAGAGTGAAACGGATAATAATAATTCATTTAAAATAAAATTGTTAATCTATCAATTTTATGAAATTAATACAAAAATTTAATCTTATTTTTATTTATTGTAAAATAGAAATGGTCTTCTTGAAGTACATATTTGATGATCCACTCTAGTACAATATATATTTCGAGAAGTAAGTACAAGAAAAAAATTATAATCAAATTTGATATGAAGAGAATAATATAGTTATTTATTAATTAATAAGTCATGTGAATATATGTTTAACTTTTTCCTTCATTTTCTCTTATTATATGATAAATCTAAACAAGATACATATTTCTTCTCCTTTCCCCTCCCCTCCTTTCCCCTCCATTCACCTCATCTAAACATAACCTAAAAGACTTGGGGTTCCCTAAAAGACTTGGGGTTCAAATCTCATCCGCTAGATTTATTGTCTCTTTTTATTTGTTTTTCCTTTTATTCCCTATTAGTTTATGTGTCTTATTTATAATAAATCCAAATAATATTTCTCATCATTTCCCCTTCATTCACCCCATCTAAATATAGCCTAAAAGATTTGGTGTTCAAAACTCATCTGCGAGATTTATTCTCTTTTTATTTATTTTTTCTTTTATTCCCTGTAAACTTATATATCTCATTTGTATACGGAAAAAAAACGTGATAGTCAGAGGGAACCAACACTGTTAAGAGTTCAAATGACAGAAATCATTGATCTTTCTTTCTGGTTTGGTTGTAAATCACTGAGCTTCAAAACTTAACGGGCATTGGCAATGTTTGAGTATGAGCCGTCCTCTTGCAGCATGCATTGGTGCTTAGAGGAGTCTAGTTCGAACGTTGTTAGATTGCGGGACATTAAAATCCGTCAAATGTCTTTTATAATTTAATAAAGTATCGGTGCTTTGCACTTTATAGATCCACCTCAGGCAGGTAAACACGTAGAGTTGAGCAAGGTGAAGTGGTGCACTGGCACCGTTCTCAACCTAAGGTCGCTCCTGAGTTCAATTTTCACAAATCGAACTTTCCACGCCCTTTTGTTTTGTCTTTCTATTCCATCCTGTTATAAGTTTATGTGTTATCTTTGTGTATCGAAAAAAAAATGTAGAACTAAGCACACTAAGTGGCTATTTAGTTGGATGTAAAATTTTCACCTTTCATGGAGCAAATTTTTATAATATCACAAAGTACCAGTATATTGGTTGTGAGACCTGCACAAGTTCATGCAGTGCATCGATAAAGTGCAAAGCACAAGGTACTTTGTATATTAATTGTGAGACTTGTAAAAGTGTAAAGTACCGATACTTTATTAAATTATAAAAATACATTGTAGCAGTTTTTATCGAATAAATTTTCATTAATATCATTAAGTATCGATATTTTTCAATGAAAGTACTGAGTGTCATATGTTAAACTGCTCCATCGGAAATTTTTTCCTAACAGTTGTGTCACCCAGTTTAATTTTGCGTATTATTTGTAATATAATAAAAGCCAGGAGTCATCTCTCAATCATGGAACACACATTTCTCAATTTCTGCTAACATTGTCCGATTGTCCGATGGGCAGGGGCATCTTTTCAAGTAAAACTTTGCGACTTTGCACTGGTCATGACTATTTGAATCATGACGAGTCATACTGGAAACAGCCCGCGTAGCAGGCTCACATGGAAATTGAAAATTTTGATTTCTTGTGCAAAATCCCTGTTTTTATATATATAAAAGGTAAATGACGATGGAGTTGAGAGTTGTGTGGATCCCATTGCACACAAAAAATTAAAAAAAAATAAAATAAAATTTCACAAGAAGCAAAAGTCAAAGAGGACAGCTTAGAAGGTTGTATGGGCCTCACCGCATAGAAAAAATTAAAAAAAAAATGAAGAAATAAAATTTCAGGAAGTTGTTACGTGGCGAGTTAATAGGGTTGTAATCTTATTTTACCATATTAAGAAGATATATATATATATATACATATATTCTTTCGGTTTGAATTTGGTGAATAGACATGTCAATCATCTAAAAAAGAGGTTGTGACTTGTGGCAATATTCTGTTTCATGTAGTAATATTGTCCTCGACCTGGGATAAGAGACCTCGGGTTCAGGTGAGCGGTACCACTTTATTCTTCATCTTTCTTTTACAGGCATGCAACTCTTTTAACGCGTCATCTCCTTTGCCCAATATGGATTTACATGGTTTATAAAGACATGACCCTCTTCTGGATTGCATCAAATTTTGATGTTCCCCGACTCACTCTAAACTCTGAAGTTTATAATTTCAATTGCTTTTCCTTAACGTCTTGTTTCATGGGAGAGGTTCTTACACGAGCACGCAGCTCATCACGTCATGCGCGAACTCTATCGGTGAATATTTAACACATCATCATTAAGTGTCACATCACATTTTTCTATTCTTTAATAATATTTATTTTTTAAAACATGATTTGAAATGTTTACTTACATGTCAAACATTCATCGTTTAAGTTTATCGCGTCATCTATGAGCTCAACTCAGCTGACAATTTCTTTGTTTGTGGGCTCTCCTTGTCTTCCCGAGCAATTCCTCTGAATCCGTTTCTTCTGCTTTTGCTATTCTAAGGATTAATTGTTGGTCACGTCCCAATCTCATATCGGTTGTGTAAGGAGAAAATCATATATGGAAGATCCGAAGATTCCCAAAACATCAACAACTAATACTTTTTGATGATGGGCTTGCAGTGTTGCATATGGTATCAAATCCCACTCTGGCCCATACGCAATCATGGGTGAGCACGGGTGTTATGTATTACGCTGACCACGTGTCAGAATCGTAATAAATAGTCTGAACTCCAGCTCGCGCCGTGAAGAATTATTCGATCCTCGCCTAAGAACCCAACAAGGACATCGGGGTTTTAAGGGGGAGTTTATCACATCCCAATCCAACATCAACTGTGTACTGAAGAGTTTCAAGAGCATCGAGAGTTAGTACTTTTAATGCCCCTAATATTAACAAGCAGTTTTGTTGAAATCTCTGGTGGCAATCATGAGCTGGGCTCCTTTGTAACTCTACTCCCATGGCCTAATCATAGACTTTGTCGAACGTTTGGAGAGTAAACTTAGAAATGGGCCAATGGACATGGTCGTCGTCTGTGATCATTGGTCCACCTTGGGAGGTGACAATCAGTGATGGATTTCGGGGACGTGGGGTGATCGCCCCCCTGAACTCAAAAAATTTCATAAGAATTTATACAAATTTTAATTGATTTTATCCCCTTTTTATTGAACGATACATAGTTCGGCCCTCTGAATTCTTCATCTTAATTTCCTATAGAGTTTCGTCTTCTGTACAAATTTTCTAGATCCGTCCCTGGTCACAATGAAAAGCTCAGTGGTTTACCTAATTTTCATATTACTGATTTCTTTTTTGAATTATTTTTCATTTGATATGCAAATTACCGTGTATTTTTTCATGGTACCTGAACTTCCACCCTATATAAGAATATCTCTTAAATTTTGGATCCGGATCCTACTCTAGTGAATATTAGAACTGCACCATACCCAAAAGCCTGCAAGATTCTACAGGTTTCATGCATCCAATTTGAACGTGTTTGTTGTTTATTCTTTTACCTTTATAATATGGATTAGTTTGATATTTTCATGATTATTATTGTTTCATATAATTTTTTTTTATCATAACCAAGTATATGTAATTTTAAGTATGTTTGCTTTATATTTAAGTACTATTTATTACTGACTTTAAACTATAATGATATTTTAGACATAAAAAATTCATTGACTATGCATAATTGTTATGTCAAATGAAAGTTTATTGAGTTAGAATTATAATAATTTAAACAATTCGTGAATTGTTCTACAAATGAAAAACTTCTTAATTATTAAAATTAACTACACGAATAAGTTAATAGGCTCATGTATCGAGAATAGAAATAAGATGGAACAAATAGGCACATGAAGTTTTTTTTTTTTAAATGAGTATTGAATCTGGGACCTCTTAGTATAAAGTCGAGAGTGGTACGACTACGCCAAATCCCCCATTTTTATATGGCGAAGGTGCCACGTAAGCATCATCACGTGATACTGTCACATTATGTCCAAATTTTAGAAGCATGCTCTTTCGGGTAGTTGGGGCACATCCGGATACATTCTCGTGACAACGGGTTTGAAAGTCTTAACTGCATCCGTCGATGTCCTTCTTAGCAAAGTGTAGAGGTACTTGTTAACGAAAAAGAGACCGACAAGGCTCGGAATGTCTTGCTATGGTTCTGGTACGTGGTTCCGGACAGGTCCATGGTTATTAGAGTAAAAGGGACGGTATGAGCTTTAAGTATGCATACCATTCACTGTATTAAAATACATAAGCTCCGATAAGGAAATAATTAACAGGGGTAGAATCGTCCCTTTGTCCCTCCCTGGATCTCGGCCGCGCCTCTGTGAGATCCGATTCGACATGCAACTACTGATCCAGTTAGCTCCTTGAATTTAGGGCTGTTCAAAAAGACTACAGAACCGAGCCGAACCGAACAAAAAATAACGGAATTGTTCAAACTGATAAGTTAACGGTTCGTTTTTTTTTGCTAAGAAGATGTTCGATTAATTACTTCTTATCATTAGTTCGGTTAATTGTGGTTAATCGAACCGAACCAAATCCATTTCTAATTAGTAATTAAATAAAAGGAAAAATAAATTAAAATAAACAATTTTAAACAAAATATATATTTAACTTAAATTTTTACGGTTCGGTTGGTTAATTTCATATTGAACCAAACCGATTGTGTTTTATATAGTGAATTATATTTATTTACATAAAAAATTAGTTAACTAGTTAATCGAATCGTTCGAACCGGTTTTAAACAATTCGGTTTTTCTTCTTCAAATGGTTATGATTCGGCCCCTATACACCCAAACCGAACTAAACCATGGACACTCCTACTTGAATTCCTATGTAAATACTAGGCATTCTTGCATGCTTTGCAACTCTGCGAATCGGATCTTGACCACTAATCAACTTCTTTTCATGTTTTTAGGTTTCCTTCCGGTGATCGAGACACTAACCTGGTCAATGTTTCTTCGTCCCACTTACGATCTTGTCCGCATCGGCATGCTCCCTGCCACGCGAGTGTCTTCTATAAAACGAATATATCACGTGACAGTAATTATGTAGTATCACAAATAAAGAAAACTCGATCGTTTCAGGATTTTTTTGAAAAATCCTTAAAAGAAAAATTAATCATAAAAATAACTAAAATTTTATTAATTTATAATATCACGTGAATGCAATTACGTGTCATACGTGTCATATCATATATATCTAATAAACATAAAGGGAATCTGGGCTCTCTTTCCTAAAATATGAATAAAATTATAAAACAACTCATACCGTTAAAATGTGTTGATTTAAATAATTCAATATATCTTTTCTTTATATAATATTTTAGACTTAAATTTTTGAATGAAGAATATTTATTTAAAATTTTATCTTTTAATGAGCTAACACGTTTTAAATATGGATTAGTTAGATCCATTACACAAAAATATTTTTAGAAACACTCCTTTCTTAGGTCACGTAGTAGGAACAGAAAAAAGGCACTTTAAGTCCTCAATTTTTTCTACTTTTATCATTTTCATTGCAAACTTTTATATTTTATCATTTTTAACCTCAACTATTTAAATTTTTATCTCTAAGTTCTACTGTTACTTCTAAAAAAGAATATCTATCCAAAAATAATTTTTCAATGAAAATATTTTTAAAAAATTAAAAAAGCAAATGAAAATGAAAAATATCGGTAGAGTTTCACCGATGGCCATATCCCCTCCAAAATTAAGATTAAGACACGTTCCTGACTGAGGATTGATTGGTAGTTATTATCATTATAAAATAACCACTCGTTCTAAGCAAAAAAAAAAGAGTTCCTAATTGCAAAAGAGACTTTCTTCATCAGGAACAGCTCTGCCGTACTCCTCCTTGTTTGATTTTTTTGGACTTTTAATTATCATAAATAATTATATGAAAAATGTATTTGGATAGAGATTCAGTTTTTAGATGGAAAAGGCAACGGCGGGATTAAAGTGAAAAAATTTGAAAGATTAAATATATGAATGATCAAAAATAGAAGCCCGGGCCAACAATGGTAAGAAAAAGAGCGGGAGGAGGACATAAGGAAGCAGCTTTTCCACGTGCTACCTAACTTTTCTTTTTGGCATCGAACTTGCTCAACCAAGGAGTTACATAAATACCCCTAGAGAACTCCTCAGGTTCTTTTATTCAACTAAACTAACACGGGGTAAATTAAAATCGACCCTTGAGAAGTCAATCTCATATCGAAAAAAAATATTAAAATATAATTTATAATGTAATTGAAAATTATCATAATCGTTTACTCTAAAAAGTTAATATGTTAAGTAACAATACGTGTTTATTATTTATTACATAATATTCTCCCTCACGCATGAACTGAGTTATATTAGTTTCAATGGCTCATTGCGTGAAATTAAATAAATATGAGCTAATGTGTGCGTAATGACTGGAACACGAGTTCTGATACCATAATAGAACTGGACGTTGCGAAAACCGTATACTAGAGAAATTAACATGTTCGATAATAGTATGTGTTTATTATTTATTATTTAATAATTTACAAGAGAGTTGAGTACCACCACCCAACCGTTTATGCTTTTAGACTGATGCGAGTTTAACCTCTTATAAATCCAGTGTATATTTTACGATGAAAAAAAAATCAGAAAGGCCGCATTACCAAATTTATTTTTTCGTAAATCTGGGGGGAAAAATCGAGACTCGACGAGCCCAATTTTATGGTTGAAATCCCACTTCTAACCTTCACCGACAAGTAGCTGTCACTTGTACATTCATATGTGCGGCAACAGCTGATGTGGGGGGTAGAGCTGGACCGTCGTCAGTAACCGGCAATCCTCCAAAATGTTTGGTAGCTCCCAGAGAATGAACTACAAGTGAAGAGTGGACACAGAGGGAAGTGGGGCCGGCCTTAATTGGTCAACAAGGTAGAATCAGATTAGCCTCCTAATTTTTTACACCGTACGATAATCCGACATGATGCGACACGGAGTTAAACGGTTTAGGTCAAACCTATTTAGATACGAACATGTGCAGATACGATAAATAAACATGTTTAACTAGGTTTGAACTTATATAGCATGATAACATACTTTTAAACGCATTTATTAAATGTATTTACTATTTATGTATATATTAACTCATTTAATAAATTTATATATGAAAATTTTATGATAAGTAAAATATTACATGTATTGCATGTATAATTATGGTAAAAAAATGATGTTAGATAATTAATAATTGATTAATCTTATTTATTTGTCATACTAATTATCAATAAATATTATTATTTTAGTAATTCTATTTTATATTATTATAGTATAATGATGTATTGTCAATATTTCACATTAAATGCGTCAACACAGTTTAAACACGAACCCGTTTAGAATGATAAATAAATGTGTCATGTCCAAATCATCGGAATTTCTAACCCGATCACTTTTAGACACGACATGTTTAAACACGACATGACACAGTTTGTCAAGTCTAATATTAGAATCACTTAATTGTGAACGAGAAATTCTTAGATGATACAATCTCATCACGTAACAAAAGAAAATATCGATCGGATTATCACCGACGATCGAATTGGTGTTAATGACCCGAATAGTTACCTTGACTGTTTCCGATAAGAGCAATTCAATTAGCTCTTCCTCGCTACATTATTATGAGATAAAAATATTTAAAATTTTTTTCATTGCACAACCGCTTAATTTTCTTTTAAATATGGTTCAGTTAATGCTTGAGACAAATCGTTTATCATCACTCGAAAATTTTAGGAGATAGTTTTCGAGGAGAAACACCATTCCTCCAATAAGGGGATTAGGAAGAAAATAAGATTACATTAAAAATTATTATTGTACATTAAAAAAATAAATTGCAATATTAAATTATCGTGTTCGGTAAGTATAAAAAGTAAATGAAAATACAATATTGTAATATTTTATAATTACAAAAATGCTCCTCTCTTTCCCCTTTTTCTTACTTTTAAAGATGGAGACAATGTTTGAGTTTTTTTTGTAATTCAATGATGGGTCCCACAACATTTTGAAATTACATCCCTTATGGGATGTAAAGAGATTCTATTAACGGGATGTTTGGTTGGATGTAATTCACGAATTGGATGTAAAGAGATTCCATTGACGGGATGTTTGGTTGGATGTAATCCACGAATTTTCTATAAGAAAATAGCTATTTTACACCATCTTTTGTGATTTTTTTTTGCTCGAAAGTAATGAGGATTTCATTCATTACTGAAAAAGAGTACAGGGAAAATGCTCAGAGAAACAGAAAATTACATGATCAGATACATCGGAGGGATCCTCCTAGGCAAACCACGAACGAAAATACATCAAATTAAGCCCAAACACATTTGCAGCAGCCACCGAGAATCTGAACAAAACCCCCTGCCAATCTGTGTAGACCCCGATTAAAATCAGGAAGGAGGGTCCTCACACCATTAATCTACCCAGATTTCAGTCTTCTAATGGAGATGTTACTCACCATTAGAGCAAAACAGGAGGGATCTTGAGCCGTACTCGTGTGCCAAGGGCTCATGCGACATCAGACTTCCGCAACCTTCTCCGTCGGGTCAGATCTCCTTCGACGGCTGAAGCGCTGAGGTAGGAGAGTATGAGATCCGGTCAGATCTTGGAAGATCTGAGCAGATCTGGCCTTGGAGCGCCAGATCTGGTCGAATCTTAGAGGATCCGAGTAGATCTCGGCCTGTTCGCTCAGACCGTCTTCAAGAGGGGTGCTCGGAGGCTGTGCCGGAGAGCGAGGATCCGTCGCGCTGGAAGGGAAAAGGAAAATCCGCAGAGGAGGGGGAAAGAGACGGTACCGGCCGACCGAGACGAGGAAGGGACGAACAGGCCGTCCAGGCAAAAGCCACCGACGTCGGCGGTGGAGGTATCTACGGCCATAGATGAGCGGTGGGTGGAGCCCGCACGCCTAGGCTCGAGGAAAAAGGACGGGACGCGCCCGGCCGGAGCCGGACGCGCCGGTGGAGAGGTTTCTGTCCGAGGGAGTTTTTGGGAGGTTTTAGAGAGAGAGGGGTTTTAGAGAGAGGTTTCTTCACCATCTTTTGTGATTTGATGCAAGATGAGGGGGAATTTGTATTTGGAAACAATTTACATCCTTTTTTGGGATGTATTTTCAGAATGCCAAGATCCTGCTGGGACCCACACCCCGCTTTATGGTGAAAGTACAAAATGCCTCGTTGCAAGAAGAAGAATGAGGGAAAAGAAGTGAGGGTATTGTTGTAAAAGTATGTATATTTTATATTATATTAATTTTATAATATTATATTATTATCTACTTTTTCAACCATTTAAAATATTTACTAAATACAATAATTTTATTTTACAATTCACATTTTATGTAAAATAATAATTTTTCACGTAGTCCAACTTTCCTCCGTAATTCAAGATTACCCGAACCAAACGCCCCCTGAAAGTCGCTGGCTCGGCAAAAAAAAAAAAATGTGAGGCCCGCTAATTTCAAATTCAATCCCACATTACATCCAAACATAACAAAAGAGGATGTAAAATGGTGATTTACTATGTAAAGTTAATGGATCCCAACGTTCTCTAAGAAAATTCTGGCATTGATATCCGTATTATTATATGTGATTAGGGTTTAAATTAAAATTAAAAATCAAGATTAAAATTTCCGATGGATTTTGAATTCAATTTTCATCCAAATAGTTTTAATTCTGAAGTAAGTCTTTCTACCGAAAACTCTTTCAAAAAAATTTAAAAATAATTCCGTGGGTAATTTTATCAAAGATTGAGTTATTTACGGCAGAGTCAGCGCGGAGTTTTTTTTCTTCCAAAAATTCCATATATTTTTTCATCAAATTAATAAAATAATCGGGTTGTAAGGAATCTACAAATACAATATTAAAAAAAAAGATGCACTACTCTAGTACAAAAAAAAGTTATCAATGTTTCATATTCTAGCACCAAGAGTCATCAACTAATGGTTTAAAATTCACTCGTACGTGATTTGATGAGATTTGTATCATAGGTCAAGTCTCGTTATGAGCAATATTATTAGGAAAAGACTCGTGAGCTTGTATTTTGGTAGACACCGGTTTCTTAAACTATATTAGATCTTGAGTGGTGCCGCGTTGATTAGGCCAGTATTAGTACGATTGCTTAGTTTGCATGATATGTTCGTAATTGTGTGTGAAAGTCCGAACGTTACATAGCGGGAATAGTTAGATCGCCACTACTGTTTATAGCAGATGAATAAATAGAAAACTAACTCCATCGTGTGCTATATATCCTTATGTAAGCGATACTGACGTAGTATATCTGTCTAATCGGAACTTGATATGTCGTTAACAATTATACAGTTATGATTATTAAATCTTAAAAAAAAATTTAAAAATATAAAAAAACCTTAAATGAATGGTGAATGCTAATTGAAAATAATCTACAAATGGTAAAAAAACCGTTAAGCAGGTTGTAGGAATAATTGTCGATCATTCGATTATTTTTTAATTTAAACCATCAACTGTAAACTGTTAAATTAAACTCGAAATGCAAAAGATTCCTTATGAGACAATATAAGAAACATATCATTGAACTAATCTCCTCGAAGGTTGGACCGTGGTCGGTCCTTGTGCCCATGCCTTGTCCCGACTTGTATGCCATGAAAACTAGGGGTGTGCGTGGGTACCGGGTAGAACCGGAATTGGTTAGAACCTATTCAATAGGGTAGGTTCCGTGTAAATACTAATGATATTGTAGTAGGGTTCGGGCAACGACTTAAGGAACCGCTTACAATAGGTTCCGGTTTCGGTTCCAACCATGAAATATCCAGAACCATAATCGATTATATATTTAATCGGTGATAATTTCCTCGTTCCTTGTTTAACTCTCGTGTTTTTTTTTTTGATAACCGAGGTAAATTATACCCTTAAGCTCCTAACTTGATGATTTTTTATTTTACATAACATAATTCCATTTATTTATTTAAAATATCAATAGAATTTACAGAAAAATAATGGATAATAATGAAACATATTAAAATTTATACATATTCAATATATATTTACTAAATAATGCACCCTCATATTAAACAAATAATAACTAAATTAGAATTATAAAAATTTATCCTAAATTAGATTGCTTAATTATGAGACGCATGGATCATAGATATATATTTGCAAAATTATCGTAACGGGTAGGGCCTGATTCCTAATTCCACATGATATGGTCCGGATCCAAAAGTTAGGAACCAGTTCTGGGTAGTGTCCGGTTCCTAATTCCACAGAGTAGGGTCCGAGTATTATGAAAAACATAAGGTACCTGGACGCGGTCACTCCTAATGAATACTACATCATTACTGCAACTTGGTTGGTAGTATCACAAACTAATCGAAATTAGCAATGTTAGTAGATTTATAAGAGAAAAATTACAGAGCAAAATGTGAAATTAAATTTCAAATAAAAATTATAAAAAAAACTCTAAAAATCTTAAGAAATTTTAACAAACTCTTAAAAATCCAAAAAGGAAAAAGCGCATGTTCTATAGTATTCAACATCATCTTTCCATCATGTCAATTGATATTGCGGTGTTTCTTAGGGATTTTTAAAGGTGTTTTTAGTTTTTAGAAAGATATGATTTTATATTTTGTCATCTAATTTCTCTATCATGAATAAATTACTATAATTAATTTCTATTTGTTTATGACATTACCAAGCATCATTGACGTGATATTTCCTTAACATACAACACTTTCTCGATCCCGACAAGATTGCACGTGCTACACTTTAGGTCTTTGTCCTCCTTTTTTTTTTTTTTTCTAAGTAATGCTTACATATTATTAGCTAAATGAATCAACTTAAGAATTACATAACTTAAGAACCGCATGGTACATTTTTGCTCAGTAGAGTAAAAAGTATGCTTAAAGTGGTAGAAATACTTTTACGAAATTAATAAATATAATTTTTTTATAAATAAAATATTTTTTTTCTAGTGAAAGGTTTCATTAAAAGACTCCAGTGGTTTCAGGCTCGAAATACAATAGGCATTTCACGAAGCCCCTAGGCCTTGTTGGGATAATCTATAAGTTGACATAATGTTACATACTAATAAAATTTATTTATTTTAATATTTTTACAATAAAACTTTAAAAACAAAAAAAAGACCCTAAAAATAACCAAATTCTATTAATTTGTGGCACGACATCAGTAATATATTCATTATGTATATGAATTTCTCCTTTTTGTTGGAGATCCATTTGACTTTCCAGTAAGCAGAAGAGTTAGTTACATCCAGAAAATCCAAAGAAGATGTTTGAACAGTCACAGCGCGGTCCGTAACCTCTCTTGAACGGGAGAGCCAGTTGTTGGAGGAGAAGCCTTGTGTACGTAATGGTCCATCGTGCGGCAGTGACTATGTAATATTACAATTAATAATATTTAATTGTATATAAAAGATTAAAATAGCTGAATCTTATCAATTCGTAACAATACATAATCAATATCACTGATACATCTATTATACAACAGACCATCTCCCCTTCAGAGGAGTATGCTAGGAAAGTCACTCTTGTCCGTAAGTGCACTGCACGAATCTTGGACGGTGCAAGGATGACCTTTCCTTCGCCGAGAGCCGAGAGATTCTCACCTAAGTTCAGCTCACCAGTTATCGTTAAATGTCGTATCATATTTATTTATTTATTAATAATATTCTTATATATATATATATGATTTGAAATATTTACTTATGTGCTAAATATTGTTAGCTAAGTTTAATATACCATCTGCAAGCTCGGCTCACCAGAGAATTTGTCGAGGAGAGCCACTCCCACCGTGCTGACCTCCGATCCATTCCAACTTGCATCTGTGTAAATAGAAATTGAATCTGCTGTCGTGTTGAGTGGAATTTGGAAACTGAACTCACCTTAGATCAGCCCCAAAGTTCTTGGTTAATCTGTCTAAATTGAGAACTATGCTCCACCATATGAGAAAATACCAATCAGATTTAAGTCTGATAATACATATCGTGTTGTGTCTAAACGGGTTCTTGTCAAAAGTATCTTAACCCGTATACGACTCGTTTAATAAATGGGTCAGAAACTTCAAACACGAACACGATCCATTTAAAATCGGGTTGACATGACACTATATGACACGATAGGTTTAACTAGTATAATTAAATGTGCGTGGTATAATTGTAATTTTAACTTAATATTTGAGAGGATTAATAGGTTTGACATATAGACACATAATTAAATGGTTTTAATCGTGTCGTGTCGAGTTATATGATTTCAACCCAGTTTAGTCCGTTTATGTAAACGGGTTACACGGATCGTTTAGACATGAAACCCGTTTAAGGTCAACCTGAGCCCGCCGAACTCCGTGTCGTGTCTTGTCGGGTTATTTTATAATGTCAAAAATTGTCAGGCCTAAGCAGATTATGAAAATGTGCAAATTGGTATTAACCACCCGAACAGTTACCTTAATTATTATTAATTAAAGCAATATAATTAATTTTTACTCACCACCTTACTATGAGGTAGGCTCATCTAAGATTTTTTCATCTAAATTATTGGATGTTTTATCGGGGAGTTTGAAAATTGCCAATTGGTAAATAGGGACAGATTTTAGTAATGTAGATCTTTCAGTACAAGAGAGGGATTTTAATTTCCAAGGTGCAAATTTAGATTGGACTTTATCAAAACAAAATTCAGATAGATTGATTATTTTTTTCTTCTAAGGAATGACGGGTTACCTAAATATTTTGTTCTTTCCTTAAATATTTTTTACATTTAAAAGGATTTTGAGATTTGTCTTATTGTTTCATCTTATAATCGAATAAAGAAAAGGAACGTGTTTGTGGGATGGACCCGCCGGTAAGTAAGTATCAATTAGTAGGTCAAGTCCAAGGTTCGATTCTCACGAAAGTCGGTATGTGAGATTTACCCGGCTCGTCCCCACTGTAAATATAAAGTCCTGAGGAGGACACAACCTCCCTAATAGTGGATACCTCAGTTATAAAAAGAAAAAAAGGAACAGACCACAGAGACTCGGCTAGGAATGGCAATCGGGCTACCCCACACCCTTAACCAATTTGTAAAAAATAATAAATATTCTGTAAAATTTAATCTATAATATCGTATAAGTTTATATATTTATAAAAATATAGTAAAATAAATTTAAAATAAGTATATTGTACATAATTTCAGTAAAATAGGATAATTATGATCTAATTTATTGGTGTCGAAATATTCATAGAGCAAACAAAAATTATTTATTAAATATATAATTATATTATTATTCGACAGGTCGAGTTAGGACGAGATGGATCAGAAGAGACACCGAGACCTGACCAGCCCTGAACCCGGTTGCTCCGGGTAGGGGTCTCGCGTGTTGGAGCGAAATTGCCATCCGTAGACGTGACTCGTGATAAAATTGACCTCAAGCGAGTGAGCAGGTTTTATACGCAATAATACGGTGCAAAACTTATTGGAAGTAACTTGTTATTCGGATTAATTTGATGCTCGAACTGAAATTACTCTCGTTCAAATTTGGAGTGAGTGAGTCCGGTATTATTTATTTATTTATTTATTTATTTATTTTTATAAATTGGTATATTGTATTTTTAACGGTACTTAAACTCTCCCCTATTACGATCTATTCCAAAGTACTTGAACCGTGTCATAGTGAATGTGATCATCAACAGCATTATAAAACAAGTTCCGGATTTATTACTTCTTTTCGTTATATTAATACAACCGATCTTCAAGCCTCTACGATTATCCAGTTGGCTTCCTCCACTCCCACGGGCGACCAGGACAAGGTCATATGGACTCTTGGTTCGGATTGTCTTTCCTACTAGAAGTGTATGGGAGTAGTTACGAGGTTCGGTTGATAAATTGCCATGGACGAGGAGAATCTGTTCCTAGAAGTATTTTGAGGCTGGTGGTGATTAGTTGGCTGGCCTGACTCGACAGGCTTCCCACTAAAGAGCGTTTGAAGAAACAGAACGTCCGATTAACATCGGAGCTGTGTGACTGCCGTGGAATTGAGCTGAAAACCGGGGATCATTTATTTTTCTCTTGTGCTTCCACCGGGAGAGTATGGTAGTCGGCTCCAGCAAGGCTAGGCTTCCACCGCGAATGAGTCAATTGAGGATCCGAATGTCAGTGGCTACTTCAGCAGCGGGGGAAGTCGATTGATTTTGTAGCATGCTGGCTTTTATGGATCCAATATATACCCACAATCTGATTGGAATGGAAAAAAGGAATTTTCGACCATAAAACTCGAAATGAAGCGGAGTTATCACATTCTATTTTTGATAGTTGACACTATTAATTCGAAAATCTCCACTCTACCCCAACTCGAGCACCGACCTCGGAGTGCCCGGGCAACAATTCTGTTAGATCTTTCATCCACATAAGATAGTCCTCTATGGTTCACCAGATAGTTGAAAGAAATCGCACCATCATTCCCCCCCAAAAAAAAACTATACCTTGATTCACCAACTGTTCGACGGGTTTTATTTACTTTTCCTACTGGATTGCGTCCTTGGAGGTGATTGGTGAAGAAAGCTTGACCGTTGGTTGTCCATGGTTTGGTACCTCGGCGGTTTGGTGGGAGTGTCCAAAAAAGAAAGTACGGTAATTCCCAAAAAAAAAAAAAGCCGTAGAGGCGCAAAGGCGCACGAGGAGAAAAGGCCGCTGGCACCTAAAAATCTGACCTCTGCCGGACCGGCCGGTCGATCCAACCATGCCCTTTAAGAAGACAGTAGTTTTTCCTCCCAGCATTTCCTCCACATCTCGTCTTTCCGCTAAGCTTCTTCCTCCACCTTCCTCTGTGTCGGCTCCTTGCCCATGTCGACCGTTCACCGCCGTCGGTCGAGATGTCTCGAGCACCCTCTGCTTTGGTTCGTGCTTCCGCTCGCGGCGTTGCTGACACTGTCGGGGCTTGCTGAAGCTGCCTCGAACTCGTCAACCGTCATCAAGTACCTCCCGGGCTACAGCGGGGAGCTCCCATTCTACCTCGAGACTGGGTCAGTTGCATTAAATCTCATGTCAATTAGGTTAAACAATAGTTCAGCGTCCATGGTACCATTACTTAGCTATTAAGCTTTTGTATGGAAAATGGCTCTTTCTAATAACAATATAATATACTAAATTTGATCGGTTGAAGTAGTAGAACGTCTGTTTCAATTAAGTAAGGTCTTGGATCTGATTCTTGTGAATGGGAAGCATTCACTTTACCATAGCGGGCCCACCCCGCTCGAATTGAATATAATCAGTCAGCATTCGTTGGGTATATCAGTATATCGGTCAGCAGACAACAATTTTGACGCGGTCCATGTGTCTCTTTCTTGTTAGGTATATCGGTATAGAGGACGACACGCTGCAGCACTTCTACTACTTCGTGAAGTCGCAGACCAACGCATCTGCAGACCCTCTCGTGTTCTGGATCAATGGAGGCCCCGGCTGCTCCGGTCTCTATGGTTTTATGTTCGAGAGCGGTACACTTCCTGTCCAAACTGTTGCACCTTGTTCATTTTTGCTGCGGATTAGGTCCCACGTCGGTCAGATACCGAAGTTAATTAGTTGAGGCGGTAAATACGTCTCTTGAAAAGTTTCGGGTTTAAATCTTGTGAAATTGAGCCGATTCACTCGGTTCGAACTGATAGCCTATTAGATTTTTGAAAAAAAGTCTCACATCGGATAGAAAATAAAAACAATTACGATATATTAGAAAGATTAGTTATATCTATCTATGACTTTGGACTTTTAGGTATATATGGATCCAACCTCTTCTAGGTCCGGTGGATACTTTACATGGCACACCTTATCAAGCCTGAGTGTGGAGCTCATGATCATAAAAACTCGATACCGAAAGAAAAATGTCCGGTCCATTGTCCCATCATCCGATTTCAGATTAAAAATATCCGATTTGATATCAGTGGTTGAGAATAGTTATTCAAGGTAATATATATATACATATAGATACACACACATACACACACCTAAAAGTTAAAGACTTATAGTTAGATATGAGTTAATTTTTTTATAGGCGCGATGAAATAGGGAAAAGGGTTTCCTCTGTTGTGAAGGAAACGCGGTATCAAGGCTCGTATGAGAGGAAAAGGAAAACAGAAAAACTGAGAATGTTTTTCCACAACCGCATGGTAATTTTCCACTGTTTTCCATGTCTGTCTGTAGGTCCCCTGAGCTTCGTGTACAGAGATTTCAATTGGACTTTGCCATCCCTGCGTCTGAACCCGTATACATGGACAAAGGTACTGAATTCGTAAAATCTTTCAATGGAAAATTCTACTATCTCGATCGACCGGTCTTCACCATCTTCGACCTTTAAAATCCTTACCATACGTAAATTTTCTTAGATGTGGTAAATCGTACGAACCGGCTATCCACTACCCATTGAGAAAACATGCCATGAACAGGTGGCCCGGCCGACCAAAAGGTACATTAACGCGATGGTTAACACAATAATGTCTAAGTAGTAGGTAGCAGCCCGTTTATAGAGAAAGTCTTGTATGTAATAATGTTACCACGCACGTAATAATACTTACATAACATTTTAGAGTTATTTTTTTATTTTAGATTTTATAAGAAATTTTTAAATAAATATATTTATTTTACTGGCCGGTATCATCACATAAGTATTGTGACATGCTGAAATCGTTAGACTTATCATTTGCATGATAACTGCCTTTAACGGGGCTTAACTGGGCCTGAGGCCCGTTGATCGTTCGGCCCGATATTAACGACCCGGCCCGTGCCGTGCGTCTGAGTGGCACCGTTGGCGATTAATTTTTAATCACCCTAAATGTTCCTTGAAATAATTTTTTAGTTTGAAAAAACGATTTCAAAAAATTCAAATCCGACTCCTTACATGAAAAATCACTCGACCCGATTCACTTTCACGGTTTCACCCCTTCTATTGAGCCATCAATTGTATTTCAAATCATTTACACTACAATTTTAGATTTCACTTCAAAGTAACTATACTTTTTCGGGTTTTGCAATCTAACCCTTCCCTTCCTTGCTGGGCTCACTGGTTCCATCTCAGAGCGTGAACATGGTATACATTGATGCCCCCGTGGGAACCGGATTCTCGTACTCGACGACGGCTGAAGGTTACTACGTCGGCGACGAGCTGTTCGCCGAACAGATCTTCCAAATCATCAAAAAGGTTCGTTCTCTTTCCATGAATCCCATTGCTGTCTCCGATTCTCCCTCGAGTCTCAAGCCTGTACGATCCCATTTCGTTGATGTTTCTTCTTCTGATGGTTATCCGGCATGCAGTGGCTAGACGAGCATCCCGACTTCTCGAGCAACGAGCACTACATCGGGGGCGACTCGTACTCCGGAACCCCGATCCCGATCTTCGTCGAGGGCGTAGTTGAAGGTAATTAATTCTCCAAAATAAATGACCGAGGTACAGTTTCCCGTTTGGAGTTAGGGGTGTCCCAAAAAAAAAATCGAACTGAATAGTCGAACCGAATTGAATCGAAACCGAAACAACTGAACCATTTTTCCGGTTCTCTAATGGTTTTTTTTGGTTGAGAAGAGGTTCAATTGAATATTTGATATGATTGGTTTCTTGATTACGATTAACCGAACCAAACCAATTTTTTAATTTTAAGTAAATAAATAAATGACTTTTGGATTAGAATTTATAATTTATGGACTTCTGAAAGTTTTGTTTTGTTAATTTTAATTGAATTGGAACCGATTATGTTTTATGGATTGAATTGTGTTGAGTTATATAAAAAAGAGGTTACCGATTAACCGAATCACAAACACCAGTTCTATATCGTGTGGTTATTTTGAGGTGAAATAGTAACACTTCAAACTTAATCTGCCAAATCGGATCACATTATATATACGGTTCGGTTCGGTACGGTTCGGTTCGGTTCAAAATAATTTCGAACCTACCACGAACACCTAATTCTTGACGGTGTTCATGGTCATGCAGGAAAATGGAACGGGACTTCCGCGCTGAATCTGAAGGTTCCTGATCTCTCTTTGCAGCTCCGTCCCCTTTGGTTTACTTACCTCCTAACCTTGGATAATAACCGGTTCGGTTGAATCCAGGGATACATTCTCGGGAATCCGGTAACGGACTCGTTCGTAGACGACAACTCGAGGATCCCTTTCGCTCATCGGTTAGCTCTCATATCAGATAAGATCTATGCAGCAGCAAACAAGAGCTGCAATGGCGATTTCGTCAACGTGGACTCGACCAATGTCGACTGCGTCGCTGACATCGATACTATCGACGAGGTAAAAAATCTATATACTGTATTATCGGGTTTCGGGTTCATAGCTTGACTTTAAGAAAAGGCGAACTGTCATATTCCAACCCATTTTTACCAAGAAAATTTTAACATGATTCAAACTTTTACTGTAATATTAACATTCATGTAATTGGGGGTGTGCAAAAACCGATTCAACCTCTGAACTGGTTTTGAACTGAACTAAACCAAAAGAACTAATTTGGTCTATTTCGGCATAGTAAGCATGAACTGTAACTGGTTTGTATAAAAAAATATATATGCTTTAAACCAATTCGATTAACTGGTTCAAACATAATTAGTTTTAAAATGGTTTAATTTGATTTGAACCGTAACAAATTGGTTTCAAAATTGTATTTTGTATTATATTACTTTTATATTACAACCAATTTCTACCCAATTCAAGCAGGTTAACTGCATAAATTATACTTAGAAATTAGTCGAACCGGTTTTTGTCAAAAAATAGCACTAAGAGAACTGGTTTGAACCAATTTGGTTCCAATTCGATTTCAATTCAGTTCTTCTCGAACCATTTTTTTAACATACCCTTACCCGTAATATAACAATACTTAGACCAACGTCACCTGATAGTCATTGGTCATGTGAACTCGCAGCTCGTTCAGCAGATCCTCCTGGTGAACATCCTGGAACCGTACTGCCAAAATGCGTTGTCTATGTCTGGCTCCTTAGATTCTGCCTCTGCCAGGAGATCTCTTGCACAGAAGCTCGGATCATCGATCAGATCTCGAGCCAAAGGTCCCGCTCTATGGTGCCGGGTACGGTGTTGAACTCATCCGCACGTTTTCATTAGCCTACATCCTATGCCCCGATCCGAACCTCGACTAAGATACGATAATCTCATGAAACAGAACTACAACCACGTCTTCTGCGTCGACTGGGTAAACCACAAGGAAGTTCGTGCGGCGCTCAACGTGAGAGATGTAAGGGGCTCCTTCTGGTTCGATTTTTTAGATCCCGAACGGGATGAAGAACCAGCTCACCTTGAAGCTTTCTTGGGATGATATCTGTGGCAGGGGACCAAGAGTGCGTGGGTGTTCTGCAACAGTACATTAGCTTACACGGAGGAATTCTCGAGTGTCCTTCCTTTCCACAAGAACCTCAGCAAGACAGACCTCAGAGCTCTCGTCTACAGGTATTTCTGGTCCCATCTTGAGCCTGTTGTTGAATAATCAATCCTATATCGGGCAAATAAGAGATTGAAACCTTGTTTATAAGAGTGGGTATCACCGACCTATCGGTTTAAACTATTGGGTTATACATGACCCAATCTCTTATAAGTTTAGGTAGAAATGGGGTTTCCCTCTTGAGTTGTGCCCGAGGTCAGAAGAAAAATATATTGCTCGTGGCCAATTTTTCGAGTACCGAAAAATGAGAATCCGACTGGTATGGTATGGTTTGTTTACGAGATCCATCGATGGGAGTAGGCCCCGGGATCTTCATTGTCGAGATGGCCAATTCATCTGAATTGAAGAAGTGGCATGATTCTCACCCTAGACATTAGCATCGACCGGAAGGTCCACGCACATGACTGTGATCTAGGATCGGCTAAAATTCGAGATTTCTTGTTTGGTTCTTGGAGGTCGCATTATTGCTGCTTAGAGATTCCCAAGGGACAAAGTTCTCATTTATTGATCTTGTTTTCTTCCTTCACTTTGTTTGATATGATGATGCAGTGGGGATCACGACATGTCAATTCCTCACATGGGCACCCAGAGGTGGATAGACTCCCTGAACATGACGCTGGTTGAGCCATGGAGGCCTTGGCATGTCAACAACCAAACAGCTGGGTGGGTTCCCTTGTTTATAATTACAGAATCTCTACTGATCCTTAAAAGCACAGTTTCAAAGTCATCTACTATTTAAATACCCTCTCTCATCTAACCGTGAACGACCAACCCGGGAAAAGGTTCCGTCAAGGGACAGCAAGATTCCCCTACAGTTATGTCATGCAGATGAATCGACTTTTATTTCACCACTTCTTTTGTCCATTTCTTCTTTTTGTTTACTTTTCATCCTTCCTTTTACAGATACACAAAGAAGTACACCAACGATGCATTCAGCCTGACATTTGCAACGGTCAAGGCAAGATACAACCTCCCCTCCCCCTTATTGATTCTCCTTTTTTTTTTTTAATCTATCTATACTATTATTATATGCAAATGTTGTTCGGATGCTTGATATCTTTTTCGTTTTTCATATTTTCCCTCAATCAAATTTAGATACTAAAATTCATGACATGTATCTGCTTTATAAAATTCTTCATATTAATGGTAAAATAATAATTTCAACAATTTTCCTCTCATTCTATATGCACGAATTTATCAGCAAGACTCTCTCATCAACTGTTTTGATTCCTCAATATCACTACATATCTATGACTTTAACGATAAAAATATGCCTCTATTTTTGAACAAATAATTTAAAATTGTAAACTTGAATAGCTAAAATTGATATGGCATACTGAGGAGAATGCTGTCAACTGCTACTATAAGCTAACGAATTTCAAACGAATTAAATTGCAGTAGGTCATAAATAAATGATGGAATTATATGGGTTCATCCCAGTGTTTCGTATTTATTTATTTTTATTTTCTTTCCATGCCGGCCGTATCCAAGGAAGAGCGAAAGACTGAAGATATCCATACCTCTATGTACATGCAGGGAGCAGGTCACTTTGCAACTGAATACAAGGTGAGGGAGTGCTCTGCAATGATGCGCCGCTGGCTGGCCTACGATGATGTCTAGATATCGGACTCGTCTGGCCAGCATCAAACAGTCTCTCAGCCTCAGAAAACATCACCATTATCAGCAGCACGCGTTTTAGTTGGAGGAAAATAATAGGCGCCACATGTTCGATGCGGGATCAGATTCTTTTTTCCCACGTTTTTCTCTTGCAAGGTCAGGATGTGAAATCTTGCCTTTAAATATTTGCATTTTGATGGGAGCATTGTTGATGAAGAGTCAAATGAAGGGCCCAGCCAAATTCATCTCACCCGCAAGGCTAAATATAATAATTAGAGGTCACATGTGCCAAGATCAATTATTGCTTTTTATGTATTATAGAAGTGTCATTGAAGGCATGGAATAGTAAACGAGACAACCTACCAGTCAGTTCGGTTTATTTTAAGGTGAGGAGAGAGCATTCGATGGCTTTAAGGACTGACAGTACAGGTCGCCAACCGCGAGCAACTTCAAAGATTCATCACAGATATGGACTCTTCAGGCTGAATCTGACAGAAAACTAATGCAGCAAATTCTGATTCTAGGATGGTATCCAATTCTCAGAGACAAGGATATCAGAACTGACCTGTAGATGGCATTTGATCCGATACTCGTTGCTCGGGAACAAACCCTCCAAGCGCCCGATACATTCCTGGGAAAAGAATTTGCTGAATACTCTTTTTCCCCATCGAACTCGCACCAAAATCTGCCATGTTCAGTTCTTCCAAGATGGTAGAAGATGCTACTAAATATGCAGTCACAGTGTAGAAAGCTGATAGGTTAAATAAAAGCAGCTCAGCATAAGAGGGCAGTGAATTGACAAAGAAAGAACCAAAGGTCTAGCTGGAAATGATGTTATGCAGATGTGCACAAGGCGGCATCAACACAGGATTGAAGCAGTATGTTTGAGGGTACAGATGTTACCCAACATTATAGTGACATTGAGATCATTATCCGAAAACCACATGTTATTGGAAGTACAAACACCCATCCTCGGATGAAAACAACTTGCAAGAAATTACCAAGTCCGGCAACACTGAGGCAGCCGACAACACATTGCAAGGTAACACACACCAGGACATAACGATTAATGTGCTTTAGGTATAAAAGGAAGGAGATATTCACATAAATCATCAAACCGGAGCCAAACTCTCAATGAACTCATGTGCATCTAGCCACCCGGACAGCAAAGGTCCGTAACTTTTGCCGTGATTTGGCAGAAAATCATAGAGCGTCTTAAAGCTCTTATCAGAGGTATTATGAGATAAGATCTTGCCGGGAACATGAATCAGCAACGAAGAGTCATCGTCTCCTTCCCTTGCGAGGAGTAGAACGACAAAGGCGTAATAGTATTTCATCTCCCCCGGATCAAGGTAATACCGAACAATCTCAGGAAACCCTTTCACGATGGAGTCGAGCTCGATCTCGTACTTTAAGAACCACTGAGAGTAGTCCTTCTCCATCTCGAACACCTTAAATCGGGTAGTCTGGGAGCCGTAGATTTCAAAGAAGTGCAGGTGCCCACAAGACTCCCCAAAGTACCTGAACCGCGGAGCCCCGCAATTCCGTGAAACGGGAACGATTGGAATCTCTCCGAGTTGCTCATTTTCGATATCAAAGTAAAGAGAGGATCTTGACGGGCTGATCCAGTGGACCGCGCCGTTCCAGAAAACTCCATCATGAAAGACCATATCAAACGGGGCTGCAAATGGAAGCCCAGAAAGCCTCCAAGCTCGATCTTCGGATGAAAATATCTCGATTTGGTGGCGATTAGCCGATGATTCGGCGCTCCTAACGCAGACAACCTTGTAATGAGGGGACCTAGAAGGATCAAAAGCTAAACTTGCCCCAAACATGGCTGGGGCCACATCACCCAATCGAGGAATCGGAGCGTGTTGGCTCGTTGTCGGATTATAGACGTAGAATTTACGAGAAAGCCCGAATTCTTTGACGCAGCAGCAGAGAAGGAGCCCGTTGCAGGACTGTAAGACTTTGAAGCCGGCATGGTGGGGGACGAAAATCTGGGATTCGGAGGGCGACCCAGGGGGGGATTTAGGGTGCAGAGAGATGAATTGGTACTGGGAATTGGGGTTGGTCCGGAGGATGATGCCGGAGGAACGGCGGCAGGGTGAATGGAGGCGGGCGTGGCGGTGGCAGAACTGGGGTCTGGAGATGGTGGAGAGCCAGAACTTGGAGACGCATTTGAACTTTACCAGGGACGTCGGCGGCAGCCGGAGGAGGATCTCCTCGAGGAGGTCGGCATTGCCGGCGATGAACTCCGCCGAGGTTGATGGTGGCGGGGACCCTGATTTCATTTCAGCGAATAGACGGGGAGACAGAGAGAGGGAGACAGAGAGGGTTCGTCATGCAGGAAATGATGAGTAAAGCAGATTTATTTGCTTGACAACGAGCAAGGCGCCATAGTGGGGGAAAATTATATAACTAAAGAAATATTACTTTTTTACGTGTGTTACGAAGGAGGAGTGTCGTAATTACTGTTAATCGAATTCGAAACATACTCGGATATATCGATTAAAAAAAAAAAAAAGGAAATATTACTTTCACTTCCTAACTTTTAGTCCTCTGAACTAGTGGCACGCTCTGGCTTTTGAGCCTATGCTAGTGGTAGCCACGACCTTGGAGCCGATTTTGAGCTGACCCTGAATAAGTGAAACTCAGAATCGGGCCTAAACGGGTCCGGAACCGTTAGTGGACCTGTTGTGGGTAGGTTGCACCCTTCAATGGAATTATACTATGAACCGTCTAAAACTGACATTTTTAAATTGTAAAATAAATTAATTAATTAAATTTAAAATTTAAGATATAATATCTCACAGCTCTTTAAGCTCGAATTTGATCAAACTCATTTAAATTTTAAAGATTAATATTTAGAAGTTTATATGATTAAATAAATATCAATAAGCATTCTCATTTAATAAGCTCATAGAATTTGTGTCAGATTGATAAGAAAATGAAAGAAAACTCTTCAAACAGCTTATAAAATAGAAAAACTCTTTTACAATGTTTATTGATATACAAATGCAAACAAATAAATTTTTTTTATTTAAAACTTGTCTTTCTCTTAATTTTTTTTTTTTAAATAGATCAATTCTAAGTCGATGGTTTGGAACCAATTGAAACTATGGTTCCGAATGAAAATGGGATGATTCCAAATCGTCCCTTAGCCATCGACGGCCTATTCCCACCCCCGTGGAATTGGAAGTGACCTGCTTGGAACTTTCACTTCCTAAACTTCCGAAATGCACTGTCAGCCTGTAAAGTGGCTGGCAATATACTTCCCGACATTCACCTTTTGACTCTGAGGAAATCAAGATGATGTCTTTTTTTTTTTTTTTAATTTGAATCTTCAAATCAAGATGATGTTGTCGGGGCCAAACTGAAAACCCTTCAAAAGTTCGAAACCGGGAAAACCTAGAATGATATAGAAAGAAGATGAAATAAGAGACACGATGAGTTTTATTGGTGAGATTTAAACATACGATCCCTTGATTTTCAAATTAATGGCAGTATTGCAGGACCAAACCTTCTTTCGCGTTGTAAAAGTCTGTCGTGAAATCATTTCCCCTATTTTTGATGTGCCATCTACCGATGCTATGGAAAAATTCTCGGGCGGTTTTAAAAAACGTTTTCCTTTTTCTGCGCATAGAAAAGGACAGTTTCATTTATCAGAGACCGTACATCTGGCAAAAACATATATTCATAATATTTGGCAAATTTTAGGAAACGTCCCTCACATTTCTATATTTAACACGTAAATTTATGGTGTGCTTGTTAGGATGTAATGAGAGATTCTAATTACAGATGAATTACGAACCGAATCTCTGTTACGTAGTTTGGTTATTATTTGGATCTATAGTAAGAATTTCCCATGGAATCTCTATTACATATATTCAAAAGTAACAGGGATTATATGTAATCCTATACTTCATTGCAATTTCTAACGAGAATAAAGTTCAATTTACAAAATAATCCATATCAACTTTTTAAATTTTCAAATCTATCCAATAATTTTCTAATATTAATCTCTTACTTAATAAAAACTAAAAATTTTTACTTCCTTTACGATATATAAAATTCAAAATTTCTTTTTATAAAATCTTTAAAATTCTATTATAAAATTATATAAATAATTTAATTGCTCTTATTTTAATTATAGATGTATCATTGTAAACAATGTTAAGGTTATTTTCATTATTTCATTTCATATGTTTATATTCTCAATCAAATTCTTATGATCCATTACTTATTCCCAACAAAATGATATTAATTAATTTTATTCCCCTTCAATTCCTTTCTCTATCACTTGTGTTCACTGTCAATTACTTGTCAATTTCGTTATGCGTTGCCAAACGTACCATTATCAGTTTCACTACCAAGCATCGAACCCAATGTCTCTTAGTCTCAAGTCGAGAGCGGTGCTATCGCATCAATCCTCTTTCTCAAATAAGTTTTTATTAGAACGTACGCTATATGTAGAAGTGTAAGCAAAAAACCAGAAATCTGAAAATTGAAAAAATCGACCGAATCCGAACTTGAAAAGCTGGATTTATGGGTTCAGGAATAAATTTAAGGTGGTTTTTTAAGTTGAAAAGATCATATGGTAAAACTCGGACCCCAACCCGAAAAGCTCGCAGGGCCCGAAATTGACCCGAAATGTATGTTGAATTTATATTATAAGTAATAAACCATTGCATTATCAGATTTTGACAACACAAACAATTGATATTTTTAAACTTGAATCTTTATTCATATTTATGTTTTTTATTTTCTTAATACACTAAAATATTTATAATTAGTATGTGTCATTTATTATAATGAATTTTATTTTATTATTTTTGTATTTAATTTATTATTACATTAAAAAAAGCCTGAAAAACCCGTCCAAAAAAAAACCGAACCGGAAGTTGTCGTTTTCAAAATCCTTAAACAGTTTTCGATACGGTTTTTCAAATTGAAAAAACCGGGCTAGAAAAATCGGGACCCAATAATTTTAGGAAAAAAAACCGCCCAAACCGTCCATTTACAACCTTATGTTTATCATGCATAAAAGTTGTTTTGCGATCATTTTCATCAACAAGGGCAAAAAAAAAAAATCAAAGGACTAAGTCAAGCCGGATATTAAAGTGGAGGACTAAATGGATATCTTTTTCCTACTTTTTAATGACAGTTAAGGATCTACAGTGCTTGACAACTTGACTAATTCGCCCCTTTCATGCATCGGGACGATAAAATTTTACATCCTCCCAACTTACGTTGACGAGAGAATCTTATAAGTTGACCAGAGAATCTTACATCTAACGGATATAAAATGTGTCGGTTTTTACATGATATTTATATACTAATAAAATTTTATTATTTTAGGAATTGTCTTATAAAACCCTAAAAACCATAGAATTAATTGAAAGTGATAATACGTAAACACTGTCACATGGTATATCCGTTACCTATAAGACTGTCTCTACAATGACCTGGTGAGTAAGTTGTAAGCATAAATTGAATCTCTCTGATTAATTAAAAGCATGATAATTATTCGAGTGATTAATACAAATTTATTTATTTATTATAACTTCATTGGTAATTTCAGATGTAACATATTAAGATAAAATTAACTGTAAATTTCTCCAGCAGGACCACTTTATCCGACGCTGAGCGGACCCCAGAAATTGCCAATCTCTGAAAATTACGAGGACGGAGTGCGAACTAATAACTCTAAATCTTTATATTAAACATGTTACAACTCACAGGAAATTAGTTATTGTTTCGTATTGAATCTCATATCGGATAATTAATAAAATAAATCCTCCAATATAAATGAATTTCGCATCATTGCCTATGGCGGCTTAGTCATTTAGTGGACACGGGTCAAACTCTTATGCTATGTGATGATTGATAAGTATGAATGAGACGGAATGGAATGGGAATTTTAGTAATTCATTCTATGGTTTTATGCCGTTGTACTACTGAAAATTAATATGTTCATTCGATCGGATGAAATTTTATGTTACGTTTGGTACGAAGGAATTTAAAGGAATGGAAAGAAACGAGTAATTTGACCATAATTTTTGTATTTCTTACTTAATTTTACTTATGAAATTTAATTATATTCATTTTTATTAGTCTAGATTTTCTATTAGTAATGAGATATTAATGTCAAATAACACAAACTATGATTATCCGCCAAGCGATGTGGATAAGGTGTAAATATGTAACGTGTGATGCACAATTATCTTATCGTGTAAATATAATTTTTACACGAGTAAAGTTAATCCTAATTTTACATATATTAAAATTAAAAATAGATTTATACAACAAAATTATTGTATATTATGCGGTAAATATTTACCTGTGGTTAAGAGCCCAGGTTACTCCCAAAGCCAGTAGGAAAGGAAAAGAAAATGCTTGTGGAGGAGATTATTTGCCCAAAATTATCACCATTTTTCCTCTATCCATCGTACTCTTTTAAGGTTCTACATTCACGTACTCTCACCCCCGGGAAAGTCTTCGGTGGAGCGATCATATCAATCTAATCGGGACTCGACATGTCATCAATAATTATACAGTTATGAATATTAAATCCTAAAATTCATAAAAAAAATATAAAAACCTTAAATAAATGATAAACTTTAATTGAAAATAATACATAAATGGTAAAAAATATTTAAAAAACTAATAAATTGTGAAACCTAATTGAAAAAAATATGTAAATGATAATTTCTAATTGAACAGATATATGATATTTATATCATCTACGTGATATAACCGCCCCACTGAAAACTTTGTCCACACTGCCCCCAACATTTCCTTCAAGATTCTACATTTGTGTGCTCTCACCGTTGACTGCGAAATGGGATTACTCCTGTTCTGGCAGGAGATAAAGGGCCGTCAATCGTGAATATTTGTTTATGGGTCTGCTCACTACAGACGGTCACTGAAAAAATTCTTGGGTGAGCGAGATCATTGATAATATGATGAATTTAATCAATGAGTGTTCGACATATAATTAAATATTTTAAATCATGATTAAAACGTAAATTTTATAAATGAATAAAAAAATATAATGTAATATTTAATGATAATGTGTTAAATATTTATTAGTGGAGTTCACGGATGATATAGTGAGCTGAACTCTTGCAAGAATCTCTCACCACCGTGTGGCAACTTGCGGAGCATTCTATGGCTCCATTCTGAGAACACGTGTCAATAATGAGATTTCAACAGCCAATTTTCGGTTTAGCACTTTTAATGGTCGGTTCGATGCATTTATAACCGGTTCGGATATTCAATTGTCTGGTTCTATGCTATTAAACCACTAGCCCCCTCCTACACTATAAATAGGATATTATTCATCCTTAGTATCAGACACACTAGTATAGCTCTCAAGCTCTCTCTTCTCCCTTCTCTGCATTCCAGCTGTGCGCGGCAAATTTCGAGTCTATAAACTTTAGACAAGAAAAATGAGCAGACAAAATATATTTGTATTAATTTCGCGGGAACAATTTCTCTAGTGAAATTCTGCAAAGAAAATACAGAAAATGGTCTCCTCTGATTCTCTTTCTTGGATGGTCTCGAGCGAGGGCTGTAAAAGCGTAATCTCGATCGAGGAAAGCTGTGGTCCACTGGGGCTTTTGAGCTTGATCCGGTGGGTTCGATGAAATCTCGAGCAAGAAGCCTCAATGGCTTGGTCTCGATCGAGAGGCGGGTCCGACAAAATCTCGAGAGAGAGAGAGCAGCCTCAATGGCTTGGTCTCACTCCAAAGTTGGGTCCGATGAAATCCCGAGAGAGAGCAGCCTCAATGGCTTGGTCTCAATCGAGAGTTGGTGGTGGAATCAACGGGGCCTGGGAGCTTGATCCGCTGGGTCCGGCTTGTAGCTCGAGCGAGGGCTGGAGAAGCGTAGTCTCGGTCGAGGGCTGGTACCGACGGGCTTGTAGGCTTGATCCGACGAGTCCGTGCGAAGTCTTCCGAGTATCTTTTTAAATCGGCAGAGCTTCGACGAGTTCTGAAGAGTCTTGATTTCGGCAAAGCTTCTTCAGGTTTTGGCACCTTCTCCTCTGTTCAGTGTCCCGATTTCTGAAGAGGAGCCCTCTATTTATAGAGGAGGAGAGCTGATGTGTCAATCCCCGTGCTTTAATCTGGTTGGTTGATCAGAATCGATCCTGACCGTCCATTATGATTTCATGAATAATTATCTGATTTTATTTGTAGATAATATCCATTTGTGGAGATATTTTGTATTCTCCAGATTTTCTATAATATCATGTATTTATCTGTACAAGATATTATACGTATTATCTGAAATTATATTTGTTAATTCCAGATAATATCAAATATATCGATTAACCACAGGTATTTTCCTGTAGATTACCGATAATTTCCCGATGACACGTTTCGTGTATGTACGTATCGAGAAAATTGTGAAATGTAATTTATCCGAGACTTTAATACCGCATTTAATTGGGCATTTAATATGTCGGATAAGTGATGTGGCAATTTGTGACTGGTTGCAATTTTTCGAGTTCTACAAATGCCCCCTCGAGACTTGCGCACAACTCGATTTGGTCGAGTGTGAAGTGAGCATGTCTCGAAACGCTTATTGTTACTTATATAGGCCGTAGTTCGCATGCCCGAAGTTCTGTACCGCATCCTTCATTCGGATTCCATCTTGCATGCCCATTGCAATTTGCATGGGATGTTTTGCACCCCACCCTTAATTATCGCAGAGACTCAAAAAATCTGACAATTAGAAATCTGAAAATTAGAAATCATCACGCACAGGATCCTTTGAATCTTGTTGGTTGATTCGAATCCCAACTTCGAAATCACATCTCAATTTAGATATGATTTTCTTATCATAATCAAACTGATCATCCGATGCTCTATAAATTGTGCAACAATTACTCATTCTCTCTTAATCAGCTTAGGGCAGCGAGGCTTTCTTGAATTCCACAAACGAAATCTTCGTCGTGCAGTCATCCGTCAACATTCCCAGTTTGCTCATCTCGCGTTTGCATGTAAAAGATTCTTTCCTTACTTGCCTTTCATTTAGTTTGATCACCTCTCAAAAAAAAAAATTTCTTTTTTCTTTCAGCAACATCTTCATATTCCGGCCAGACGAATTAGAGGTATTTCATGTCTTTCTGGAGTTGATATATCAACATAGAGGAGAAGAGACAGAAAATATGTCGTAGACCACATCAACGATTCAAGCCATTAAATTCAGTGGCCGATCAAAGCAGAAGATCATATCAGAGCGTGAAGTTGAGCAATAAGAGGGTGAAGTTCGCACCTTCTGATTTTGCTCCATCGAATAAGAGCACAAGATCCCCTTTTTTTTTTTTTGAAAGAGTCAACTTGAATCCACTTTCTAGAGATTGGCGAACGTGTATGTGACCGCAGGTATACCTTTTGCATGAATTTTTTTTTCTTTTCAATGTTCGGTGCATCAACTTGAAAGTAATGGCCAAACTTTCGTAGATTTACTTGATCGTGTAATCTTGGCCTAACCCGCTTTGTTGCCCCCTTTGCTGGTCAACTGCGTGAAGCCGGTCCTCTTTGATTGAATTTTTTTTTAACTGCAACATAACTCTCACATTCTCCTTCGTCACAGGTTCTTGAATACTGCGTGGCTGGCTGGGAGAAATATAAGACCTTTCTCGTGTTATCATACAACATTATTGTTCCGTGCACGATCCTTCAGAACGAGCGGTGACCTTCTTTTCCTTGGGCTCTCTTTTTTTTTTTTTGTTTATTTTCTAAAGTATATATGCATGTACGTGCATGGCTTTGGTCCCCCTTCCTACTGCAAGCAAACCATGGGACTCATGCATGATCTCTTTTATGTTGAGAAACTTTTGTTTCAGATATGATTCTACTATAGTCATGAAGACAAGTGTTACATGCCAACTTAACCTGTAGGTTCGTTCAGGGGCAACTCAATATCTTGTTGACTTGACCCTATGGCCTACTCACGGTTAACTTGGTGCCGACGCACTTCACCATCACCTTGAGGACTTTATTCTGTCATCACTGCAAATAGGATAAGCACTCGTGCCCGACTTAGCCTGTAAATTGTTCGGGGTCAACTTGACTTAGGTTGACTTGACCCTACGGCTTACTCACGGCTAACTTGGCATTAGCGCGCTTCTCCACCGCCGTGAGGACAGCACTCCATCATCATTGCAAGGGGGACAAACACTCGTGCCGACTTAGCCCGTAAGTTGTTCGGGGTCAACTTGACTTTGGTCGACTTGACCCTATAGCTTACTCACGGCTAACTTGGCGTCGAAGTGCCTCTCCATTATTCGTGAGGACCACACTCCATCGCCACTATGAGGAAAGAAGTGTTCACACCAGCTTAGCCTGTAGGCCTGTTCGGGGTCAACTTGACTTTTAGTTGACTTGATCCTACGGTCTACTTACGGTTGACCTGGTGTCAACGCACTCATCATTACCTAAAGCATGACAAGTGTTGCTTCACCATCATTATGAGAAGCACAAATGCTCGCATCGTCTTAGCGAATGGGAGTTGAAAGAAAATTCCATGATGATCCACATTTTTTAAACCATGCCTTGACTGTGCACCCCCTTTTCTTTAATGTTTGTCACACTTATTTTTCCCTTCTTTTTTTTTTTTAGGTACTAATGGTGACTTTCAAGAATTTTACAAAGCGTGATGGGCAATATCTTGCCATTGCAAACCATCCTGGGGACAAGCCAGAGGGCTGCCTCAACCTGCTTGTTGATCGAGAGCTCAGGAGCAATCTTTCGCATAGCTCTGTTACTCTTGAAGAGCTTGGCCACCAACCTCAATGGACTTATGAAGCGTCAATGGGTGCCAACAAGTCCTCAAAAGGCTGGTTCTTGCGCTCACCCCTGCATAAGTTATCGCCTGAGCCGAGTTCTCGGACCACTTTGAGACAGCGGATAATCTCCGGAGAAGTTTTGTGGGGTTCACAATTCAGGCCAACTGGCGAATTCACTTATACTCCCAACTACTGGGAATGGCTTGAATGTGTTTTGGTTCGTTGCGGTGAGCTATTAAACAAAACGGAGCTTCAACATGCAATCACATGCTCGTTGTATACGTATGATCGCAGCATCGACATAATCCGTGCATTTTGTGAAGCATGGTGTTCGGACACCAATACCGTAGAGACTTCAGAAGGGTCATTATCAATATCTCTTTATGATATCGGGCTGCTTGGAAAACTCCCCATAATTGGCCAGATGTACGAGGAAACGATACCTGGGCACCGCGAGCTAACCAGTGATGACAGGGGTCACAGGCTCTTACCAAAAACTTGTGAATACTTGTTTGCTGCCTTTCATAAACTTTGCGGGAGCAAAAACAAAAATCCACATGTCTCGGCCATCAGGTGGATAAATTTCTGGTATCGAGGAAGAACACGTTATGCGAAGCCTCCTCCTCGGAGAGTGCGCAAGTTTCGTTCTGAGGAAACATACAACCCCTCTGGCCGTCTTCCAGACGTGGGGGACTGGACTCGTGAAGAAGAAGATGCTTTTTGCGAGTTAAGTGTTGAGGCACACTTGCGTTCGGAGACATATCTTGCCGCCTTCCTCGCTTGTTGGCTTTCTATCTTCGTCTTCCCTCAAAAGCCTGTTGGAGCCATCCGCCCCGGGACTTTCAAGGTTGCTAGCTTACTTGCACATGGCAAATCTTTTTGCCTTGCTATCCCTGTGTTGGCCCAGGTTTATCACGGGCTGGGTACTATAACTCGAGCTCCCATTGCTGGAAAAGCTGAGGCATGTCTTCCTTTCCATTTTATTTATGGATGGTTGGCATATTATTTTTCAACCCACTTCCCTCTCCCAAGCAAGATTCGTGGCCCCTTAATGTGCCAGTACTCGGGTGAGGGTGGCGCAAGGTGCTATTCTGAACGTGGTGCTCGGGAGTTGATTCATGGAGGGTCGGCTATCCAGTGGTTCCCTTATAAGGTTAAGAGACCACTTCGTGTTGTAGACAAGAAAATGCCTTCGTATCGCCATCATCTTTTCGTGGGCATACGTTCATGCTACTTGACTTTGAGGAACGGTGATCATTTCATCGTGGAACCTTATAGCCCATGGTACTTCGCTCGCCAGTTCGGGCTTTGTCAAGACACAACAGGAAATTTGAAGGAAGACATTCGCTCTGCATCGCTTGAAGATGGTGTTCTCCTGTGGATGAGATCTACCAAGCTTGAGACATTCTCTGAGGCGTATTTCCCAGAAATTTTCGAAGATCTCAAAAACTATACTAGTGCAAGGTACGAAGGTTGGAGACACCGTTATAGCCTGCCTATCTTGGATGGGATAGACACATTAATTGCTAGCGTATCATCCCAAGTGTCCACTGGTAAAGGAGATGCAAACACATCAAGGAATAAGAGACCTGTTCTCATCACCAGCACTAGATCTTCCAGCAATGCTCCAACTCCTCACGATGATAGTCTTGACCCAAGCAAAGGGTCTGACTGGGAAGGTCAAGCCTCTAAGAGGACATCAAGTATGGTATTCATGTCACTCTTTTTGCAGTACATCTCTCATAATGAAATTGTACTTATCTTTCCCAATTTTGTAGGGATAGTCGAGGATGAGGATAATAGCGACAGTGGGAATTGCCACTTCAAAAGGAAGAAGCGGAAACTTCATGGTTCCGAAGGAGATAATGCAGATTCGCATCACTCGTTTCCTCCTGTCCCCCACGACCTTGCAACTTTGGTATTCATTTTTTTTAATCTCTTTTCTTTTCCCCCCTTTTTTTAATCCTCGCAACATTCTAACTGAGCATACCCTTCAGGCTTGCTTAGATCTAGATGTGGACGACATCTTGGAAACCACTGAGTTTTCAGTTTCCAAGCCTTACCCCCAAAATTTACAAGAGAGAGGTAACAGCAACGAGAATGGGGATGTGAAGTCACGGGTAGCTATTGCTCGTGAAGCAGATGAAGGTATCGACAGCGTAGATCCCCAACCCGTTCGTGACGTCAGCGCACAGGCCACCATCGTGATTTCAGATTCGCCTCAAGTTGCCCCTGCCATATCATGTGATGCCTCGCAATTTTCGGTCTTCTCGGCAGATGATGTTTTAGCAGCAGGTGAACGAGCTCTGGCTTCAATCTTGTGGGACAGCATTCACAAGAAGCTAAAACGCTTGTCTCCTGATGAGGCCCATTTACTCCAAGGTGAAATTACGAAGGTGTTGATGAGAATCCAAGAGATCTCCTCCGTGGACTTTGCTTTGGTGTGCAAGGATGTGGAGAACTACTTAGACTGTGCGAGTCGTCTGGCGACTTTAGAGGGTTCAGTAGGTGTTAAACCCTCGATTGCCAAGCACATTGAGCGTATGACGGCAGTTGAAGCACAACTTTCCCAGAAGACGGCATTAGAGGAGGAGGCAGCTAAGCACTTGAAGGCCCTCATCATCGCACGTGACAACGTATCTTCAGAACTTGCTATTTTGAAAGCAAAGGTGGAAGAGAAGGTCAGGGAATTAGAGGATGCCAATGCACTCGTCCAAGAGGCTTCCAGTGAGTTAGAAGTAAGGCAAGCCGATACCTCTACTATCAGGGCTGAGGCGGAAGCTGTGAGGACCGAGCCTCATATGTCTGAGGTAGAAGCGAACTCTCTGCAGGAATTGCGCGAGCTGGTGAGGGCGAAGAGGGAAGCTTTGAAGAGCCTCGAGTGGCAGCCGTAGGTCTCCCCCCCTTTTTTTTTTAGAAATATCTAGGCCTTTTCCCTCTTTTTTTTTTTGTAAGTTTGGATTTAACAAGTTGAATAAAGTGCATTTTTTTTATCTACAACTTTATCCATCAGTTGCTCATCAATGAATGCTCAAGCTTGTATCAAGGCAAGCATCAACCCATATTTTTTTTTATAATGTGACCGAACCTTGACCAATGTGGCCAAGACTGCCTACGTACCCTTGTGAGGGATCAGGTCATGACGTAGTTCAAGAAAGAGTTTTTTTTTTTTGATGATGTGACTGAACCTTAACCAGTGTAGTCAAGGCTGCCTACGTACCCTCGTGAGGGATCAAGTCATTACGTAGTTCAGTGGACAGGGGATTTTCTTTAGGCATAGTAGCGCTTTAGGAACTTGCCATTGATTGGGCCAATCTGCAAGCCATCTTTGTCGACCAACTTGTAAGCTCCATTCGTATACGCCTCCTTTACAACATAGGGGCCATCCCACTTAGGAAGAAATTTATTCCCTGTGCGGTGCGTGACAACAATGGGTCTTCGCACTGCGAGGACTAAGTCCCCAACTTGAAATGAGCGTATGCGAAGATGTTTGTTGAAGGACTTAGACATCCGAGCTTGGTAGCATTCAAGACGTTGTTGAGCATCGAGTCTTTTCTCATCTAATGCCTCTAGCTCCTCGAGTCGTAACTTTGCATTTTCTTCACTCGTGAGCCCTTCTTGCACCGCTATTCTCAAAGATGGGATCTGGCGCTCTAGTGGGAGAACAGCTTCAACCCCGTATACCAACGAGTAAGGAGTGGCTTGAGTTGGGGTTCGGTATGTTGTTCGATATGCCCACAAAGCTTCACCGATCTTCTCATGCCAGTCTCTCTTTGACTTGTCAACTATCTTCTTGATGAGACTACAGAGAGTTTTATTGAATGCTTCAGCAAGCCCATTTGCTGCTGCGTTGTAGGCGGAGGAGTTGTACTGCTTGAAGCCAAAGTTTTCACAAAGTTTGTCCATGGCCTTGTTGTAGAATGGCTTCCCATTGTCGGTGACAATATATCGAGGCACACCGTATCTAAATATGATGTTCCCGCGTATGAAGTTGACCACCGTCTCCTTTTTCACCTCACGGAATGGAGCAGCTTCAGCCCACTTGGAGAAGTAGTCAGTAGCAGCAAGGATGTATGCATGCCCGCCAGATGATTTTGGTGTCAGTGGTCCGATGATGTCTAAACCCCATGCGTCAAAGGGCCATGAGGCAACTGTAGGATGTAGCGGCTCTGGTGGTTGGTGAATAAAATTTGCATGAACCTGACATGCTTGACATCTCTTTGCATAGTTCATACAATCCTTCACCATGGTAGGCCAATAGTATCCCATCCTCTTGAGTTGGAAGTGGAGTTTCGGACCTGACTGGTGAGCACCACAAACTCCAGAGTGCGCCTCCTCTAATGCCTTGGAAGCTTCATCATCGTCAAGGCACCTTAGGAAGATGCCATCAAAAGATCGCCGGTAAAGGTTCCCCTTAAAATAAATAAACCGAGGCGCACGACGCTTTATGTCAGTTTTACGCCTGGGGTTGTCTGGCAACTTGCCGTATTCCAGGTAATTGATAAGAGGCTGTCGCCAATCTTCCTTATCGATTTCGTACACTGACGTTGCTCTACATTCTTCATCATCTTGAGCATCGTCCACTGGAGGAACAACCCATCTTTGGCATATCGGGACCTTCATTTCTTCTCCCGTCAAAGTGAGGGCAGATGCCAAGCAAGCAAGTGCATCAGCTTGCTTATTCGATTCCCTGGGAACATGTGCTAACATGAAATGCTCGAATTGCTGAAGGAGTTTGCCAGCATATTGAGCAAATGGGATCAACTCGGGCTTTTTCACCTCGTACGTCGAGAGGAGTTGATTCACGACTAGCTTGGAATCCCCGAAGATTTCAAGCTCAGCAATATTTTTCTCTACTGCCATCTCGAGTCCAAGAATTAATGCTTGGTACTCGGCAACATTGTTTGAGCACCTTTCGGTGAGGGCAAAAGCATAAGGCAACACATCGCCTTCCGGAGTGACAAAGACGACTCCTGCCCCTGCGCCACGTCTACTTGCTGCTCCGTCGAAGTACATTCTCCAGGGTGGTGTCGGCTCAACAAGCATAACATCCTCGTCAGGTAAATCATCCGAGAAGTTCCAAGTATCGGGAATCGGATGGTCAGCAAGGAAGTCCGCAAGAGCTTGCCCTTTAATTGCCTTTTGAGGTACGTAGACAATTTCGAGGCCTTGCAACAACAATGCCCACTTACCTACTCGTCCTGAAAAGTCAGAGCGGGACATGATGTACTTGAGAGGGTTCACCCTTGAGATGAGTCGAACTGAATGCGCTTGGAAATAATGTCGCAGCTTTTGGACAGAGAAGATCAAGGCCGAACATATTTTCTCGATCGGCGTGTAATTAATTTCTGCCACAGCCAAGGTCCGACTCAGGTAATAAAGGGCACTCTCCTTCTTATCCTCATTTTCTTGTGCGAGGAGGACGCCCAAGGAACGTTCTTGAGCTGAAAGGTAGAGTATGAGTGGTCGACCCGGTATCGGAGCTTGTAAGACAGGTGGCTTAAGCAGATATTCCTTTATACATTGGAAAGCATTCTTGCAAGCATTGTCCCAAACGAACTCCACATCCTTCTTCATGAGTCGATTGAAGGGCTGACAGCGACCGGCAAGGTTGGAAATGAAACGACGAATGTATGCGAGCTTCCCTTGTAGGCTTTTGAGCTCGTGAAGGTTCCTTGGTTCGGGCATTTTAAGATTGCATCAATTTTGAAGGATCAATCTCGATTCCACGATACCGAACAATGAACCCAAGAAACTTGCCGGATGTGACCCCGAATGCACACTTCAAAGGGTTCATCTTGAGCTGGTAGCGACGCAGACGATTGAATACTTTTCGAAGATCCGTTAAGTGTTCTTCCCTTTTCTTAGACTTCACAACCAAGTCATCAACATAGCACTCAACCTGCTTGTGAAGCATATCATTAAATATTTTCTGCATTGCCCTTTGATATGTTGCCCCCGCATTTTTCAATCCAAACGGCATAACTTTGTAGCAGTAAATGCCTTTTGGAGTCCGAAATGCTGTCAGCTCTTCATCTTTTGGATCCATGCGGATTTGGTTGTAACCAGACATCCCATCCATAAAGGACAGGGCTTCATGACCGGTCGTTGCATCAACCATGATCTCCGTGATGGGTAACGGAAAGTCATCCTTAGGACACGCATTATTGAGGTCACGAAAGTCCACACAGATGCGAATTTGGCCGTTCTTCTTTCTCACCGGCACGATGTTTGCAATCCAAGTGGGGTAAGGAACCTCTCGAATGAACCCGGCTTCAATCAACTTATCCACCTCGGCCGTTATTTGAGGTAGTAATCCGGGATGATATCTCCTCTGTGCTTGTTTGATTGGCCGCACTCCGTGTTTGACGGAGAGGCGATGTACTGCGACCTTTGGGTCCAACCCTGGCATCTCTTGGTAGGACCATGCAAAGACATCCCTATACTCAGCCAAAAGTTTGACATAAGCCACTTCCTCTTCTAGACTTAGGCTTGCGCTGAGGAAGATTGGGCGTTGTTCTTGCTCAGTCCCCAAGTTGACCTCTTTCAACTCGTCGACAGTAGCTTGCCCTCCTTCTTCCAAGGCATCTGGGGCCTCCTCCACTTCTGCTTCTTGAATCTTGTCCTCATCAACGTCTTGGATGGTGACATGACAAGATGACATGGCCTCATCATCGGTGCCTTGACTACACCCCTCATTTGGTTTAGTCAATACTACCACTCGAGTGTTTGCCCTTAGTGTCTTGTCGACTGTCACATCTAGCTCCAGGCGCCTCTTCATCCGAGAAGGGATCGTGCTTCGAAGCGACTTTGTTCCAATGGACAGAGGCTCTGCACTCTCGCTTTGCCCCATTGTCTTTCCAGCAGTTTGGCAAGCCCATGGAGTTATCCCCAGCCTCTGCCTGATCGGCCTCTTGGTTTCCCGAGTTTCAGTTTCCTCGGGGGTCTCTCCTAGTCTGTCGAAGACCGATGACCTCTTAGGGCGCTTGCCTAAACGATCAAACACGGAAGGCCGTGTAGGCAGCACTGGCTCAGGCTCTCGCTCCGGCTCTCGCTCTGACTCATCTTCACCCTCTGCAGAGATATACTTTGTAGAGGCCTTCCTTATTGGGAAGCGTATGGGTTCGGATGGACTATAACCCAAACCAGCTCGCGAGCTTCCAACAACGTACCCCTGCTCCTTCAATGCAACCTGCGTCTTGGTCAACCCTTTCGTGCTGGATGTGCTGGTGCTTGTGTTAGACCTTGATAATGATTTCATATCTTGGTCATACCCAGCCTTTGCAAGTAGCTTGTAAGCATTGGGATCGAATCCATCTTGACGCTTCGTAGGTAGCGACCCTTGTACAACGTGTGGTCCCTGCGATGGCCGTCTGAACCCTTTTAAGGGAGGACTGGAAGGTTTGACTGCTTCAATTTTTGTGATGGGCAGGTTTAGCCCTTCCAAGCCCTCACCCTTCAAATCATTGCCGCATGCGAAGGGAGACTCGCCTTCCTTCCTCTGTCCCTTTGGGACATACCGCAAGACAGGCACTGGCCTTTTTTCCTTAATGACTGGCTCGTCTCCCTTGCTATTACTTGAGGAAGCATCAAATGTCATCGCCTTCTTCGTTACCGACTCTCCTTGTTTCAAGCCTTCAGCAACATCAGGTTGTTGCAACTTTTTCTTATCTTTCGAAGGCGACGTGTGTTGTACCCATCCTGTCACTTTGCTTTTGATATAAAATTTTGCATCAGCAAAGTGAGCTTCAGCTTCTGTAAACGGCTTATCATCTGCAACAACCGTTTTCTGGCAGCCATCCTTGATGTACTTAAAGCACTGATGGAGGGTGGATGGTACTACCTCATGCTCATGAATCCAAGGTCGACCTAGGAGCAAGTTATAGGTCGTCTTCGCGTCTATCACATGGAAGAGCGAACTTGACTCCATGTCATCTATCAGCAAGTCAACTTTCAATTTGCCGATAGCCCTTTGCCCCCCTTGGTTGAAGCCTTGGATCATCAACCGACTGTCTAGGAGTTCATCAGCTGCCACTCCTAGATTCCTCATGACTTGAGCAGGCATGATGTTCACCGCAGAGCCTCCGTCTATCAATATCCGGTTCACTCGTTGTCCCCGGACATAGCCGGCCACAAAGAGTGGCCGATTGTGTGATTCGAGCCCAAGACAAGGTCTTCATCAGTAAACGTGATTGCTTCAAGGCAATCTGCCTTGGGAGCAGGACAAGAGATGTCAGCCTCACTTTTCTCCTTGTCCTCTTCACCGACAGTTTGGTTGCAAGAGGATGAGGAAGTCACTGCGTCTCGCAGCTTCTTTGGAAGAAAGTCCCATAATGTGATTGGGACTCTCGCCTTCTGATGAAAAGGCTCTTCAATTTCAACGAGCGTTTTAAGCGTTCCCTTGGAGGCCGGCTTCTTCTTCCTTTGAATTATTTTGGACCGAACTTTCGGTCCCTTGGCGGCCTTGCATGAAGCATGCTTTCGTGCCCTTCGAGGGATGGCCAACTTTTGTGAGGCATGCCCCCGTGTTTTGTGATGAGTGTAGGGTGGGCTTCGAAGCTCTCCTCCGTCTCGTGACAAGGGTCCAACCCTCCTCATCTACCCCAACACGATCCATAACAGCACATGTGGAGGGCCTAGTGACTGTCATTGTCACTGTTGCGATTGTGGAGCATCTCATAGGACTCGAGATACGCAACGGGTAGGAGTAAGTTACTTCGATCGGGACGGGCTTGTGACTGCCAAACCTGATGGTTGGTAAAGACACCTCCTCAGGTTCTTCCATCATGGAAATGGTGTTGCTGGTGGTCACATCATCATCGAATGCGATCTTACCTTGGCGTGCCAAGTCCATGATCTTTTCCTTCAGGACAAAGCACCTCTCCACAGGATGACTCACCAGGCGATGGTACATGCAATAATTTGGGTCGTTTGTACGACCCGCCTGCTGCGGACGCTTCATTGGAGGTAGCTCAATCAACTTCAACTCGAGCAAGTGCTCGAGCATACCTGCAACGTCGGAGTCCGGGAATGGGTATGTCTTGTTCTGCAACTCCTCCAGTGTAGGCCGCGTCTTTGCCTTCTGCTCAACGGAGGAGCCTTTTCTTCTTTCTTCTTCTTCCCGGAGATCTTAACCGGGGCAGCAGTAGCAACAGTCAGAGCCTGCTTGCCATCTGTCTTGGAGGAGGACTTGCCCCCCTTTTTCGTATCCTGGCGCTCCTTCATTTTGCCAGGCTCGAGTACAGGTGGCCCTTGCACACCACTGGTCCTAATGCTCAGCTCCATGTCGTGTGCACGGGTTGCAAGCTCTTCGAAACGTGTGGGGCTTGATCCCTTGCAGGATGTAGCGTAAGCCCCAGTGCATCCCTTGAATGCACATATCGATGGCGGAAGCCTCAGATAGACGGTCCCTGCAATTGAGGCTCAAGTTTCTCCACCTTTGGATGTAGTCCGTGACAGGCTCATCTTTCAGCTGGCGGGCGCTGGTGAGTTCTATCATACTCACCGTGCGCTTGGTACTGTAAAACCTATTCAAAAATTCTCGCTCAAGTTGGTCCCAGCTATCAATGGAGCTAGGCTCGAGGTCGGTGTACCACTCGAACGCGTTGCCCTTCAATGAGCGAACGAACTGCTTCACTAGGAGGTCTCCCTCAGTTCCTGCGTTATTGCAAGTCTCAACGAAATGGGCAACATGTTGCCTTGGATTGCCCTTTCCGTCGAACTGTTGGAACTTCGGTGGTTGGTAATTGGCAGGCATCCTCATCATGTCAATCCTATGAGTGTAGGGCTTGACATATGCAGTCATTGAGGAGCTACTCACCTGTACTTGGCCCCTCAGGGCTTCTTTGATGATCTCCTGCAATTGATCTGCAGGGATGGAACCATCAGCACCGACACGCAGCGTCTTCATAGATGACGTTGCCGTTGTGACATCGGTGGTGACACCCGTAGTCTGTCCTTCTGTAGGAGCAGCCTGTGGAGTCTCCATCGAAGTCGGCACTCTTGGGGCAGCTGCAACAACTCCTAATGCGTGCACTTGCCTTGAGGGGTTGTTGTGTACTTGGCTTGATTCTTCCATGTTCTCAAGCCTATTCATCAGGTATGCGATCTGCGAATCGCGCTCCTGAATAGTCTTCATCAAGCCTTCCAGCGTCTTGGCCATGATGGAGACTTGCTCCTCGAGCGATGATGTGTTGGTCATCATCACGGCAGCACTCCTGTGTTGCGTGAGCTCTCGGCATCAGTAGCCAGCATCCGAGGTGAAGGAGGAGCAGAGTCATCACTACTTTGCAGGTCTTCAATCTCAGCAGTGACCTCCCCCTTTGCAGCACTTTGCTGCTCCTGCAGGATATGTTGAGCCAGCACTTGCTCAACGAGGGCGGGCACATCAATGTCCGTACCCTGTCCTGCCGGGGTGGATGAGGCACTGGGTAGGCTAGAGCCAAAGACGGATTGGTCTTCATCGTGACTCCACCTTGCGCCATTATCTCCCTAGCTCTGCTCCTGGTGTGAACCCTCTGTTGGGTCTCCACGGTGGAGTCTACAGCAGCTTCATCAGCAAATTTTTTGTCCTTGGGGTCAATGACGACGAACTTCC